>CM055070.1:45634594-45928632 GCA_029204045.2 Tillandsia leiboldiana
TCATTGGATGCTGTTTTGCGAGGGGACAGCTATAGCCTGTTCTGTACTAGTCGTAAGCCAAATGACCAGCAATAGGGAACTGCCAAGTTGGTATAGTGGCCTCAGTTGCGAGGGACAGCTATACAATAGCCTTTGACTGGTGTACATGTACCATTGCTCATATCCAAAAGGGCACGCATAAAGATAGTGAGAATAGTCCTGTGTTAAAGATCCGCACCCTACCCAAAGGGCACGCATGAGATAGTAAAAAGACAACTTTTGACCATCTTTAGAGTATGGTACAGTGTACGATGTTGCATGAGTATATATAGATGTTCCCTTATAAATGGTTCCTAGTATAGAAACCAATCTATACAGGTACACATGGTTCAGCTTTTGGGTTTTGCTGAACTTGAAATGGGAATCGGATGCGGCACTCAGTACCGGTCGTCGTTAATGAGTACCGGTACAATTGGCAGAATTTAGTACATGGGTGTTCAACAAAAGTGTTAAGCTCGTCAAAGTTCGTCAACTCGTTAACCCTATACTCATGCACGGTACCATTAGTCACCTCGTCCACTTCCATCTAAGTTCCTCAAGACCAGAAAGCCTAACACTTGCAATCCTCAACTTAGTTCGGTACTCATATACGTTCCTCAAGACCCGAAACCATCACACTTGGGTTGCTCACTCAGTACCGGTACTGTTTATTGAGTACCGGTAGTCATGGTTCGGGTACACATGCAAGTTGTATAAGTACCGGTACTCTACATTGGCTACCGGTACACACGGTACCGGTACACCACTAGGTTCCTCAAAACCCGAAAGCCTCAGACTTGCAATCCTCAATTAGTACCGGGACTTAAAATTGCGTACCGGTACACATGGTTCCGGTACACATGCAAGTTCTATAAGTACCGGTACTCTACATTGACTACCGGTACACACGGTACCGGTACACCACTAGGTTCCTCAAAACCCGATTCATTAAACTTGGGTTGGTCCATAACTACCGGTACTCTTCATTGAGTACCGGTACACACGGTACCGGTACACCACTTGGTTCCTCAAAACCCGAAAGCCTCAGACTTGCAATCCTCAATTAGTACCGGTACTTAAAATTTCGTACCGGGACACATGGTTCCGGTACACATGCAAGTTCTATAAGTACCGGTACTCTTCATTGACTACCGGTACACCACTAGGTTCCTCAAAACCACGAGGCGCTGCACTTGGGTTGGTCTATAAGTACCGGTACTCTTCATTGAGTACCGGTACAAACGGTACCGGTACAGCACTAGGTTCCTCAAAAACCCGAAAGCCTCAGACTTGCAATCCTCAATTAGTACCGGTACTTAAAATTGCGTACCGGTACACATGGTTCCGGTACATATCCATGTTCATCAAAACGCGGACTCATCATTTCTCACTCAGTACCGGTACGTAGTGTTAAATTTCAATAGATTTAAAAACTTGAAGAACTTTCAAAATTAGTAATTAACTCTTTAACAAATAGAAATATCTGTTAAAAATATTAAAATGGAAAGAGCAATGCTACATGTACACCCCGAAGGGGTGTACATCTTAGATCTCCAGCTTTTTAATGGTGTCGATATTTTTTACGGGTCACATCAAGTGACCCCTCATCACACCCCCACCCTTAGATGGGTTTAGGGTTTAGGGTTTAGGGTTTAGGAAAGTACAGAACAAATAAATATAGCTGTTCCAGCACCAAATAAAAATATTCCAGAACAATTAATTTTAAAAGTTGGAGAACACAGTGAGGCAAATGCAGAACATAATGTAAGAAATCAGCATCTCCGAATTACAGCTAGTGTTAAATTTGCCATATAAACTCAAATATATACATAGATCTTATAACATAGAAAGGAAATAAAAAAATTCATACTTCAATATAGGAAAAATGTAAGTACGTTATTACAAATAATCATCATGATATATATGCAATAGTACAAAAGCAGAATGAAAAAGTTTAATGTTAATATAAACTCTCCCGATATAGAGTGTACAACGCATAACAATGCTTAATGGTTTAATAGCATAGTCCATTGTATGGATCTCACTTTCAATTGCCCGTCTCATATTTGCTGTGCTGCATTTATTGTTCTTGCAATATGTCATCTTCGTACACCTGATTAAATAATTAATAAAGTCAAATTAATGACATAAATCAATTTTACATATAGAAATAGAAACAATAAATTGTCATTACCTGTCAGAACTGCATAGAGTGCGCCATTTGGATAAAGCCAGTACGATGATCTAAAAATTTTATTTCGGACTTGTATCCGATATAGGAGGGTTCCTGACAGGGTCTGTCGACATGTCAATGTTTTGAGGGGGCCACGGTGTCTTGCATATATAAGAAAAAAAATAAATTAGAATATGTGTATTAAAGACAAATTTATAGTAAATAAACATCTAGGAGAAAGTTAAGGAACATTACCGTTAAAATCATGGCTGGATTTCTCTGTACACTTGTATCCGATATAGGAGGGTTCCTGACAGGGTCTGTCGACATGTCAATGTTTTGAGGGGGCCACGGTGTCTTGCATATATAAGAAAATAAATAAATTAGAATATGTGTATTAAAGACAAATTTATAGTAAATAAACATCTAGGAGAAACTTAAGGAACATTACCGTGAATATCATGGCTGGATTGCTCTGTACAGTTCTATCCGATATAGGAGGGTTCCTGACAGGGTCTGTCGACATGTCAATGTTTTGAGGGGCCCACGGTGTCTTGCATATATAACAAAATAAATAAATTAGAATATGTGTATTAAAGACAAATTTATAGTAAATAAACCATCTATGAGAAAGTTAAGGAACATTACCGTTAATATAATGGCTGGATTGCTCTGTACATCAATCCCATAAGGTAAGTGCATTATGGGCGAGTTCTTAATCGTAGGACTTTGCAGGTGAACCTATTTTAATAAATCGGGAGGGAGGGGGCCAATATGGAAGACACATAATTATGTAAACAAATGAGGAAAATCGAACTATGAATCATATATTAAGACAATCAAATGAACATATAAAAAACTCTCAAACATTTACACTCTGTTGGGACGAGGCCGAGGGCGACGATGAGAAACGATTAAAGATTGAGCATTCACCATTATAAAACCTGTCCGTAGAATTTTGAGGCATCTAATAAAATAGAAAAGAATATTTCAATTTATGTCGTGTACCGTAAATTATAAGCCAACAAGAATCGAGTTACGTACGTAAAGATATACCTGTTGCTTGTTGACTTTCATCTTAAGCCGACGTACCATTTGATCTGTCTTCGACTCCTTTCGTTTGCTTGGTGGGCGCCCTTTACTTCGAACTGACAGCGGGCTCTTTACTCTCTGGTCGTTACATCTATCATCTGAATCGTGTCTCATAGTAGAATGTATATTTTCGATAAATTGGACATCATTGCTTCCCTTGGATGACGATGTGTTCTCTAATTTCGTCTTCAAATTATCAAGTGTGACTAGTGCTACATGATATTTGTCATCACTCTCAGCAGCTATGTCTGCAATGTCGTACATACGACTACATACTACCGCATATCGGCTCATTTCTGGACTCCTCCCTAAGCTTTCATCCCATGCTGTCACCCGAGTATACCTCCGTCTTATATCCTTCCTCCATCGTGTTAGTATGTAACAAGTTGGAAGAATCATCATCTTTCTATTAACTAGGACGGCAATTGAATGTCGGCATAAAATACCCTTACAATCAAAAAGACGACAAATACAACTAACTCGGGAGGTAGACTCATCAAAATATGCAGTGAATACTATGTCTTTGCCTGCATCGCCATATTCTACATACTCGTTAACTCTATACTCATGGACGGTACCAATAGATGATATTAAAGATGTCTCACAATGCATTAAATCCTTTAACTCAGCTTGAAATTCTCGAAATTTAGCAATTGTGTACATATCTTGAAATTGCTTCTCAAATGCATATCG
This sequence comes from Tillandsia leiboldiana, assembly GCA_029204045.2. Lineage (NCBI taxonomy): Eukaryota > Viridiplantae > Streptophyta > Magnoliopsida > Poales > Bromeliaceae > Tillandsia > Tillandsia leiboldiana. The sequence goes on from CM055070.1 coordinate 45,638,571, forward strand.
ACTTATGGATGGGATGACGCAGGTGAATGATTTGTAGTCTAATTGTGCCTCCTTTTCTGCTTTATTCTTTATAGCGCTTTCATACTGCTCCACAAATACTTTTAACGTCGTTTTCGAGTTCACGTACCCATCAAAAAACGAATTCATGCTTTCACTTCGCTGTGTCGTGGACATTCCAGCCCAGAATGTATCCTTCACATAAACTGGCACCCACTTTCGTCTGTTCTCGTACAGTCCTGACAACCAATCATTCTTTTCAAGTCCATAACAAACTATCATTCTCTTCCATTTATCGTCAAATTGAAGTTCTGTTAGTGATTCATATATAGCATCCATCATAATGCTCTTAATAGAATGATATTCACCATAACTTTTTAGCTTCTCCGGTATCTTTTTTGTTATGTGCCACAAGCACCATCGATGTTTGGCATCGGGGAATACCAGTTCAATAGCATTTTGCATTGCTTTGTCTTGATCGGTGATTATTGCTTTGGGGGCATGGCCGGACATACATGACAGCCAATTCCGAAAAAGCCATACAAACGAAGCTGTATCTTCACCAGAGAGTAAGCCGCATCCAAACAAGATTGACTGACCATGATGATTAACACCCACAAATGGAGCAAACGGCATATCATACTTATTCGTTAGATATGTCGAGTCGAAAGTAATTACATCTCCAAAACATTCATAGGCTGCTCTGCTTCTAGGATCTGCCCAGAATATATTGCGAATACGAGAATTATCGTCCAGATCGATGGAATAAAAGAAGTTTGCGCTTTTCTCTTGCATGGTTCGAAAATAATTACAAATGGCTTCGCCATCACCTTCGCCAAGTCGTAAACGGCGCATTTTATCAATATAATTACGGGCATCCTTCTCTCCAAATGGCAAATTTTGATACCCACCAGCCTCAACAACAAAAGAATTAAAACTTTTATTCAATCTTATTCCGGCACGATCATTAACATCAAGCCGTCTCTTAACACTAGAATCTATAACTCGATTGCATGGAAAATATCGAGACTTGCTAGGACTTAATCCATGATTATGGTCAAGTCTGACCATACTTATTACACAAGATAAATCCAAATTAATTTTCACATTTATCCTAGCAGGACAGTCCGTCTTCGCTGCCGAAGGACGAGGCCGGAGATTAGTCACGGTGTGATTTACTTTTCCATGACGAGAGCATGCGATGATTACATACGAAGGAATGCCGTTACTGATTTTAGTAGACCTCTTTACAATCCCAAATCCTAATTGTTGTGCATAATTCTTATAGAAGCCCATAACCATTTCCATATTATTAAAATGCATTCCAACTTCTGGTACTAAATTGGATATGTCTGTGACCTCATTGTTTCTTTCTTCATCCATCTCAAACTCAACAACTGATAATGATCAGTGCGTCTAGATATTTCAAAATAATTATGACCTGTAACACATCATATTTACTGCTAATACAAACTTGAAATTGTGGTTAAAGAAGAAATTATATATAATGTATATATAGGATTTGTATGTTTACAGATTATGTGTAAAGGCATTATTCTACTATACCCTCAAAATGTATCCTTACAGCTAATACATGTTCCACATTAATACTAACCAAATTACAAAGCAGCATTATATGATCAACATGTTCTACTAAACCCTAAACCATAAACTATTAACATAATATTATATATAATGTAATTGTCAAAACATCCTATTACATATTATATAGTACATTGTCTCTTGTAATAAACAATAAATGGGCGCTCTCCTATATCGGTCAAAAGTGAACATATTAGCACCTAATTTACCTTGTACCTGCTATTTCATATCAACGCCATTCTATTTATAGACCAAAGAAAGAATGTTTTCTTCCTTTGTACCGGTATTTTTGGAACGCACATAGCTTATTAGGGGGAATATGGAGACGATTATCGCAGCGGAGACGTTGGATGAGCAGGCAGTGACGACTCTTCACGAGCTGTGCTTTGGTTTTACAAAGAATGCCTTGTTCAAGGACCGGCGATTGGGATAATACAAATGTACGTAATGTGTTTGAGGACGGGGATCTCGTTGGGATTTGGTCATCGGAGCAGAAAATGATTGCGAAGCGTAATGCGCCTAGGGACACCCTAGCCGCATTAAACTTTGCAATCATTTTCTGCTCCGAGGACAAAATCCCAACGAGATGCCCGTCCAATAACACATTACCGACATTTGTATTATCCCATTCGCAGGTGCTTCAACACGGTAAAATCAAAGCACAGCTACTCAAGAGTCGTCACTGCTTGCTCATCCAACATCTCCACTGCGATATTCGGCTCAATAAACCACCCAATTAACTATGTGCGTTCCAAACACCCCGATACAAGGGAAAAAAACCTTCTTTCATCTTTAATTCTAGCTCAAGCAGGGCTGTATGATAACAAAGATAACTTATGTCCATCCGAGTCCCCTATGTTAAGGGTGTAACCTATACATCGCAAGCAGAGGTGTAAAAATAACAGTACTCAGGACAGAAAAAAGCTACCATTCATACATCTTAACCCCTATCTTGAAATCCCTACACAGCTATGATAAGAGCTATATATAGACTGTACCACAAAACCAATGATGCCTACAAGTGTTGCCTATTGTTTGATATATGACTGTACAGAACCCATCTAAGGCTGTTTCCTAAACCAATTGGCAGCTCCTACTTGCATTTGGACTAGAGATATTTACAAAGCTATATATGGATATGATCCATCTGATAACAAAGCTACACCAATTAACAACGCCAACTTTTGACTATATTTACATATCTCCTTGAATTTGGACTGCCTACAAGGGTAGCCTTTTGTATATATGAGTGTACAGAATCCAACTTTGCATTATTTTTAATTTTCCAAATATTTTTTCAATTAATAATTTTTCGTAGACTGAATAGAGTGAAAAATTAAAGTAATTTTACAAAGGAGAATGATAAATCAATCCCAGCCATCCCTGTTAGGGGTGTATGATATACACCCCTAACAGGGGTGTACCCACGGCACTTCCCCTAAAGGAAAAGAGCAATGCTATATGTACACCCCGAAGGGGTGTACATCATACACCTCCACCATTTTAATGGTGGCGATATTTTTTACGGGTCACATCGAGTGACCCATCATCACACCCCCACCCTTAGATGGGTGGGGTGTATGATGTACATCCCCAAAGGGGTGTACACATAGCATTTTCCAAAGGAAAATGCTACCTGAACAGTACATGAAAGCATTAACCTACATTTAATAACCTACATTTAATACTACTAGTGAGAGAGAGATAGAGAGATAATTTATATACCTGTAAAGTTAATAAAAGCATTAACCTACATTTAATACCATACATTTAATATACCTGGAAAGTTATTAAATGTAGTATTGTGTACCGGTATGATAGAGTTGTACCGGTACAGGGGAATATGTACCGGTACTAGATTTGTATACCGGTATGGTAGAGTAGTACCGGTACCGAGGATTGTGTACCGGTATGATAGAGTTGTACCGGTACCGAGGATTGTGTACCGGAACAATGAATGGAAAAAAGACATCCTATAGAGTTGTACAGGTACAGAGTATTGTGTACCGGTATGATAGAGTTGTACCGGTACCGAGGATTGTGTACCGGAACATTGAATGGAAAAAAGACATCCTAACAGGGATTTAGCCATAGCATTACATCAAGTACCGGCACACATTGTAATACTAGGATTGTGTATCGGAACATTGAATGAAATAAAAGACACCCTAACAGGGATTTAGCCATAGAATTACTGTGGAAAAAAATAGAGAATAAAATGAGGGGATTAAAATGTACATATGGCGTCGCCCTCGCGAAGGCGTCGTAGATCGTCGAAACAACAGAGAGAGACAGGGGGCGAGGGGCCGAGGGGGCCGAGGGGCCTTCGGGATGGAAGCATACACAGAGCTTCTTGTCGACGTAAGGGATCGTGGCCTGATAGGGGGCGTCGCCCTCGCGAAGGCCTGGTAGATTGTCGAAGCGAGAGAGAGAGAGAGAGAGAGAGAGAGAGAGAGAGAGACTTGTCGTCAAGAGAGAGAGAGAGGGAGCGGGAGGAGACGATTGGAATGCTCTGAATAGAAAGGGAGAGAAAAGGAGGGAAAGAGTATGCCCTAAAAAAAATTGAGTGAGAATATCACCTCCTATTTTTAATGCTATACAGTGTTTAATCCTACACCCTCCATTAAGGGGTGTAGGATGTACACCCCTTAATGGGGTGTACAGGTAGCATTTTCCTTTTTAAAATTATAAAATTAAATAGAATTATTTATAAAATATTTTCCCGTAAACTCTATTTTTTTTCCCTTCTTATAAACCCTAATTTTCTCTCTCTCCTCGCCGCGTCGCCGCCACTGCCACTTCGCAGCGTCCCTAATTTTCTCTCTCCTCGCCGCGTCGGCTCCACAGCCCCTTCGCAGCGTCTTGATCGAAGGTAGTAGCTACGCTCTTTCTCTCTAATGCTTCTTCTCCAAACCCTTCAATCCCCAATTCGGAATCGACCTTTCACTATCCCGATCTTACGTTCCTTTTGATTTCAGCAGAATTTTTCAGAATGTTTTCAATCGAATTCTACTGGAAAATTTCCGATTTTGCAGTTAAAAATCAGTGTTTTTTCTGTTAGATTGTAAATTATTTATGGTGGGCAAGATATGGCCATAAAAAAAATCAAAATTTTACAAAGTTCGGATAATTATTTGTATTGGAATTAGCTTTTAGAGGTGAATGTGTTCGCGCCTTTTTAGTTTTGTTCATATTTGTTGTTTAAGTTTCGATTCATTTCATGGTATTATTGAGAATTATATTTGTTCGCAGCTTAATCTTTAGTCTTACAGTCACTCATTGTTTTTGTTTATGTCAGGCTCTGATTTTTCTACTGAGATGAACTGATCTACAGTTTGTGGAATGGATACTTTAAGCTCAGGTGTTGGGTTGGGGTTTTCTCTAAGATCATTGTTTTTGTTTATGTCAGGCTCTGATTTTTCTACTGACATGAACTGATCTACAGTTTGTGGAATGGATACTTTAAGCTCAGGTGTTGGGTTGGGGTTTTCTCTAAGATCATTGTTTTTGTTTATGTCAGGCTCTGATTTTTCTACTGAGATGAACTGATCTACAGTTTGTGGAATGGATACTTCAAGCTCAGGTGTTGGGTTGGGGTTTTCTCTAAGATCATTGTTTTTGTTTATGTCAGGCTCTGATTTTTCTACTGACATGAACTGATCTACAGTTTGTGGAATGGATACTTTAAGCTCAGGTGTTGGGTTGGGGTTTTCTCTAAGATTGATCCAACCATCCCGGAAACACCTGAGGACTAGATCCTCTTCCCAGATCCTTTGGTTTCCGACACAGCACAAGTTCCTTTCCTATAATGCTTACTCTGCTGGAGCACAACAGCATCTTCAGAAGAAGACATTGAGCAGTCGGAAAGGCTTCGAATGTCGATGTGATGCTCCGAAAGAAGGGAATTCTACTAAAGGGGACGATGATTCGGGAAGTAGGCCGCCGCGGAGGAAAAGGCTTGCCATTTTTGTCTCCGGCGGAGGTTCGAATTTCAAGTCGATTCATGCGGCCACTCTCGACGGGTCGATTCGCGGAGATGTTGCTGTTCTAGTCACAGATAAACCCGGTGAGGTTTCTTTAGCAGTTTTGTTCTATTGAAGTAGTAGTATAAGAGCTATATGTGCCTGTTGGATCAGTAAAATGTCTATCTATATTATAGTTATCCTGCCAAAAGTATGAACTCTTTGCTGGATCCTTTTGTAACTTGCACTGGCATGCCAGGTTGTGGAGGTGCTGAATATGCAAGAAACAACAGCATTCCAGTTATTTTCTTCCCCAAGTCTAAATCATCGTCGGAGGGTTTATCAACCGATGAACTGATCAGTGCTCTAAGGTCAGCGACATTTTTGTATTCTTTTACAACCAACTTCTATCTAGGCTGGTTCGATTGATTCTTTTGCATCTTTGTTTATGCCGAACAGGACATTCGAGGTAGATTTTCTTCTCCTTGCAGGTTACTTGAAACTCATACCTGTCGAACTCGTACAGGCGTTTCCAAAGTCCATATTGAACATCCATCCTTCGCTTCTACCGGCATTCGGAGGCCAAGGGTTTTACGGTTTGAAGGTGCATAAAGCTGTCATTGCCTCAGGTGCCAGGTATTGATAGTGGTGAACATGAGATCACACACTTTGTGGATGTTCTACTCTTCTCATTTCGTTATGATTGTTGCCGGTTACTTGCAGATACTCGGGACCGACCATACACTTTGTGGATGAACAATATGACACCGGTCGGATTCTCGCTCAGAGGGTTGTGCCCGTTTTGGCCGACGACAGCCCCGCGCAATTAGCTGCTAGAGTCCTCGAAGAGGTTTCTTTTACCTTTTAAAGTTCCATTTTGAGTACTTGAATGGTTCATGAGCAATTGGTCGCATTTTTGATATTTACGACGATCGATGTGAACTCCAGGAGCACAAGGTTTATGCGGAGGCGGTTGCTGCGATATGCGAAGAGCGCGTGGTATGGAGGGAAGATGGAGTTCCTCTCATTAAAAGCCGAACAAATCCAGAAGAATACATCTAAATAAATAAATTTACTGCACTGCACTGCACTGCACAACATTTTGTACCAAGGAAACTGCTATTGCCAAAGTAATTTTCACTCATTTTACCTTTTGGCAGTATCAATTCCCTTGTACTAATATACACAATTCTTTCCCTAAATAATGAGGTTTATCATTTCATTCATAAACAATGACCATCAATTAGTATATCATCATTCTTGGTTTTCCTTCCCCAGTTTTGAGTATCTTGTACAACTGTTAAAATTTACCAGCTTTCATTTTCTATTTATTTAAATTAGTTTGTCTATTTTACATCTACTATGCAACCTAGCATGCTACACACAACACACGAGGTAACAACAGAGAGTATATGTTATAGTTTAATGCACATGTAATCTTTTGGAGTGTTCCACATTAACACGAAACAAAAGTAAAAAAATGTAGAAATATTACACCACTTAATTTCTTAATTTCTTAGAGAGAATATGAACCAAATAACCACAACCTCGGAAGCTTTTAGATTCTCGATACGATACATCGTTGCACCGGGGGGCAGCTATAAAATTTACTTACTATCTTTGAGAATAACGTAGCTGTGACCATTGGTCTTCTGAATTTTCGAAATCCTCCGCAGAATATCCGCAAAAGCCGCCTTATCCTGCAACAAAAGCATATTCACAAGATACATTGGATGTGGAAGATTGCAAAAACCGCAGGCTATGCCGTTCATCAGATCTGTTTTAACCTAATTGAAGTAGCTTGTAATACGAGAATTGTAACATAATCTGGTTATCCCAAACATGCATATGCAGGAAACAACTGGTGATTCACAATTCTAAAAGCAAGTATATCATAAATAACACCGACATATTAAGCTTCAGAAATACCATCCAAGAAAGAATTTGAATATTTGTTATCTTTGAATACTGAGGATCGTTAAAAATATTTATTATATACAAACACTAACAACCAGAAACTCGGGCTCCAAATATAAAAAAAATATGAACAAAATATGTTTTAAGGAATAAAAATGTACCTTAAAGAAAAAGAGTAACACCTACGGTCTTATGATCATCAAAAGCATATCAGAAATGAATACGATTCCACTAGTCCTTATAATAAAGGGAGAAAGCAGGCGCATAATTTCCTATTGGATGTTTCTTAATATATAGCGAGTAAAATTTATCACAGCAGGCAATAAACAGCATTGAATTGTAGAATAAAGATGCTAATATGAACTTCCTGTAATATTCGGTAGATAAATAGAAAACCTACCTCCTTCGATTTTAGCCTAGCTTTGAATCTGGCAACTAAATCCTGTGTTGTGACTGGCGTTATTGAAAGAAGAACACTCCTGATTTCCTCCTCCGTAACAGGAGCGGTAGAGGGTGTAGTTCCAGATCGAGCAGCAGCCGAAGAAGATCCTTTCGAAGATACAGCACTAGGTTTTGATGAAGATGGTGTCTCATCCTTTGGTTTTGTTTCCTGATCCAACAAAGACACAAGTCTCAATATTCAAAAGAATGTCTACAGTATAGGTAATCCAGAAAATGATAAGATGTAAGATTTCTCAAAGTCAACACATTCATATCAATCTCCTTCAAAATTATCTATTTATACAAACCATATCCTTGCAAAATCGGAATTTTCACATAAGCCCTTCAAAAACTTAAGGAGTGCTTGGTTGGAAGTAAGAAGTATATTTAAGTAGGAAGTACGCATTAAGCAGAAGTCAAATTCTATGGAATTAGTGTTTTTCATTACTTTGAAACTTCAGCACTTAGACTTCATTCAACCAAACAAATAAATGTAGCCACCTCAATTTGAAATACATACGGTCCTAGTGTCCTACTACTCGTGTTCCACCCAAATACCTCCTCAGTGTTTTTCATCTATATACCCCTGTACTTACAAAATGAACCCCTACAAATAAACTTAACTAACACGAGACCAACTCTCCCATGAACTGGATCATTCACGTACTTAAGGGTAATTCTGAAGAGACGGACACTTTTGAGGGAGGTTTTAGAGGGGTATGACAAAAGATGATTGTGCAAGGATATATGTGAAGAAGGTCCGGTTACTCATCTTAGAATGACAAATTGGTCGACTTACACTTTCAGTCTTCACCTTCTTTGCAGTTGCACCATTAGCAGACTTTGCATCATCACTTCCGGTCTTCCTCTTTGACTTTGATGATTTGGATGCAGATGGCGTACTACGAGCAGATCCCGAAGGAGGAGTTGGCTTTGATGGGCTGTTCTCTACAGGTTCATCTTTGGGTGCTTCTTTATGTTTCGGAACAAGAATAGGGGATGTCTCCTCATCCTATATAATCAAAATAAAAATAAATTAAAAAAATGATCAGAGGACTATTCATCATAACAATTGTAGACTATGTATGCCTAAAAACAAGGACATGAGAAAATCAAATAAGTGATTGTGCATGGATCTAATAAGTGAAAGGAGCTTTTTTGCATATACACCCCTGCGAAAACACAAAATTACATAAATATACTTCCAAAGTTGGTATTTGCATATCTGCCTCTGGAAACTGTTTATTTGCATTCCTACCCCCGGCGGGGGTAGGAATGCAAAGAATATATATGCCTATGGGAGGGGCATATGCAAATAAGCAATGTTTTCAGGAGTAGGCATGCAAATATCAACTTTAAAAGCAGTACATATGCAATTTACAGGGTTATATATGCAAAAGAAAACACAATACAGAGTTAAAAAGCACATCTAGAGAGTTCCAACTAATATTAGTGTTTATAAGAGACAAAAATAAAGCATCTGGTTATAAGAGGCATGCAAGTTTTAAAAGGTAAAATTAGATTACATCTTCCTCGTAGTTTACATCTTCCTCGTTCTCTTCCTCAGCATCTGATTCATTCAACCCAGCAGCCTTTCCAAGCAATTTCTTCAATTCCTTTCCAGACTTACTCAAGCCACCCTCTTCTTCTTCATCCTCCTCATCATCATCCTAAGAGTAGAGTTGTTTTAGGTAAAAATACATTAGTGATTTTATGTAGTGGTTATTCTTATCAAAAGCCATTCCTGCTTGGAAATGCAAGATAATATCAAATAATCAAAAGAAACATAATAGTTAAGGTGGTTCTGTCTGTCTAGAACGAATGAACAAATCTTTACAAAATTAATCAAAGCAATTAATCATAGAACAACCAATGAAGTACTCAGATAAATCATCACGGCCTTCAAACAACCATTAACTACTAAGATAAATCGCCATCACCTCACCACCCCCTCTTTCTAAAATGGGAACAAAAAAACTCAAGATAAATTCTTATGTAACAAAGTAAACAAATATATCTGCAGACAGCAAAGAGTAATTTTTTTTGTTTTGTTTTGTTTTGGTTGGGGGGGGGGGGGGGGGGGGGGGGGGGGGGGGGGGGTGGGTGGGGGGGGGTGGTATACTCCAGCATGATGGACTAACGTGCAAAACAACTACAAATGTCGATATCCACAAAACTAAGTTATTTAATAGGCCTAATAATCTTAGGCTTTTTAATATTGTAGGAAATACTGCTAATTTTTGTAGAGCTCTTATCATAGGTTTTCTCTTAAATATACGATTGTTGAGCTACCAATGTCTGAAATTCTAGATTTCATGATAAAATCTGTTTAGGACATCAACTCTCAAATGTTTCCACTCTCTAGATATTTCCTAGTTGTACCTGCTTAATTTCTGGTGGAGCAGGAATCTCAGGAGCTAGATCTTCCCGTTCTTCTGGATCATTCCCCACGGCTTCATCATCATCAGTGAATATCTCTTCATGCTCCCAGTCATCACCTGATGAGAGGAAATATGTCACTTACAGATCGATGACTAAAGAACAAGATTCTAAGATTCATGAATAACCAAACATAATTAAAAAAAAAAAAAACATTTACAAAATTACTATCATGTCAATTATGACAACTGACCTTTCTCAATGTCATCATCATCCAAATCAAAGTCACCCTTTCCACCTTCATCATCATCATCATCAACGCCCTTCTTATTGAGCTCAAGCCTGTTCTTCCTGGCTGCCTCCTCTTGCTCATCCTCCTCACCCTTATCAGAATGACCTTCATCTTCATTGCTTTTGCCTTTCTTAGGGCGACCAGCATCTAGCCGTTCACTCCCTACGCTCTCAGTCTTCTTCGTTTCACCAAAAGCAGCAGCTCCATTAGTTGCAGCCTTCATCATCCATCTTTCATATCCAGTTGCATTGTGTTTCCTCTTATTCATCTTCTCTTCAGCCTCCTCTAATGTCAATTGCTTGTACTGCGCAATCTTGCTAAAGTTATACCTGGAAAGAGATTACAATTATCTGTGAGCCTACTTTTGATATATCCACTATCAAGCCATAGGAAATATCACCATTGAAATTGCTTATAACTTGCATTACATATGTGTATCAGTGTGTGTATACTGCATGCGTGTATAGTGTATACACATGTGTTCATTATAACGGATGCAAACTTTTAAACTGCCTTTAAATACTAGTGCTTTTACGATATAATAAAAAGACATGGGATAATAAGTAAGCAATGAAACACAAAGACAGATAAGAACCATTGAAGTTATACATAGCAAATGCATACCAGGAACCAGCAGGAAAAGCTAGGAACTCCTTCCCATGCAGCATCAGCAGATAGTATGTTGCAGTTGAAGACTGTGATCCTTCAAGTTGGCCTTGATACTGAAACTGACCAGTCTCATCTTCCAGAATCCATGGTTTATTCTTGTATTTCTCCTGATTTATATCATTGGTAGTCACACATAGAAGTTGATCAAGAACAAATGCTGCTAGAAAGAAGTAATGATTCTAATGAAGTTCAATTATAAAATAATGATAGTAGAGATTCCGGATACCCGCAAAGTATCAGTTAATTGCCGTCCTTGAAGACCTTCCTTGTGAAGAGACCACTTGTTCTCTGCACTCTTTTTCTTGGAAAAAGGTGGCAGACCAGTAACAAATCTACCAATAGAAAAAGACTTATCCATGGTGACATTTGCCCGGACATTATATTCCTGCAAGTGAAACAGGAATTGCAGCAATTTAAAGAGAGAAAAAAAATATTGGATTACCAGGAGGAAAATGAATATGTTCATAATAAGCAAAACCTTGATAAAGTTAAACTAAGTAAGCACAAATACAATTTTCTTTTTTTTTTCATGAACCACCACTGCAACAGTACCCTATTGGTCACGTGAAAAACTAGTAGTACAGACAATAATGGAAAAATGTGTTAGTTTTTTAAATAGGAGTCCAAAGGCCATAAACATGTCCTTGTAGCCTTATAGGTATAAGTAAATCTCCAGTGATGAATCAATGATCAAATACACAGAAAAATTTAATCATCTAATTGAGTTATGTCACTTTTGAGAGTTTAAAATCGGACTCCTATTTTCTTCTACCAATAGAAACTTAAACATACGGCAACAACAATCAGCTAAGGGTTTCTCTGGAATAATCATTATAATGTCAATTCACCTACCGATAACAAAATTAACAATTGGAAGGCTTCTAGAGTAGCCAGCAAAACCCTAATGCTAAAAAAGTCTTTGTAAGTAAGTAAATCTCCAGTGCAAAAATTTAGTTGTTCCCTTTAAAATCTTAGAACTAGAGTCTTATTTTCATATAATAAAACAAGGAATTCCCAGGAAAATTTATTCTACACACTCAACAACTAGTGTTTCCAAATGAAGTTGTTATCACGATCATATACATGAGTACTCCAAGTAACTACGAAATCACCAACTAGAACTTCCGTATAATTACAACTACATGAACTTGAGCACGAGCGAAAGCAATTAGCTACTTCAATGGCCTACATTGATCAAACACATGAAAACAATACTAACAAAGCTTACAAGCCAAATACCCGGTACACGAATCAATTGCCAAAACCCTAAGCAGGAGAAGGAGGAGGAGGAGGAGGGGATCGGGAGCGCCATGCATACCCGGATGAGGTTGGTGATGGGGGCGCCACAGATGAGGCACCGTGCGCGGTTCTGCGCCTTGGATTTGCCACAGGAAAGGCAGAGCGTGGTGTGCTTGCAGTTGGTGCCGTAGAGGTCGGACGCCGAGCCACAGCCCTCGCACGCGGGCTTCAGCACCAGATCCATGCTCATCGTCCTCGTCTAGGGTTTTAAGATACGAGGAATTCGCGTTAGGGTTAGGGTTAGAGAAGAGGACGAGGAAGGAGAAGGAGGATGAGAGAGATGGGGCAAAGGGTCGGGGGAGAAGAGGAGAAGGAGAGAGAGGGATGTGTTCTTATTACTGAATTAATTAATTCGTTATTAGATATTAAATATAATCGTAAAAAATTTATTTATAATTAAATTCAATCAAAATATTTAAATTAATTTTAAAACAGAGTATATTCGTAAAAATAAAATATGCTTACAAAAAGACAACCATGAGGATACTTAATAATTTTTTAATGTTGTTTTCTAAAATTAAATAAATAAATAAATTGGGCCTCCTAAATAGATTCATTAATAAGAGATTCTATTCAAATTATTTATCTAATCTAATTTTCTCTTTGTTTGCAAACATTTCTTTTTTTTTTTTTTGTGATTGAATAGTTTCTATCTAAAATCATGATTTCATTATTTACCGTATAAATGTTAATAAAATAAAAAATATATAATGATTTTATATTATTTTGTATAAATATATCGAATACAAATATATTTTTATAAAATTTAATTTTTTATATTTATTTTTTAAAATATTTTAAATTATTTTTATTACCGTCAATTTTTTATTTATTTTTTAATAAAATATAAATAAAATATTAATTTTATTTTTATACATATGTCTTTTTAAAAATTTCAAACGGATAAAAAAATATTACTACGATTAAATATAATATTTAAAAAAGTAAAAATAAATAAATTTATCTCACTTGTATCTAATCTATTATTTACTATATTTTTTTTAAAAGAATATTTACAATAGAAATATGAGGATTGCTATATGTACACCCCGAAGGGGTGTACATCCTACATCTCCATTCGTTTGATGGTGGTGATATTTTTTAAAGGTCACATCAAGTGACCCCTCATCACACCCCCACCCTTAGATCGGTGGGGGTGTGAGATGTACACCCCTTATGGGTGTACCCTCAGAGTTTCCCTAAAAATATATATAAAATAAATAAAAATAATTAAAATTTATAAAAATATATTTATTAATTGATATATTTTTAGGAGCGGTATAAAATTAATTCAATAAAAATAAATAAAACGATATATGCGACCACGGTCGCATGCGATATTTGACCAAAGTGAGAGGAGTCTCCGCTCGAGCGCCCTTCTCATCGGACCCATCGAGCGCGACAACGGCGACACATCCACCGTCGGATCCAACCAAAAAAAAATGGCGGCGGCGGCGGCGGCGGTGGAGCTCCGCGGCGGCGGCAAACGGACGCGATCCAGCGACGCTCTCCGGCGCTTCGTGCGACAGCCGCAATCGAGCCTTGGATTTCGCGCAAGCCCCGGTCGGTGGATTTCGTGTAGGATATGATTGCATTAAAAAAATTTTAGGATAATCGTTGATGTATTAGATTGTTCTACGTCTCAACTGCTATCTAATTCGCAGCTTAAAAAATCGATAACAAAAATCAGATAAATGAGATCTCCCCTATATTTTTACCATCTAAATCGATGCTTTTATCAACAAATGTTATTCAAAACTGCATTAATTATAACCAAGTTCATGTGCCAATTTGTTTCTACAAAGTTTTACACACTGAATTCAACAATTATCCTAAATTTTTTCAATGCAGGAGAATAATTGAGACAGGGTTGAGGTGCAACTGTGCAAGTTGGTGTTTTTTTTTTGTAATTTAGGCTTAAAATTAAATGTAAACTCATGCTTTTCATTGTAGGCCTAAGGTGATATTTACTGACGAAATCCGCAACTCGGATTTAATTTGGTTTATGAGCTATATAATTTTCTTGCTTAGAAGAGAATTTAGCTTACTAAACTTTCGACAGAGTTTGTTTTCGGATCGAGCTCTCAGAAAATTTTGATTCTTTGTAGTGACCGTTTAATTAAACATTTAGCTGATAGTGAATTTTAGTTGAAATTTAAGAGGAGACGGCGTTTCGTCCGATGATAAAGAGAAGGGTGATGATGTTTCCGATGGATGTCGAAGCACAAGCTGGGCGACATGGAAATTGCCGGAGCTTGCCACGCCGTGAGTCCGTAGACATTCGGCCAGATGCTTTCGTGCTAGTTAAGCCGGAAGACGCCGATAGGAGATTGTCGGGATTGTTCTATGCTGTCGCGGAATGCCTATCTAGTCATCAGGTATGGCGGTGAATCGTCGTGTTTAATTTCTCCCTGCTGCTTTACTACGCTTTGAATTGCATTTTTGAACAAATTTTTGGAGGGTATGTTTCAAGATGTTGTAGTTTCATAGGATGCAAAAAATTATTTTCGTTTATTGCTGCAACATGCATCATTTGATGTGAAATGTTATATCAAAAGGTAAGCTTATAGTTCTAATTGTAATCAGTTCTTGCAGTTGGGTCCTAGTTATGTAAGTGTAAACAGTTTGAATGTTAAGAAGGTTTTAGTTCATTTTTTCGAGTGCTGTATCAATTTCTCTGTATAGTACTTCATATACTATGTGGCTATTATTTTTTATTTCCTACAATTGATGAAATTTTGCTGCAGAAAGTGGTGTCATTTGGGTTCTCCAAGGCTTTTGTTGCTGCAAGCGCGCTGATGCTCGTTTCGCCTCTTGAAGCTTTAGCAGAAACATGTCACGAAGATAGCTCGTTTACTAAAATGCCACTTTTCTTTGCTGTTGCTATGATAGGGGCTGCTGTCGGAGGTAAGATAAATATATGGCATTTTCACACTTTCGTTTCATCGCTTACTGTTGATGCCCATTTCTTGGTTTTTTCTTTCTTTTTTTTAAAAAATTATGATCCTAACAATATGCCCCGATAGGATTGCTGGCACGGCAGAGAAGAGAAGAGCTGAAGCGCATGAATGACCAGCTGCGGCAGATCAATGCCGCGCTAAGAAGACAAGCAAAGATAGAGTCGTACGCTCCGAGTTTGACGTACGCACCGGTCGGCAGAATCGCAGAGAGCGAAGTGATTGTCGATCCTAGTAAGCAGGAATTGATGAGAAGTTTGAAAACTGGGAAGAAATTCTTGAGGAACCAAGAACTCGACAAGGCGCTCGTGGAGTTCAAGGCTGCTTTCGAGCTCGCGCAGAGCTTGGGAGAGCATCTCGAGGAGAAGAAAGCTGCTCGTGGATTAGGTTTCTTTTTTCCTTTAACTTCTCGATAATATATGCTCTCCCCCCCTAATCATCATTTTGTTCTTCAGGTGCATCCCTACAGAGGCAGGGAAAGTACAGGGAGGCTATAAAATACCACTCAAGGGTTTTGGAGATATCCCAAAAAGTAGGCGAGGACTCCGGCAGTACAGAGGCATATGGCGCAATAGCCGACTGCTATACTGAGCTCGGCGATTTCGAGCGAGCAGCAAAGTTGTACGACAAATACATAGTTAGATTGGATAAATGAATGACAAGGTGCGAAAACGCTGCTCTTCTCTTTTCTATTCTCAGTGTTTGAGAAATAAAATTGCATGTCATGTTGGTTGAGAGATATTACAGTTTTACTTTACAAATTTGAAACAGTATCTGATGTAGTTTCTGACCCTTCAACTAACACTGTGTTCTTGGAAATGCTATGTGTTTATGGATGGTGCATCTTCCCCTCATACTTTGTAAAAAAATTCTTTTGGTTTTTTGCATGATATTGTTTATTGTATATATTATACTCGTAGCCGACAACAATTTCCTTTTCTCCTTGTAATTTATTGTACACTTTACTCCTACTGACATGTAGGATGAGCTTCAAGGGCCAAACAAAATAACTCCATGTAGATATTATACATACTCTCCATCACTCCACCATGTACACACCCACCCTTTAAGCTCACTCCAAACAACACATGTATGTATTATATACATGCTTATCATACATGCTTATCTCCCAACTGTCCATGGCATCACCCATCAGAAGCTCTTAAATGAGAGAGAGAGCTTCTCCATTATCCTCTGCATTTCCTCTTCTGGCAACATTTTGCCTATAAATAGAACAGGAGAGCATGGCACTAGATATATCCTCACACTTAAACTTGCTATATATATATATATATAGATCTTCATTTGGAATTAATATATAGTGGTGATCAATTTAGCATGGCTCCTAAGGCTCTCTTCGTGCTTGCTGTTCTCTTGACCTCGGCCGATCTCCTCGCCTCGTCGGTGGTCGCTGAGGAAACTCGTGAGTTTGACTGTATATACTGTATACCTACTAGTAGTTTTGCAAACGAAAAAGTCTAGAGTTTTTAAAATGAGCATCTGCATGTACCAGATTTCAGAAACTCAAATATGAAGCTGTGTATATATAGCGCACGCGCGTGCATTTACTAGTATATACACACACACACACACACACACACACACACACACACGTATACACACATTGTATATATGGTTCAACTTATGAAGTTATATTGGCAATTCCACAAATTTCACCATGCATTTCACTTGTCATATTTCACTCTAAAATATGCTGTGATCTAAGTAAATATGAAGTAAAAATAAAAGGGGTGATGGTTATGTGTGACAGGAGATGTACTTGTTCCTCCTCATCATCTTGGTAGTAGTAGTTATAATAATAATAATGATAATGATAATGATAGTGATAATGATAATGATAATGTAATGCAAGTGAAAAATGCAGTAGTGTTGTAACTTGTTAGTGTTTGAAGAGCACAATTGATGAATTTCACATCTTATTACCACCCTTGTACTAAAACAATCCAACAACAATTAATGCATAAAAAGTGCTGCTTTTTTCAAGTAAAAGTAACTTTTTTTCAGGTCATGTCAATGATTAACAGTGGAATAGCATTAGAGCGCATAGCATGTCAACATTGTGTACAAAATTTCACTGTCACAAGATTCTATCTGTCACACATGGGCATAGCATATGTTTCAACTTGTGCCCAATAAAGGGCCAAAACTAGCATAGTACAAATCCCACCAAGTTAGGGTTAGGGCTTAATCAGCCTTAACACTTGTGTCTTTGCGACTAAATCACGTAATAAGAATCGAATCGATCGAGCCAAGAACATCTTAAAACGAAAGGAGCTTAATTAAGACTGGTTCTCATAGTTTTTAAACGCAGTTTCAATAACTTGTGTAATAATATCAGTCACTCTCTCGTCTAATTCTATCACGAATGAATGCTTCTTAAACATTATTCAAAACATGATCAAGATATTGAATGCGAAAATGTTTTGATCCTAAGAACATTATTGTTGGGATCCTCCTAATAAATGTGCACTCACAACAAAAAGGCTTAATTAATATACTATATATATATAAATAAGCAAGGTCCACAATTGATTTGATTAGCCAAAGCAAACTTTATTTATTCCCTTTTTTCAGAGCAAATATTTTAATAATAATTGCATTAACACTAATAATACCAAGATGATATATATATATATATATATATATATATATATATATATATATATATATATATATATATATATAGGGAAAATAAGGATAGAAAACTTGATAATACTAATTACTTAGTGTTAATAGCATAGTAGCCGAATTCTCTCTCTCTCTCTATATATATATATATATATATGAGCTGTGCTACCTGTACACCCCCAAGCGGATGTACAGGCTACACCCCACCCATCCTGGGGTGGGGTGACACTCACCCGTCACATCACATCATGTGACGGGTGAGTGTCACCCCACCCCAGGATGGGTGGGGTGTAGCCTGTACACCCGCTTGGGGGTGTACAGGTAGCACAGCTCATATATATATATATATATATATATATATATATATATATATATAGAGAGAGAGAGAGAGAGAGAGAATTCGGCTACTATGCTATTAACACTAAGTAATTAGTATTATCAAGTTTTCTATACTTAGATCAATCCTTTTGATTATTTTTATCCGTCAGATTTTATTACTTTTCCAACCACCCATTAAACCCAAGAGGCCCACTATTATCTCAACCACACATTTTTCAATCAAAGGGTTAAAAACTTAACAGCACCAATAACTTGGTGCTATTAATAACATTCCAGCCTAACTCTATATAGAGTCCGACTACTATGCTATCGATAGCACTAAGCAGTTGATGCTATCAAGTTTTCTACCCTTAGACCAACCCCTTTGATTATTTTCACCCGTTAAATTTTACTATTTTTCCAATCACTCATTAAACCCAAGAGTCCCACTATCATCTTAACCACACATCTTTTAGTAATTTTTTTTTATATCAGAACCAAAAATTCTAAATTAAAGGTTTTTTAAAGTTTTGAGCCTCTATTTTCAACTAGAAAAAAAACATTTTAGACTTTGGGATTACAAAATGCTCTTTTAAAGATAAAAAGTAACTAAAAGCAAAAGTTGTTGTAAAAACAAAAAAAAACTTTTTTAAGTAGGTCATTTTTTTTGTAATAATTAGATAACTTGTTGTGCTTAGAAAACAAGATTCCCACATTAACACCACAAAGTCAAAGAGGTGAAAATTAATTCCAATCTCTTCTCTTTGGCCAATGCAAGCAACATTGTTTGGAAACATGATTTAATTAATTTTTTTAAAAAAATATAGGTGTGACACACTCTACTATAAAAAATATTCACAATGAAACGAAACAAGGAGATTTATATGCAATAATTCATAAAATAACCAAACCCCTAAAATGAAAATTAAAAAAATACTAATTAATTAATCTCTCTTTAATTTAATTTCCCTTTCAAACCCTAGGATACCAATTCTCAAGGCATCTTAATGCACCCCTTTGGGGGCTCCTAAAGTCAAAACAAACAGCAAGGTTGCTTAATTAATTAATTAATTAATTATATAATAAATTAACTAGTGGCTAATTATAGCCAAGTGTGACTAGTTTAAGATTAACTAATAATTAAGCATAATACAAAATTAGAATGATCCAATGGGTGATTTCATTTTCATGCAATTTAATCACCAACTCCAATGTTGCACGTAAAATGTGGTCCTAAAATGCGACAACATGGATCGATCGATCTCGATCGATCGATAAATCGAATTAATAAATAAGAGCATATATGATGAATTATACAAATGCTATATAGTACAGAACAAGTGGAAAATATTTGTTCAAATTAATGCCATGGTGGTTGGAACAGAAGCTGTTGTGGCATATATGTAGTCCAATTAATGTACAAATGTTAGAAGAGAAAATAAGGAACAAAAATACTCATATAATAAGTTATCAACAACCATTCAATCATAGAGCTCAACTAACTCATAAAGGACATGTCTTAAGTTGATGCATGGCATAATTAATTTTTCAAATTAAGTAGAGAAATAATTAATTAAAAAGAATTTGTGATCATAATTGTGCATTAAAAAAAAAAAAAGGAACATGTGTATACTATTTGGTTAGGATCTTGTTCATGCATGATATTGCAAGGAAAAGAAATCATATAAGAGTTACTACAACAAATTAAAGGTCAAAATTTCCATCATGCATCTTTTTAATTCCTTTCTCTTTTTTTTTTTTCTCTTTTGTGTGTGTGTGTGTGTGTGTGTGTGTGTGGGGTCTCATTAATGTTTTTTTTAATTAACACTGTTGTTATGCATGTGAGGGGGGAAATTATTCTGAGCAATATATTATATATAAAAGTTGGAAAAATATATAAAATATAATTAAAGATGAAGAAGAAGAGAAGGAAAACCAGTCAAATATTATTACAAATTCATCTGATACATCTTGTTAGCATTTGTTCAAAAACTATATCTGCTCATGATATATAAAAGCAACATAATTAAGAAGATTAAAGCAAAAAAAGGTAGGAAAAAAAAAAAAAAAAAAAAAAAAAAAAGAGTAGAAGAAAATGCCTGGCTTTCCCTTGTACGCCATCGATCGATCGATTGACTTCGAATGAATTCTTCTTCACTTGATGATCATCTCCTCTTCCTTAGTATGCCGACTTTCGCATGTTTCCTCGACGACACGTCGTCGACGGTCACCGGAAGGGCCCTTCGGAGCCGACAAGCGAGAAGAAGAGAACACTTTTACATGGCACAGCATCAAACTGATCCCCCTTCATGGTGTTTGGAGAGAAATTACAAGGTGTGGAGATGCACATGTTATAGCTAGTGAGAGATGAGAGATGAGGAGTAAAAGGGAGACAATTAATCCAAGCACTTAATATGTAACAACTTTTTAATGGTATTTAAGAAACTATGTGTGTGTGTGTGTGTGTGTGTGAGAGAGAGAGAGAGAGAGAGAGAGAGAGAGAGAGAGAGAGAGAGGATGAGCTCCCAAGAAGATGTGTTGAGGGAGGGGTTGTGTTTTGCTGACCAAATTGAGGGGACCCAAAGAAAAGAAGGCCTTTTTGTTTCCCACTTGGTGTGTTTTCTTGTTGGTTTCTTGTCCCTGGATCCTGCTCACATATATAGACATAGTAGAGAGAATATTATTTCCACCTGCTTTAATTTAATGGCTTAAAAAAAGTAATACTACAACATCATGATATATAGTTTCAGTTTCATATTACATGAGAATATATATATAAAGAATCACAGCCTTTAATAATAATAATAATTAGATATAAATATTTTAGATCTGAGCCCAATAAATTATCAATATCTATTTAAAAATAAGATTAAAAATACTCCAACATCTTTTGAGTTAGCATGTTAATTAGGTGCAGTTTTTGTAGCATTGCTTGAAAGATGAAACATTATAAATAATATATATATATTTAAAAAAGAAAAGAAAAGAAAAAGTTACTACTAGTACAACTATTGGTGGTGACAAAAGTCCACTGTGAAAGCTAGGGCTTGACTTTTTTTATTATTATTAACAAAAAAAAGGAAAAAAAATTGTGGGACCGCCAATGGCACGTGGGATGGGCCCCGCAGAATCTGACGATGCTGACGTGTGGGCCCCAGAACTCCACCTCCGTGGCACTCCAGTAATTAGGTTGGGTTCGGAGGGTAAAATGGTCATTTCGGGTGCACCTCTGCTGTTGGTTTCCAACGTACGGGTCTCGAAGTGATCTCTCTTTCGAATCCTACCCGACAACGTCTCTGGATTTCGTAGTCCCTGTCTAAGTGGGGCATCTGGGGCCCACTATACGATAAAATGTTTAGATTTTTATTTTTAATGCACAGAAAAAAAAAAAGTCACATTTTTTTTTGAGAGAAGGTAGCATGCTACCGTTTCATTCATAAGAATTATGAATTTGGCTACCGGGATAGACAACAGGGCCTAAAAAAAAAAAAAAAAAAAAAAAAAAAAAAAATATTCCTGTGTCCACCAGGCCAAAAGATTCTGAACGTCCTTATAGAGGGTTCCCGCTGTTTTGAGTTCGAATGAAAAATCACATTAAGATTAGAAAAATCATCTGTACACTCATTTGAGTTTGAATGAAAAATATATATATATATATATATATATATATATATATATATATATATATATATATATATATATATATATATATATATATATAAAAAGAAAAAAAAAACTTGTCGGATAAATCGTTGGCGCAAACCATTAATCCGAATTAAAAATACACAACTAATTCACTTAAAATATATAGACACAGCGTCCACGTTAAGTCTATTATGTGCTGTAACTCCGAACTCAGCTAATTCAATTTATTAGACTTCTGAGTTTATTGTCATGAAATATGAAATTAAATCTATTTTTAATCTATAAATAAATAGACAACAAAAGCCACAAAACCATGCACTCTCACATATATAGAGATATAGAGCTTTACATGATCAAAATCAAATTATTGCAGGGAGGGAACTTGGAACTTAAAAACACAGGGAAGAACTAACACTCAATGAAGCACAGCAGATAACAAACAGATTGTGTGAGATGATGCATGCAAAATCCGTCGATCAATTGCGCATACCTCATTTCATTCCAAGAAGGGACTCAACATAGAACTGCTTAGTAATTTGGACAAGAGCAAAATATGATGAAGATATACAGAAACTACCGAAGCCAATAAGCGCAAAAGCTACACTAGATCGCAACTCGCGGCACCAAAAGTAGAGGTACAACACAAAGAGAGACATCCAGGTTTACAAAAAGAATTGCTCTTCGTGGTAAAATGACAACAGCTGTTGATGAAGTTGTCGTGATTATCCTTCGAGGACTAATCTTTTGGATGTCGATATTTTGTATGGTGCTAGAGTTGGATTACAAAGAAGAAATTGATAATTTGGATTCATTTACACAGTAGACCTGGACCTATTTCACATGCTGAGAAAGAGCATTGTCGGTTACCGCAAAGGTCCTATGAATGGACCCGTTTCGTTTTCTTCTTCCTCATTGCTCGACCACGATCCCACATAGCTTTCAGAACCATCTCATCCTCATCATGTATCGTGGACTCCCCATGTCCACGTTTTCCCTGTGTTTTTACGCCGTTACTGCTATCTACTCTATTTTCCTTGTCCTTCTCCGCCTCGCCACCGCTACAGCTTTCTACTCTATTTTCCTCGCAGTTTTGTACCTCACCCTGCTTATCACTCGCGCCAACAACATCCTGACCACCCGTTCGCATCAAGATCGCAGCATCCGTCCGATCCAAGTGCAAGACATCAGAACTATGATTCTCGACAGTGCGGTTATTATCCTCTATTTGTGAGTCAGTCAAGCAAACTTCGCCCTCTACAAAGTCCTGCCAAGTCAGCGCCTTCGCGGCTTTAGCAAGAGCCTCGGAAGCCTGGATGAGAGCAGTTATAGCAGTTAGGGCTTCAGACCGGGAAGGAGTCGAAAATTTTGCCCTTGTGGTGGCAATGCAAGTAGACGTAGAAGGCACCATCTCTTTATTCGTGGGGACAAGGGGTAAAGCATTCTCTTGGCTAGGTACGGCGGGAATGGGAGGAGTAGAGGGAGGAGGTAAAGGTACAGATAAAGTTGGAGAAGACAAGGGCAATTCTGCAACAACGGGGGGAGTAACGGTTGTATTCAAGTCTGCAACAGGAGATCCAAGCGCCGGTGGGCCAAGCTCGACGAGTGCTGTTGTAGCTACAGTGAGTTGATCATCAGTTGAATGAGCTAAAGGAGAAGATGGTTGAGTTTGATCACTTGTTGCTTGGTCTCCACTATTTTGGTGTTCTTGCGAAGAGTTAGTTCGAACAATGCATTTTGAGATCGGTAGCGAACAAGAAACGTGGAGCAGCTTAAACCCATCTAATACGGAGCTGATGCGCCCCTCAATCTGATTGAGAGTCTCTGCGACATCCTGGGGCACCGTCGTGTTGGCAAGAACGTCTTTGATTCGTTCTTGAATGTCCACCACTAAATTCACCTACAAAATGTTTGAGTAAACGGAAAGTCAAGTACAACAAAATACATAAAAAGATACCTCTGCAAAACTGTCTACACTGGTAAGGCCTTGTATATATACACATACCCTCGTTACATTAGTATTTTCATGTGTAAACATTCTTTACATATATCTCTGCGAACCTGAATTTTTTGTATTTACTATTCAAAAACTTAATTTAAAAAAGCACCTAAAAACCAGCTTTTCCCCACACATTGAATAACTCGCCAACTCAATATAATGGGGTTTTTGTAAGGAAAAGAAAAAAACAGCACTTTCGAAGAGTTTTTATGAAACTTGGAATTATATATATATATATATATATATATATATATATATATATATATAT
Source organism: Tillandsia leiboldiana (assembly GCA_029204045.2). Classification (NCBI taxonomy): domain Eukaryota; kingdom Viridiplantae; phylum Streptophyta; class Magnoliopsida; order Poales; family Bromeliaceae; genus Tillandsia; species Tillandsia leiboldiana. The sequence continues at coordinate 45,662,962 of CM055070.1, forward strand.
ATATATATATATATATATATATATATATATATATATATATATATATATATATATATATATATATTATTACGTAGATATCTACAAATCTCAAGTATAGCTTCAAAACATCCACTCAAGTGCAAGAATCCACATACCAGAACTCTCTCGACTTGGCCTTGAGGCTGGTATGATACGGCGGGGCGATCAACAGGCGTAGAGATCCAACGGCGGGTGATGTTCCAATACCACTTCATATACTTTTCCAATGCTTTCAATGGGTCTAGGTCCTCAGATTCTTGTTCTTTGACCACATTGGATAGCCTATCCTCCCACCGCTTTATATATTGCTCATGGTATTGAGACCAATTCTCTTCGGATCTACCTTGTCTAGTCAATCGGTCTACTACCTCCACGGGCTCAGGGATATGTTGTATCATTCCAAATTGTCTAAACACACGATCCGGAACATGCATTTCAATAATTTCGTAACAAATTAAAGGTGCCTTCGATCGCCATACCTCCGACCCACTTTTGCAAAATGAGGGCAATTTAGCCATCAAATCAGATGTATAAGGATCCCATATTACCTACACCATTATAAAGGAATTCAATTATGTATCCATAATTTATAGAGAGTAAACTGCAGTAAGGGGCTGAGGTTACAGTTTGGCCCCCAACCATTGCAATTATATGGTTCGTTCCCTAAGCTTTGCACTTTATTTCAATTTCCACAAAGTTGGACTAAGATTTCCGCAAAATCGTGATTTTAAAAGCTCAAAAGTTGCTTGAGTGACAGTTAGATGGTATGCAGTTATTTCTGGCAGTTTGATAAAGGGACTAAACAGAAAGGGTGTGCTTGCAATAAAATGAAAAAAAAATAGGGATCCAATTGTAACACTGAACAGTTGAAAACCACAGAGAATGTGGTAATGAAGCAAAACCTGAGACTCCATCTGAATATCAAGCTCGTTGCGATAAAACTCAATATCTGAGGTCTTTACATTTTCTCGCCATCGTAACGGAGCATTCCACCTAGAAAAAGAACATATCAAATCAACAAAATGTGACCTATTATTTTCATTTAATAGCATTTTAGCGACAACTACCTACAACCCAGTGGCTTATCGTCTAGGGCGGCATCCCAGTCCCCATTTTTTAGACGCTGAGGGCGGCCCACGTGTAAGTGCTCCCACACCCATACCTGAGAATATTGCATGTTATTCATTCATAGTATAGAAAACGGTAAAACTTATGGATAGAGCCAGTTTTATCCTGATGTAGCAACTTAGTCCCTCACCTTTTTACTTAAACACATACACCAAAACTTTCTGGCATGCTGCAGATTCATCCCTAACTTTCAAAAAATCAATGTTTTTCCAATAAACTAAACAATTACCCCTTCTGCAATATGAGTTCCTTGTTTCAGTGTTATTAAAACACGATCAAAAAAGTAATTTTATTAAAATTGTCCATTCTTATCAAAATTATTATTAAGCCAGATACGGAATTGAAATACAAAAGAAAATTCCGGAATCAAGTGTTTAAACAAAAATTTTAGGGACTGAGTGGAAATATCAGGAAGTAGTAGTACAGGGACTATCCGACACCTAAAAGAAACTCTCTAATTGCAAAAGAGTGGATGATTACCTGAAGTAGTGTAAGAAAGCCGCAACACTCAGCTTTTCCTACCAGACTGGCCTTCCCTAATTCTCTATAAAGATAGGCAAGCGCTGCAGCACCCCATGCCATTTTACCACATTCATCAAAATCACTTAAAAGAGCCAGGTACTTTAAGTGAACCCGATTACCACTAGGATCTGGGAATAAGCTGCATGCGATTTGGTACATGATGTAGGCCCTAGCTGTATATTCGATCTGATCTTGACCTGCATTGGATGGTATTTCATGATATTGTTTATAAAGCCAATCGATCTTGACGCATCCGCCTTTTAGCTGGCCAGGTACTTGACCTAATAGGTCTTTGCAAAGTTGCTCCCATTGGTAATCAGTCCGGCCAGTGACCGGAGCCCCATCAACGAGAAGGCCGGATATAATGGCCACATCTTTTAATAGAATGGTGATCTCCCCATGGCGTAAGTGGAAAGTCTGCGTCTCTCTCCTCCACCTCTCAACTATGGCATTTAGTAATGCATGATCTAGATGGACCCGCTTTAATCTAGATAAATAATAAAATCCCGCCCTCTTTAAAAGTGCTAATACTCCTCTGTGTTTCATCTCCCATATGTTCAGCTTGCGCCCATGCTCGACAAATCTGATAGATTTGATATACTGGATAACAAATATTTGTACATTAAAAACTCTTACCAGAAAAAGAAAATGGTGCTATGAAAGCGAAGTCACTGGAGGTGGATTCTACCTTTTTAGTTTCAAGGGCACATGATCGATGGCGTGCTTGATCTGTCAGCACGGATTTATCAATTGGACCAGGGTCTAGCTGCTCTGCCATCTAAACGAGCGTGAAGAGAACGAATTTTATAAATATGTAAATATTCGATGCAAAGAATTCACGAAAAGAACAAATTGAATATGTATTAACCTTTATACCTGGTACAAACAAAAAAGAAGGGGATTTGCATTGTCAAGGTACAGTTTCAAGTCCTACATAGAAGAAGAAACAAGGATGGCTTCTATTCGCACTTTTGGACGCATGGGGTTTCGATCTGATCGTAAGTATAGATCACATTTTCCTTCTACCAGACATGTTTGAGCTACTCTAAGAAATCACTAATTTTTATAATCCAAATCAATCAATATTTCTCGCATCAACAAAGAAACAGATAATAAACCGAATTTAACACTGAAATCCATTAACTTATATGTTTGCAAATACTCTCCATGTGATTATTTGCTGCCTACTTTCGGTAGCTAACTTTCTTTTTATCATCCTTCATGATTTGAGTATCAACTATCAAACTAGCCAGAGGTTATGAGATGTGCGAAAGTATTATAGAAACACATTAATCCACAGTTTAGGCTAAAATCCACATATACAGTAAAATTAATTAATAAATTTGATCTATTATAGTTCTAAATCGTTATTACTAAATCAATATGGAGGATAAATTGAATGCATCATCTTATATCTAGTTTTTTTAAAAGTTATCAGGCTAAAATTTATTAATGTAGACTTAGATGCTTTTAAAAATCAAAACTTTCATAAAGAAAAATTGTGCTAAAATGGTTATTACTTGAATGCCAACATGTAGTAGTTTCATGATAACATGCTGATGCTCATTAAGTACCAACATCCAAAATATCACCAACCAAATGAATCATAAAAAAACCATGGATTTTCTACTTCGAATGGTAGAATCTACAATCAAATGGCATAACATTCCAACGGCACAAGATTGCAAATTTAACACAAAAGACGTATTTTCTAGTTCAAAGAGGCCAAATTCAGATGTAACTGAGCTCCAATCATCATCTCATCGTTGATGCGCTACATTTCAGAACAATTTCTTCAAAAATTTCGTAAAAATTAGAGATTACACTACCAAACAAGCAGAGAGCAGGAGTAATCGGGGCTAAATTAAGCCGGGAAAGCAAACCATTACAGCTTCGATTGAAGAGCAAAGAGCCGAGATCACTCACTTGATAATGGATCGCAGAGATGGATTCGGCGCCGACTTTGGCGAGGAGGATCGAAGGCCGAGTTAGGGTTTCGGGGTTGCGGAGAGGAAACGAGAGAGAGAGAGAGAGAGAGATGGATTTGAAGGGGAAGGGGAAAGGGGAAGGGGAAGTGAGAGAATGATTTTGGGGAAATTTAGAGAGAGAGAGAGAGAGAGAGAGAGAGAGAGAGAGAGAGAGAGAGAGAGGCAGAGGAGGAGACGCCGAATCGCCGAGATCGCAACGATAACTCGGCAACGCGGTGCCGTGTCCTTCGATATTATGCTGCGACGTGGAGACGCGAATTCTCGGGTTATTAAATTTTTTCAACCAAATTTCGGCCCGACCCGTTAACACCACTACTACTATTTGTTATTTTTTTCTCTTTTTTTTTTTTCTTTTTTTTTTTTTGAGATTTTTGTTTGTGATTTTCTCTCTGCTGAATCCGTGTATGATGATTACTTCTCTACTACAAAAAGTATTTAGTAAATGAAATGTTTTTGCCAACAATATATTTACTTTATTATTCTATTTGTTAGAAGCACTTAAAATGAACTTCTACAATATATTTACTTTAATTCTGGAGCAGCACCTTCACCAAATTTGTTATGTGATGAAGAAACTATGATTGCTTACAACACATGAAAATAAAAGCCAAAAAATCAAAAATTAAAAAATCTTCAACAAACAAAATTAACTCTTGCTGTATAATTTTCTTTCTATTTCTTCCTCTTTTTTTCTTTTTTCTAAACAGAGTTCTCATACAACAACTGACAAAATTCATATGCTGCAGATATTACATCAGGAAACAAATCTATCTTCACACAAAAAAGGAGAAAAAAGAATATATAGGTTATTCGACAATGAATGACGAGAAACCAATGAATGATCGAAAAATACCTGTAGCAGAATCAAAAACCTATGAACACATTTTTAGAAACCTTTCCTGGAACAACCCAGCCAAAGCATGGAAATAAATGAATAGGAAAAAGAAAAAAAAAAAATCAAAAGAGTTTCTTTTGGTTGAGGCACTCTAGATACAAAGAATGATGCTTCCATTTGATATGCGAAGATGAAGAATCAACGAAAACTCAATTCTCCTTTCGCCAAGCTATTCTTTGAATGGTTTGCATCTCCTTCATACTTAATCACCAGTATTTTCGCCGTTTTCAGCTGAGGTGTCCGAAGCAGCGCCGTCAATTGACAAGTTGGAAAAATTTTCTGCAATACTTCCTTCCGCTCCATCTGTCGAGGGGGTTTTCTGCAGAGTGGCGTCCATGTTTGAAATCTCTGAAGCCTCAGCAGAGGGCGCTGAGGATTCCGAAGGTGTAGAGTTTTCGGGAGGCATTTGTTTCTGAAGACTCCAATACATGATGCTTGCGGTAAGTGTAAGGATCATCTTCTGATTCACCTGCCATAAAAAGCAGCAGCATGTTATCGTAAAGCTCTAAAAAAGGTTTAAAAGAAAAAGGAAAAGATGTATCTATCAGGAGATACAAGGATGGAGTATATTTGGGTCGCTGATACCAAATTGACCACATTATCGAGAAGTTTAAATTCTTACCCATTAAATTATACAGCATTAAGTAATCATCATTTTACTAGTTTTAGAACGTTACCTCAATGATGTCTTCTGGCAACAAGAAGACAGAACATCCGAGCTTTCTAGCAACACTAATGATGTATGTAGCATTCAACTTCTTTTCCTCCTCTGTAATAAAATGATAGATTAAGTTAGCCAAACCACAAATGAAGGATACTTTATGTAAAATTCCGAGTCCCATGAATATTTCCTTCTTATAATTATTCTTTTCCGACAGTTTCATTTTTCAAAAATAAATATGTAATTCCAGCTACTAATGAATTGTCATATATTAAATCTCAGGAGTACTGGAAAGAAAAGAGCACACCATCTTCGCCCTTTGTGACTAATTTCCAGTTTACGACCCTTGGCTCCACAGTACTAAGGAGTTGAAGGAAAAAGACTCCATTTGAGAGGTTCTTATCCTGAAGAAAGAAAATAAGCGCATAGTAAGTAGATTTCAGAAAGTAATAATTCCTAAGATAGGGGAAAAACTCAGAAAGAATTGAGAATACCTTGAAGCTTTCCATACGAGAAGTTCTGCCAGATACCTTCACTTTGCTATTCGCCCAATTTAAGATGTCGGCGTCAGTTATCTCTTTTCCTTGAGAGTGGAATCTCAAGTTCTTTAGCAATTGAAGTATATTGGATCTCATCAATTGCCACAAAAATGCTGAAAGAAAGTAAAAAGAAGGGTCAAATGGTACACTAATTTAAAATTGTTTCAAAATTTTTGAGGGCATGAACCATATGGCTCAAAGACAGCTTCGCGACATTAGCCAAATGGAATCAGAGTAGAAAAAAGTTTCAGAAAAAGTAACTTAAGATGCAATGCTTCCCCTTCTCCATACAACCGAAATAAGTATTCCCAATTTCTTTTAAAAATAAAACATAATCATATTTAGATAACATAAGCATGAGGAACAATTAAGTCGAATCCTATAAGGTACTTATTATAAGGCAATCTTACCAAGAATCAGCTTTTTATTTCCCTGTACAATATCATTCCCAGCTACATTCACTAGAGAAAAATTCAACTGCTTCCCAATCTTTATAACTTGATTACAGTTCTCAACTTTCCTAAATGGCATCTTGATCGGTGGCTTTGAAGCTTGCTTCCAATTGACCGATCCCGGAGAAATTTTGTCCAGAACTTCCAAGAAAACCCATCTGCACCATGGACTTTAACCATTTAGCAAATAAGACTAGAGAAATCTGATTATTTTAAAATTTAACTTACCCATTTCTAACATCCTCAAATAAATTGTTAACATAAGTAGAGATTCCAAGACTGTTAATCCACATTCGAAAAGCTCTCTCTTCCCTTGATACTAGGACATCATCAGGTGTTGTCTGTGCAAAGTTTATCTGTTTGTTGTCAGTGGATAAACCATTCCTGCATACACAATTTGAATATTATTCAGTATGTCAATGGTTAGCATTCCTATTTCCCTGAATTCTTGTTGAGTATCTTTTCATATCAGTAACTATTTTCATAAAGGCAAAACGCATAATCATTAGATTGAAAATGTTTATGAAGAGAAAAGGTGTCTAAAGATTCTAAACTATTCTGTTTCAATTTGGCCATCTTTTCATACTATATATATTCAATGGTTATGTAAATGGGAAAATAATATAAATCCTTTGTAGATCAAACAACAAACAACAAAGAGTGCCAGCTTTTGAAATCATGCTAATGTTAAAGCGTAAATTTTGAGATCAAGATTAGCTGTCTTTGTAGTACAACTGGTAATAGCTCACGCGGCACTATATCACAGAAGCACAAAGATTCAAAAAGTTGTAAACCCAAAAGAAGAATTTGAATACTCACCTATGCTGGAAAACTTGTGCAACAAATGCAAGATTGAGATTAGCAGAGCCTTCAACAATATCCTTGGGAGTTAAGTATCTTTTGCAGTCCAACTTCTCCGCCTGCTCAAGTACCATTTTTGCCCTTTCATTAGGATCCATAGTATCCAAGGTATTTTGAGTAGAATGCTCAGGTGCAAGCGCATTAAGAAGGTAAGCATAGGCTTCTCCATCCTGCAAATAAATTGGACCGTGAGAACAAAACAGCACAAAGAAAACTATGGTGAATGAAAAAGGAAGGGAAAAATGAAAAACAAGAGGAAGGACAATAACCAATCCAATTCACTAAAAGAATTAAATACAATATAATAGCAGTTAAGCAAACACCGAATATTCCTTTTTCATAGATAACGATGAATTTATGTACCTTCACATCTGAGGAGAAATTTGTCACAGTTTTCTTGTAGCCTGCTTTCTTAAGGTGAAAATTCATCCACTTGAGTAACATCTTTTCTGGCGCCAAGCTCAACAGCTCCTCCACATCCTATATCAAATGCACCAGCATAAACTTAGTCAGGTTAATTTACCGAAACAACGTGCAAAAAAATCCGAGAGAGAGAGAGAGAGAGAGAGAGCATCAGTAATCTTATGTGAACCAACCTTGCCGTCATCTACCAACTCAACCAGTTGGGGTGTCTTCTTGAGGTTCAGATCGGCTAACATTTGTATCTGATAGAACGGTCAAACAGTAATTAACAATAAATCAGCATCGGCGACATATTACCATTGAAAATTTGCCATTTGAGCATGATGCTCTGGTATTCCAAGGGAAAATAAATATATGATATAGCCTAACAAATTGCATACTTAACGAAAGTTTGATGCTGCAAATAAGCATTTATTTCCTATGATAATTTTATTTGTGCGAAGAGGACACAAAGTTCCCAGCCCTTACCTTTATAATTTGAGAGATCAATCCAAGAACCAAATGAGGCTGCAAAAAAATAAATGATATCACTTCAGTCTAAAGAATCTAAAAGTAAATCTCAAAAAATATAACTAAGCGCAACAACTTAATAATTCAGAATCAATCGTCATAAGCAGTTTATTCACAGATAGGCCAGCTAAAATATAAAACGCGCTAACTTCACAGTACACAAACAAGACAGGTAGAACACAACATTAAGCCCAATTGGTCTTAAAATAAGAAGTGGGCATCACATGACACCTTAGATCCTTAAGACATTTTGAAGTCTGGCATAGTTAGACAAAAATCGAAGGTAACAACATGGGTCTTGAATCTACTTACTCTCCCTTCGACCAAGTCCTGAGTTCCGATGTTAACAACAGTGCATCCAATAGCCTTCGCAGAATTGAGGCAGAGAGTATGATTCTCATTCCTCTCCCATGGGTTGAGAACCCGTTTCGTGTTAATTGCTCTCTCATCTATCGTTCCCGGCACCGCAACATTGATCAATTTACTGATCAAACGAGACACAAAACAATAAATATAAGAAATTTTGTTATTAACTCTTAATACAAGAAAAAAAACTCACATTATAAATGGTATTTTTTTTTGAAACTAGGTTCCACTATCTAAATCCAAATATAACAAAAATCTAGTCTCCACTGCAAAGTTTGAACCACATTGTAATTTGGAGCTTCACCATATAACAAGTACTAGAATATCTAGAAAAAGAAAGCAAAACCACATCATAGGTTGAAATTACACACCAAAGGAGGACACCATCTATCACAAGGTTGAACATATCATTTGTTGCCGGATCCAACGGCAGATATTTCTTCAAGAATGAATCGTTGCCTAGATAACTATTGATATGCGCCACATAAGATGCCTTCTCCGATTCATTAATAGTGTGCAAGAGCGTCGTCGTCGTGGCTTTCAGGAACGATGACGAATTCTGTGTGCCACCAAGTTTAGAATTCGCCTGTTCTTGAAGATTCAAATACTCCTGCCGAGTGACAAATTCTAAATATCAATATATGGGGAGGGGAAAAAAGATAAAAATGTACAAACGTTACTTGAACGATAGTGCATTTTGAAATGGACAGATGAACCTATTTAAAGAATTTCGATTTCACTGCATAACGTAACGAACTCGATGGAATAGCTGAGATCACAATAACTGTAAAGTTAGCAGTAAAATCAAAATGTTTAAAGCTCGAAGTAGCCATTTAAAAATGTGTTAAACTTCAGAAAAATTCTGAATCTATACATTTCTACCGAAAACTAGATTACAAATCACAAACCGAAATCCGAACAATACCCGAAGGAACGTCTCGAATTCAATCTCCTCAGTGTTGTCGGAATAAGTCTCGCCGAGAATCGCACCAATCTCTTCCTCTGTTAGCACATCATTGAGACCCTTCAATTTCGCCATTAACGGCGGCAAATCCTTGGCCGTGACATGCCCAGTTTCTCTCTTCGTAGAAAGGAACTATCAAATCCAATCCAACCCAACATTAACAATAAGATTAACACAATCATAAGAAACATAATTAAGAAGAAGAACACAAAAAAAAAAAAAAAAAAAAAAAAATGGCAATGTGTTTGTATTGGATTGGATTGCTTACTTTGGATTTGAGCCCTCGGAGCTCGACCTGGGTGAATTGGCTCTGGAGCCAGGGATCGGAGACGAGGACCCCTTCGAACGCCGACATGATTTTCCCCTCAATGAATCCCCAATTTTTCACTATTTATGATCCTCTCAGCCAAAAAAACCCGAATTCAGATCCAAGTTTTCGACGCCAAAAAATAGATCAAAATCCCACCAAAAAAAAAAAAAAAAAAAAAAACACACACACACAATTCAGGAATCAATTCAAGGATCTTCGATTCGAAACATCGCGCTAATTACATCAAAATTAATGGTGAATAAAAACAGAAAAATTAAACGCACCTGCGTGGATCGAAGATTTTGATAATCCCTTTAATTATTTTGCGATTATTATTATCATTTTATTTTACGTTGTTAATGAATCCGAGTTTCGTGGGGGGAAATTGAAATGGAAATGGAAATGGTAAAGTCGGGACGAAGAAAACCATTAAATAAATAAATAATAAAAAAAATGAAGTTACAAATGTAAGAAAATCCCCCAACTATAGAGTATTCTGAAAAACAGCCCCTCAACTTTTTTTTTTTTTTTTTTTTTTTTTTTTTAGCATCATAGAGAGTTTAAAAATTACTTTTAAATTTTTAAATTTTAAAAAATAACAAGGTAAGTAAGTACATTTGAATTTTTGTTTTTTTTTTTTAACTAAAACACCATTTGTTTTCTTCTTTTTTTTTATTTGAGATAAGCTAAAAATGTAATTGAATTTGATGATTCTATTAGTTATTGTTAATTCTTAATTGGCCTATATTAAAGTTATTAAATTTGATGAATTTATCAATTATCAATTAATTTAACAAAACCTTTAATTCGGTGAGCTAAAATCACTTGATTTTAAAAAGAAATTTAAAATTGAGAATGTTTCGATCGACAAAAAGTTAAGTAGTTTATTTCAAATTTGCCTGTAGTTGAGGAGATCTCTAAACATTTTTACCAAAAATTTTTGAATACGCACCCTTAATTTGGGTAATTCGATTATTTGAATGATAAAATTTAATAAATTTTTCAATTAATTTTGAGATTTAAAGAGAAAAAACTAAAAGATTTGGGAGCTATTTCAAAATAGGACATAGTTGAGAGTTTTCCATACATTTTATGGACTAGCTTTCTTTCACACTGGGCCCGGCCCAAGTGAGAACTCGGCGTTGGAGGAGAAATCGGCAACGAAATAACCTGCACCACCGACTACATATAATGCTGAATTCGGCAGCAGCTGCAACTGAATTCGTTGAAGTAACAACCTCAAATGCAGACTCTAGTTTGTACAATCTAATTTCCAAGTTCTTGTCGATTATCGGATTTATAATATAATATTAGATCCAAAAAGAGAAACAAGTTGATAGATATAAAGTTAATCAAATTAATCTTTTGACCAAGACAGGGATTAGCTACTGTGTTATGTTGATTATATATGTAACTTTTGTTTTAAAATTACTGGTAGACAAATGAGAACTATGAATCCAATAAAAGTAAGAGAACTATGCATTCTCAAATAATTCTGCTTAAACAATACTTCTGTCGAAGATTTTGTCGATTGAAATAGATCCTCTGGCTAAAACTAAGCTACAAAGTGGAAAATATTCAGAAACATTTCAACATGATCTCAAGAAACCAAAAACATCAGCTCATGTGCACAAGAACAAGGCCAACAAGTTGGAGAACAATTTAAGTAGTTCGTCGGCAACGTCTACAATGTTCATGTGATCCAGCAATTCCATATACAGATGATTAAACCTAACAAGGAAGGAAAATGGAGTACAACAAATTATAACTCAAATGGTGGGGTTCCTTCCACTACACCACACGGTCGTAGACAAACGAAGGGGAAAGGATAATCACGGCGTTTCGCTGACAACGGTGGTGAAGGGTGTGCTGCTCTCAGCTTGCGGTCGACGGCCACTCTCGTCGTATGTCGAATGTGTAATTGATCTCCAGGTAACATTTTCCGTCGTCGTCCACAAACTGATACAACAGGAAAACCACAGAATTGATCTTGAGCATAAGAAAAACATGCAATAATAAATATCTCAGAAGTGGAAGATCAAATTAAGATGAACTTTGAAAAATTATAATGAACCGCAACATGGGCTATCGATTTGTTCCTTCTTTTTTACCTTAGTTCTTGCGGAATATGATCCCCTTGCGAAAATGCCGGAGGGAGTGGTCTCTTCAGGTGCCTCATATATGTAAGGCTCAATCTGAGGACTAAAGGTCCCTAACATTTCCTTTGTTTTTTCCACTGAAATAAAGGAAATCATTGTAAATCAATACCGATTCTCGACGAAACAAGAACGCATTTGTAGCGATTGAATGGTCGCGAACAACCAAACTGTGTTTTTGCCAGTTTTCCAAACTTACCAACAACATGAAAGAACAAAAATGACAACATAAGATTAGAGATGTGAGATCTCACCCTTAATGCCAGTTTTCCAAACTGTGTTGGTGTATCTGAGACCAGAGACAATGTTGTTGCTCACAGAGAAGGTGAACTTGAGCTTGTAATGGCTCCCTTCTTTGAGAGTGAACCACACTCCCTTCGAATTCGGCTCGACGGGGAGCGGCAGAACGATGTCGGATCGACCCGGTGATTGGATCGACAGGCTCAAGATCTTAACTTCTGGATCCAGTGTTTCTATCAAAATATATTCATGTCAAGAATTGGTTCAAAGGTAAAAGTTGACATATCAAACTTGAAAAGGGAGTTTCTTATCTTTGGAAAGAGATCAGTGGGTGGATGTATACCTCCAACAGAGCTCAAATCCACACTCCCCAGAAGCTGCTCCTTCCACCTCCTCAGGCTCTCATCATCCTGCATGCTCCCACCACCCCGTAAAAAGTTACAAACACTCTCATACAACAACAAGTATTATTGATTAATTCATTTGATGTAGAGTTAATTAATGTCTCTAGAAATTCTATAAATGTGTCAAATTTGGCGTCAAAATGAAACTTTTTCGTAAACCTTATCTTTCTCCAGTTGATCCTTGATACTAACTCTAGGCCCCAGATCAATCCCTTTGGCCCCTTTAGCTGCTGCTGCTGCTGCTGCTGCTTCATCTTCTTCTTCGTAATCGTCCTCCTCGCTCGCATAAATGGAGGCCTCACTCATCTGCCTATTGAGCATCTCGTCCACGCTCTCCCCTTCCCTCCCCTGATCCTCCTCCTCCTCCAAGCCCATCTTCCTCGAGCTCGAGAGTGCTCCAATGGCTAGAGACATGGTGGCGCCGAAACCAGTAACCCTACTAATTAACCTGTAAACCCCCCCTCCCCCTCCAACGGTCGAAAACGCTAAAGGGGAAGGGAACAAATTCAATTAAAAAAGGTGGCAACTTTGGGGGAAGGGAATGGGGAAATGCACCGAATCCAAAGAGAGAGGGAAACTGAGGAGAATGGCTGTTTTAATGAAGCAACAGGAGAGGGGGAGGTTGATTTGCCCTTCTTTTTTTTAAAAAAAAAAAAAAAAAAAAAAAAATGAAGAGAGAGAGAACGTGATGGTCACTACTACTACTACTACTAGAAAAGGGTGGTGGAGCTCTCATGGTAGGGATGGAGAGTTATGAATGATTTTGAGGTAAGAGAGAGAGAAAGAGAGAGAGAGAGAGAGAGAGATGCATTTATTAGATTTTAGTGGACTTGATTTGCCACTTCTTACACGGACCCTGTAGTGATCTGCGAATTATCACGGAACTCGTGGGTGGAATTTGAATGTTTGACCCCTAAGCCGGGTGGTATGGATATGATCAAATTTCATTAGATATGATAGGAACATCACCGCTATAATTAAAATATTTTAAGTGACTCAAATTTGCAGACGCATTCTTTTCTACCGTTTGTTTGTTGTATCAGACAAATAGGATGATAGTGAATGTAATAATAGCCGGTTCATAGCTAATATGGTGGACCAGGTCTAGCCAATAATTTCTACATGAGGTGCCCCGTGACCCATTCTTAAAGGCAGTGTACAAATAATTATCTAGGAGGGCACGGGCACGGGCACGGGCACATGAAGGGACTAGAAATTTTATATGAATTTGAGTTGAATTTTTTTAAAAAAATGCTAGATGTACACCCTAATTGGGGTGTACATCTTACTTTCACTTTATTTTGAAATTGTGTAAATTTTATTCGTCCCATCGATGGAATGAGTAGAGACATACCCACCCCAGATGGGATGGGTGTAGAATGTACATTCCATTTGGAGTGTACAGATAGCAATTTTTATTTTTTTTTTATGAATAATAAATTAATTATTGGGAAATAATGGTGAGGATATTGGCGTGCCATCCATCAATTCTCTGCGCATTTGATTGATTGTGTCTGTACGGTTTTGTTTCCGAGGACACGTACAAAATATTAAAATATAATTTACTAACGACTGATAAATTTATTAAATTTAGTTAAATAAATTTGATCTATTTTTACTGTTGCGTATATAAATTATGTTTGGTTCTATTTTGTAAAAATAATAACAAATTAAGAAAGAAATCGCTGATAGATTCGATCGGATTAAGATCAGCCTTACACGGTCTCACTAAACCGCTCACTAAACCACTCGACATGTTGCTAATCTAATCTGATTAGACTCGTGACTACACGTAAAAAATATTTTACAGATGCATGATTATCATAAATGTAGTGTTCAAATTACGTAATTGAAAGTGTAATTGAAAGTATAGATCTCCTTATAGCTACACTAGGGGTGGCAATTCAGTTCGTTGTTCGCGAGTCGGCTCGAAATGAGCTCGAAATCGAATCGATCGTTTAGTAAACGAGCCGAATTTTTCAACTTGTTTAATAAATGAACCGAACAGGAGTCAGCTCTACACGTAGCTCCAAATGATTTGCACCATAAGAAGATATAAAATGACATGCACTCAATCACACTTTAGCTTCTTAATTGCTTAATTAAGGGCTTCTTAATTGGTTTAATTAAGAGAGAGAGAGAGAGAGAGAGAGAGAGAGAGGCCCAATTAAGCCTCTATTGTGTTGTGGCCCATGGGCTCCTCGCGTTCGGGCGCATCTCCTAGGTAAATTTTATTAATAATATTAAAATTTATAAAATTTAATTATTATTTACTGACTGAATTTGATCAAATTTATTCGACATGTGTTCAAAATACACAACCCACAACCATGTTCCAAAAGAACATACAAACTAATATTGTTTCCAAAAAACATTTATTTTGAATATGGGAAAACAATTAATATTATGAGTTAAAACACATAAATACTGTTTCTTCTATATATATATATATATATATATATATATATATATATATATATATATATATATATATATAGTTAAACTATATTAACTCAAGAGTTTGAATAATAATGGATACACAGAGATTGGACCACTAAATAGTAATTGCAAGATATACAGAGATTGGACCCTTACATTTCATCAGATGAAAATCAAATAAACACAAGAAAAAATATATAGAAAATGTCGGTGCATTTTGATTCTTGAAACTACAATGTGAATGTAGTTCATGAATCTGGGTATCTATGTTGTTAAATCTTATCACTCAACTCTTTAGTCCAATATTTGTGCAGGGAATCTTTGTATGAACATGGGGAACAGCAAGCCGAGGTACATGAGCCCAGTCCAGCCCGCCCGACTCCGATGTCGTTGAGCTGCCTCTCCCTCCCGCGACGCTCGTGGCCCCCGCGCCCAGCTCACCGCATGCCGGTGCTGCCACATCGAAGATATTCATGCTGACCGCGGCAGCGATCTGCCTGTCTGTCTGTGTCTCTCTCTCTCTCTCTCTCTCTCTGCTCCTAGCCTGAGACTTCTTGGCTAGGAGCGGAGAAAGCTTTTGAAAAGTGATTTTAGGTTCAAAAGTAAAAGTTGACATATCAAACTTGAAAAGGCAGTTTCTTTTCTTTGAAAAGAGATCAGTGGATGGATGTTTACCTCCAACAGAGCTCAAATCTACACTGCCCAAAAGCTGCTCCTTCCACCTCCTCAGGCTCTCATAAACCTGCATGCTCCCCCCATAAAAAGTTACAAACACTCTCATACAACAACTATGCCAATAATAATAGCAAGTTATGTTAGGCCCCCCAACTTTCTATTCTTTTATGTATCAAGTTATCATCAAATTTGCCGTCAAAATATTTCTTTCCATCGAATAAAAGAGTAATATTATCTGTACATTCGTATAAAAATAGTAGTCAAAATAAAAATTTTAGTAAAAGTTGGAGTTGAGAGAGAGAGAGAGAGAGGTGGGGTATATAAACCTTATCTTTCTCTAGTTGATCCTTGATACTAACTCTAGGCCCCAGATTAATCCCTTTAGCCCCATCTTCTTCTTCTTCTTCTTCTTCTTCTTCTTCTTCTTCTTCTTCTTCTTCTTCTTCTTCTTCTTCTTCTTCTTCTTCTTCTTCTTCGTCCTCGCTCTCATAAATGGAGGACTCACTCATCTGCTTATTGAGCCTCTCGCCCACACTCTCCCCCTCTCTCTCCTCCTCCTCCTTCAAACCCATCTTCCTCGAGTTCGAGAGTGCTCCAATGACTAGGGACATTGTTGGAAATCTGGTACTCGCTCTGGTACCAGATTTTATGAGTTCGTAACACGCAACGGAACCGCCTTGTGTTGATCCAATACTGATTGTTGGGATTTCACAATGAAAACGTCAAATTAAATTTTTATTATAAACTCGTCTCCAGTCAAATTAAATTTTTATTATAAACTCACCTCCTCAATAGAAACCGGAACCGAGAAAAAAAGAATTACACCTGACTCCTCTTCTACAGAGAATAGCTTCAATTCGAGTCATTTTTCTAAATCTCTCTCATTCTTCTTTCGTCTTTTATAAATTCAGAAAAAAAATTTCTTTAAACACACCTGTGCACTAGCTGCAACCAAAATTATAAACACCTAAACTATGTTATATGAGTGTGGTTAAGTTCCGCCGCCGCCGCCAAATAATAATAGATATGCTATATTTATAACTTTCATCAAATAAATATCTAAATCCTAATTTAACTAAAATTTTATTCTAATCAATATTTAAATCTTAACAAATTTATTTTTAATAAATTTAAATATTTATTTTAATCTAATTAGAATTTAACTATAAATCTAATCAAATTCTAACAACATGACGACGCCCCCACAATGAGTGAGCAGAACAGAGAGGGAGGAAAACAGAGGAGCTCTAATGGAGATCCAGTAGCATGTAACCCCCCTCCGCCGCCGAAAACGCAAAAAGGGGGGGAACAAAATGACCAAGAAGAGGATAAAGGGAAGGGAACAAATTCAATTAAAAAGGTGGCAACTTTGGGGGAAAGGGAATGGGGAAAGGCTCCAAAGAGAGAGGGAAACTGAGGAAAAAGGGTGTTATAATGAAGCAACAGGGGAGGGGGTGAACTGGGTATTCTTTTTTTCTCTTTTTTTTTTTTGTAATGAAGAGAGAAAGAGAGAGAGAGAGTGTGTGTCTGTGATGGTCACTACTACCACAAGAGAGAGAGAGAGAGAGAGTGATGGTCACTACTACCACTACTACTACTACTAGAAAAGGGTGGTGGAGCTCTCATGGTAGGGATGGGGAGTTATGAATATATATATATATATATATATATATATATATATATATATATATATATATATATATATATATATATATATATATATATATATAAAGTTGTGCTAGAATGCTATTGATAGTACCAGTCCAATTTTGCCATTCATTTTGTAGTCCTTGGATCGTATTGAGATTCGTGAAGACTCTTTAATGAAAAAAAGAAAAAATAAAAAATAAAAAGAAAAAGTAAAAAATAAAAAGCTATTCTTTTTAATTAAAGAGCTTGCACGAATCTCAATGCGATCCAAAGACTACAAAATGGGTGGCAAAGTTGGGCTGGTGCTATCAATAGCATTCCAGCACAACTCTATATATATATATATATATATATATATATATAGATTTTAATGGACTTGGTTTGTCCAGTTGCTCTGCGCGGACTATCTAGTGATCTGCCAATATTGATGGAATTCGGCATATCTTAACGATACGATGGAATTTAAAAGTCTTATTCCTAAGTTGGCCCCCTTAGTATGATTATAGAGATTCAACACCAAAATATATAAAAATAAAAAATAAAAAAGAGAAAAAACTAAATTTTATTAGATGTCGCAACATCATCGCTATATTATCACCAATGCCAGTGCAATATAAATTAAAATTCAATAACTAATTATTAGAGTATTAAAATTAAGTGACTCAAACTTCCTTATCGTTTGCTGTGCGAGTGATCAGAATCGATAGTGAGTGAAATAAGTGAAAGGTAAATTTAGTAACCGGTTCACGGCTAACATGGTGGACCAGGTCTAGCCAATAATTTTTAGATGAGGTGCCCCGTGACCCATTCTTAAAGTCAACATTGATAGTGAGCATTGATTTTTTTTTTTTTTAATAAATTAATTATTGGGGAATAATTATGAGGATGTTGGCGTGCCATCCATCAATTCTCTGCGCATTTGATTGATTGTGTCTGTACTTTTTTATTTGACAAGTAAAATAATTAAAATATAATTTATGCGCGACAAATAAATTTATTAAATATAGTTAAATGAACCTGATCTATTTCTATTAAATATATAAATTATGTTTGATTTGATTTGACCGATTCGACTACGTAGACCAACACATAGCTCCAAATGAATTGCGCCATAAAAAGATATAAAACACAAACACTCAATCACAAATAAATGTGAATATTGAGTTCTTGCGAAAGGAAAAGGAGACCCAAGATAATTAAGCCCACTTAGGCTTCTTAATTGCTTAATTAAGGGCTTCTTAATTAGATTAATTAAGAGAGAGAGAGAGAGGCCCAATTAAGACACCATATATTGTGTCATGACCCATGGGCTTACTAATATTAAAATTTATAAATTTTAATTGTTATCTACTAACTGAATTTGATCAAATTTATTCAATCTATGTTAAAAATATAGCTACCATTTTTAACATAACCCACAACAATTTCCAATGGAACATACAAACATGTGCACTAAGCTAACAATAAAAATTTTGAAATGGGAAAAGAAATATTACTAGTTACAACACATAAACATTGCTTCTTGTGCGTGCGTGTGTGTGTGTGTGTGTGTGTGTATATAACTAAGTTACTATGATATCCATAGCACAAGTTAGTAGTACTATCGAATTTTTAGCCCTTAAATTAAGGGATATATGATTAGGATGATAATAAATTTTTAGAATTTAGTGATGATTGGTGGAATAGTATTATCTGAGGAATGAATATGATCAAAGAGGTAGATCTAACGGTGAAAATTTTGGTAGCACCAAATGCTTGATGTTATATATATATATATATATATATATATATATATATATATATATATATATAGTAGAGCTTATATATTTTTAAAAGTATAAGCCAAATTATACTTGTAAATTTTTTACCATTAAATTTGCATTGAGATTTGTGTAATTGTAAAGTCAACTAAAGAGAGCGAAAGAGATAGTACAATTATATAAATCTCAATGCAAATTTAATAATAAAAAATTTACAAATATCGTTGGATTTATACTTTTGAAAGTATATAAGTTCTACTGCACACATATATATATATATATATATATATATATATATATATATATATAACTAGATTATCCTATCGATAGCACCAAGTAATTAGTGTTATTAAATTTTTAGTCCTTGGGTTAAAATATATATGGTTAGGATGATAATGGGCTCCTAGGTTTTAATGAATAGTTAGAAAAATAGTATAATCTAAGAGATGAAAATAATCAAAGGGATAAATTCCACGGTGAAAAATTTAATAGCACCAAATGCTTCGTGCTATCGATAGCATAGTAAACGAACTCTCTCTCTCTCTCTCTCTCTCTCTCTCTATATATATATATATATATATATATATATATATATATATATATATATATATATATAGTTAAACTATAGTAATTCACATGATGAGCACGTAATCAATAGTTTGAATAATAATGGATATATATATATAGAGAGAGATGGGATCAGTAAATAGTAATTGCAAGATATCGTAGGGAAGTAAACAAGCGTGTCTTCTAAAACGGTCCTATTCTTCAAAAATTAAAATAAAATAAAATAAAATAAATAAAAAGATGAAGAAGAGGAAGTTTTGTTGGTTTATGAGTAGGTGCATGTAAATATAAGAATTGACAAGGAGTTAAAACCAACAGTAAAACTCCAAGTAAGAAACAAATTGATGCATAAGTTAATGCGATAATTTATTTATAACATAGTTACTTAATTATATATCTAATGTATTTTTTGTGATTTGAACCATAAATTTCAATGTTTATTATTTTTTGGTCACTTAAAAAAATCCACAATCTCAGATAACAAAAGCTTAGGATAAGTTTTGATAATAATTAAATTTACTTAAAATATCATTCAGATCTAACAAGAAACAGACGCAAAAAATATACTTAACAATTTGGATTATAGAGAAAACTAGTCCATAAAAAAAATTTTGATCTTTCTTTTTTTTCTGTTGAGGATTTTTTTTTTTTTTTTTTTTTTTTTTTTTTTTTTGATCTTTCTAGTAGCTAGCAATTTAAGAAATTGTTGTCCCATTCAGTGCCAGCTTCTCAGGTTGGTTAAAGCTGTTCTTAGCAGTGTATATCTGCCACTTGTTTGTATCTTTCTAAGAATGTTCCAAAATTAAATGTTTCCTCTATTTTTTTTTCAACCATCCACACCAAGTCTTAGTCCACTACCATGTTAACCGCACATATTTTTATCAAAGGATCAAAAATATAACAGTGCTAAATTCGTGGTGCTATCAATAGCATAGTAGATATATGTCCCGACTACTATACTTGTATAAGCACCAAGTAATTGGTTTACTTGGTGCTTGTAAGTTTCTACCGTTAGATCTATCCCTTTGACTAATTTTATTGTTTAGATCATTCTATTTCACCAATCACTCACTTAAACCAAGGGCCCATTATCATCCTAGCGATATATCTTTTTCATCCAAATGCTAAAACCTACAAGCACCAATGACTGTTAAGATACTTTTAAAAATATAAAAGCTCAATTATATATATAGTCCGACTATTATACTATCGATAGCACTAAACACTTGATGTAATCAAATTTTTCATTATTCATTTGATCATTTTCACCAATTAGGTCATACTATTTTTCAACCACCCTCTAAACTCTAGAGGTCACTATCATTCTAGCTCACATCTCTAATATAAGGATCAAAACTTAATAGCACTGATGACTTAATTAGTGCTATTAATAGTATAGTAGTTTAGATATATATATATATAGAGAGAGAGAGAGTCTGACTACTATATTTATAAAAGTACAATGTAATTGGTACTTGTAAGTTTTTTTACCGTCAGATTTATCTTTTTGACTAATTTTAATTCTTCGATCATACTATTCCACCAGCTACCCACTAAATCTAAAGGGTCCACTATAATCCTAACTATATATCCTGTCATTCAAGAGCTAAAAACTTATAAGTATCAATAAATTGGTACTTCAGAAAATATAGAAGTTCAATTATATATAGTCAGACTACTATACTATCAATAGCACAAAGCACTTGGTGCTATCAACTTTTCCATCATTAGATCAATCTATTTGATTATTTACAACCCTTAGATCATACTATTCAACCAACCGCCCGCTAAATTTTAGAAGGCTACTAAAATTTTAACAGCACATTTTTTTATTTAAATGTTAAAAATTTAATAGCACTAATGACTTGGTGCTATTAATAGCATAGTCATCCTAACCATACACCATTTCATTCAAAGGCGAAAATTCTACCAGTACTAATAACTTGATATTTTTAAAAACATAAGAGCTTAATTATATATATAATTGAAAAGAAAAAAAAAAAG
The DNA here is from genome assembly GCA_029204045.2 of Tillandsia leiboldiana. Taxonomy (NCBI): domain Eukaryota; kingdom Viridiplantae; phylum Streptophyta; class Magnoliopsida; order Poales; family Bromeliaceae; genus Tillandsia; species Tillandsia leiboldiana. Next base: position 45,684,494 of record CM055070.1, read on the forward strand.
AAGAAATGAATAAAAAGTACTAAAATTGACTTCAACCTATTAGGTATTTATTGATTAAAATAAATTTAATTTATTGTCTCGCGATAATAAATTTTAAAAATTAATAAATTAAATTGAATGAGCCAAATAAATTAAGTGAAGCTACGATTCATAATAAATTTACAGTTCAAATATGTTAAGTCAGATTTTTTCTATTAATATGTGTTTTTAAAATGGTTAATTAGTGCTACCAGTTATGAGTGTGCCAAAACGTACCCCACCACCTACCAATTTACGCGGCATCGGGTCCGTTACCAACTCCACCCTATCCATTTATACATCCACAGTTCGATATCGATGGAACCCAGTTCAAATATGTTGAGTCAAATCTTTTTCTATTAATATATGTTTTTAAAATAATTAATTAGTGCTTAAAAGAAAGAGAGCAGCTACCAGTTATGAATGTGCCAAAACGTACACCACCACCTACCAATTTACGCGGCATCGGGTCCGATACCAACTCCACCCTATCCATTTATACATCCGATATCGATGGAGGCCAATGTTTTGGGCCAAAAAGGTGGGTCCCACGCGGGGTGGGGGGGAGGGGGACAATCCTACGTGGCGTCCACCTATTGGTTCCCTTGAAGTGGGTCCCAGCACCTCGTGCCGCGTGACGCGCAGGCCAATCTGGCATGGGCTGGATTCGATTGTTGGATTTTATTATTATTATTATTATTTTAAAAGTTATTAAATTTTATTTTAAATTAGAAAAAATTACATTACACATAAATATATTTTTTCTAATTTTATCGAAATACACACATAAATATATCCTAACTCTATTTTATCTACTAAGTTTATATAAACCTCAAAACCAAATTGGTGGTAGTATAAATTAACTTATAATAAATTAATAGCTATTATTAATAGTATAAGTATAAGGATAACTTCTAAACTATTTATAAATTTTAACTAATAATTATTAATTAACTCCCACTTAGATTTGATAAATTATTGATAATTATTATTATTATTATTATTTTATTTAGTTTTGAAATTTACTCACTTGGGCAATCATAAATTACAGTTTACTTTTCAATATCAAAAACAAATTTATGTGAAAATTAAGATAATTTTTTATTCTACACATTTTAATTTCCATCCTAAATTAGTGTTTATAATTTTATTTTATTGTACTTTGGGTGGTCCAATGTACACACATCGAGTCCCACGAGTAACTTTGCCGTATAAGGTGGAGTGAAAAAACATATTTAAAATTTGAGAGAAATTATAAATTACTTATCTATGGATTATCACACTAAGTAAATAATAATAAATTAACTACACTAGTTAAAAAATAACACTTATTTGTATTTCCACGCTCCCCTATAAAAGATATTTTTCTAAATCCACGAATTATTTACATATAATTTGTGACTATATAATCAACATCAAACATTAATTAGCAAAGCATGATCATTTTGCTGATGATCTAATTTGACTTTGTTGTAATGTTTTTAATGCGACCTTTCTATCATGATATCGACATAATAAATTAGGTTTTAGTACAGTAATATTTTTCTTTAATTATAAATTTTTTTAATATTAAATTAGTTATTAAAAAGGAGGTTAATAAAAGAAATACAGAATTAATATTGTACTAAAGTTGGGATCCACTTAAACTTATTACACGTTATATATGTGGCCTCCACCAAATCCTAACAAAACAAAATCTCTCTTAAAACCAATCATAAAAACCATTACCCCATCTACACATTACACTCCAATTTATATATATATATATATATATTTATTGAACTTATGGCATGTTCTCATTAAATATTTTCTTAATTGGTGATTAAATTAATCAAAAATTAAGATAACAAATTGATGTAGTTTATTCGCAATATATCAACTGTTTGATTATATGCAGTGCACGTTCTCATATGGCAATGGGACCAAGTCAACTAATTAAGAAGCTACAATAAAATTAAACAATTATTTATTATTAATTATAAGAGATTAAAAAAATCCTTCATTAATTAGCTAGAATCATCATTTAACTACACGATGAGACTTGTTTAAACATAATTTAACTCTTTCTTTTTCCAACCAATTCAACTTTGTACTAGATGAAAGATATTTTTGATTCACACACACACACATATATATATATATATATATATATATATATATATATATATATATATATATATATATATATATATAATTATTATTATTATTTTCAATTTTAATAACTAGATACCTAATTTCTTTACTTGAAGAAAATAAATAGTTTTAAATAATTAGAAAAGCATTATATGGATACTTTTGAATTTTCTCAAAAAAAAAAAAACATTATTTCGTAACTTAATTTAAAAAGAAAAAAAAAAAAAAAAGCCTTTTATTGGTGAGATAATTTACTCATATTTTGCCTTTTGGGAAAGGGAAATGAACCACGTGGAGCGAACACCGCCATGTGGTGGGTCCCATTGGCTCCTAGATTGTCCATTAGATTTGCGACACGTGTCCGTGTCAATAGAGGTTTCCCTCGTGAACCGCCGCCTCGGTCCCCTCGGCGAACAAAATTATTTGCATGCACCCGGTGCACCGTGAGCCATTTCTAATTACCATTCAATTCATTAAAATGTTCTCCAACATTCAAAACATATCTTAAGTACGAGTGATCTGAAATATTTAACATTTGTTTTTTTATTAAGTTGGATAGTGCATTTTATTTTCAAGCGCTATTAATTTTTAAAGTAATTTAATTATGATATAATAAAAAAATAGTACAGATATTTCGTACTAAAATTATATTTAATCAAATCTTAGTAAGTACTATAGTTAAGTCATATTTTATCATCGTGATGTTAATTCGTAGATAACATAGTATTAAAATCAATCATAAATAGTTTATTTAAGATATACAAAGTTGTTTTACCTTATTATGCTGCATATAAATTATATTATTGTATCCTTCGAAAAATATAGATCTTGCTCGTAGTAGATTATGTTTGTAAATTTAAAATTTTATTTTGAAACATATATATACTTTAAATAATAATATGTCAAAGATTTACATTTGAGTTGGTTATCAAATTTTTTTAATTTGTTTGATTTGAATTAGTTGATAGTATTTTGACTTCAAAACAGATAATTATTTATTATAATAAATCTATAACTGCGAGAATTATATAAAAATACAAATTAAATTTGTAAAGATAAACGATCCTAAAAATTTAAAATATTCATAAATATATAAGATATAATATGATTAAATTTTTTAATCCGGATATAATATTTTGGGCGATGAATAAATCGAAAAGGTTAAAAGAGTTAAGTATATTAGAAATAGATCTAGTAGTATTAGGATAGGTGATTTTCTAAAAAATTATGGCGTCACAGTTAATATTAAAGTCAATTATATAGTGAATAGAGCATGACTCTGCGACTAATGATTGTTGTAGCTTCCGAGTTTATAGTCATTATGGGTGGAGTGGAGCTCCCCACAAAAGCGGCTAAAGAAAAAATAATATAGTACCATAAAAATAAAAAATTGTTCATATATATATATATATATATATATATATATATATATATATAAAAGATATAGCTAAATTTTTTAATCTCGTTATATTATTTTAGGAGGTTAAAAAATTTAAGCGTGTTAGAGCTAAAATAGTTCTGAAATAAATAAGTTTTTGCAAAATTATTATAACGTCACAATTATTGACTAGCTCAAATAAAATAAATTAAAAAATTTAATAATAAAATTAAAATTTTAAAATATTTCACATTTCATATGAGTTTGGTACAAATTTACCCAATAATTTAGGAGCATGGTTGTTGTACGGATGCACCGGGTGCAAGCAAGTATTTCATGCCACGTGGTAAATAACATGGGTAGGTGAAGGACGGGGAATCACCGTCCAACCGTCCCCAGATGGATCTCCGCCGTCCGTTGCCCTGCCCGGGGCGGGGGAGTAAGCGTACGGCGCTGATTGCGTTTGATCGGATTACAGCTGGATTTTTGATGAAGGACACCCCACGTTCCACTCCGGTACACAGAAGATGATGGTGTCGGTCAAAGGGCATTTTTATTACATCATTAAATGTAATTATTATTTATTTATTAAATGTGAAAATGTGCATTAATTTAAATTTGTAATTTTTTTTTAAAAAAATACTATAGCATTACCTTTATTAGTTACGGTTTGAAAATTCAGCACAATTATTGTTAAAATTAGTAAAAAAAATACTTAAATATAGAAAAAAAAATAAAAGTTAAAATATTTTTTATTTTTTTGGGAATAAATTTGTGTGGTAGATAAAATAAAGTTTATTTATTTTTATTGTATTTTTAAATAGAGCGGTTCATTTATTTTATTATTAGTGTTGGTAAATTTTATTTACTACTAAAAAGTGGTGTGTGGTCACACTATTTAAACATGAGCATGTGATTGTTTGGATTATGCTTTGCCATATTAGTAATGGTGTAAAATTTAGTAATTTTTACTCTTTTTTAGATTTGAAAAAAAAATAAAAATCTAATGATGATTCATTTTTGGTGCATACTCCTTAATATTGCCATAATTATTTTCAATGATAATGCGTGCAAAATATATATATTTTTTAATAGATTAAATTTAAAGTTTTAAGTTGTTTATATTATATATATTTCTAATTTATTACCGTTAGTTTACTATTTATTTTTTAATCAAATATAATTAAAATATTAATTTTGACTTTACAAATATATTTTTTTAAAAATTTCAACGGTTGAAAAATATACCTATAATTAAGTATAATATTTGAAAGAATAAGAAAAATAAATTTATTTCACTTACTATCTAAAATTAAATATCTAACCTATAATAACTATATTTTTCTAATTTACGATTTCGGTATGAAATTAACTTATTTTTAATTGTCGAAAATATTAGCAATTCATCTTAAATAAATAAGATCAACACATATTATTATTTATGTTATTTATTATTATTATTATTATTTTAATGAGTATGGTCGTGGCCCCCATAGAATGCTTAGTCCATGTATTTTGTATAATAAAAATAAAATATTTTATTGTAAATCAAATCCAACAACGTGGTTGCATGAATTATGTTCGTCTTTTTCATAACTTTTAGATTTAATTGAGCGTGTCAAAATTAATCGTATAAAAAATAAGGGCTTATATCAAAATTTAATACGTATTTGGTAAATACGCAATTTATATATATATATTTAAGATTAATTTTGTTTATAAAGAAACGAGGTAATTTTTGAAGAAGGGCGTATATGTAATTATAAGGAAACTTCGTCTTTTCCTCTCCGTCCCTTTCCAAATATTTTATTATTATTATTATTATTATTATTATTATTATTATTATTATTATTATTATTATTATTTTTAGTAAAACCAAATAACAAATAACAAATAACCCCCCAAATATTAACAAAAAGAAAAAAAAGAAAAAAAAAAGTAGTTTAAACAGTTTTATTTATTTATTATAAAAATAGTCCCTCAAAAGCCAAAAACCAAAAACCAACACAATAATGAACTGGAAAAACCCCACCTTTACATGATCACCTCTCTCTCTCTCTCTCTCTCTCTCTCTCTCTCTCCATTATTTCTCTGCCACCATTGTTTCAGAGCTTGGTTCATCTCCCTCATCATCGTCCCTGTAGAGAGCCCATTTCTCCATTATTGCTCTCTCTAGAGATCCGTAGTTGCTCTTGTTTAGAGGAGTTTTGTGATCTGGGTTTTGTGGGAACACAATGTGGGGGAGTATTTGTAGATGGGAGGTCTCCTCCTTCCTTGTTGCACTCCTGCTTCTGCAGCAGGTTTGGTGGGGGTTTGTAGCTGCTCAGGGTGGCAAAGCTTCTCCATGGATGACCCTGAGTGGTATCTCTCTCTCTCTCTCTCTCTCATTTTTTCTTTGTTGGGGTTGTAACAAGTTTTGGTACATCTTTTTGAGGGCATGATGGGGAATAATGGTGAATCAAAGCGTGCAATATTTGTTCTTGAGCAGCATCTGTTTTTGGGTGTATCTATTTTGATGGAGTTATTTAATTTGTTGAGTGATTTGAGCTTGTGGGATTTGAGCTATATGTTGTTGTAATTAGATGCCCTAAATCTCCAATTATAGGTTCTGATTTGTTCTTTTATGTATAAATAAATGAACAGAGAAGGATATAGGGGGTTTTAACCTAACTATTTACTACTAATTTCCTTTTCTTCTACCGAGAAAAGTGGTAATAACTTTCGATTTTGCTCAATTTGTGTTCTATTGTACAATTATTTACTGTGCTGATCAAAATGATCAAGTGATATATTGTAAGAAAGCAAGTTTTGAACAACAAGTTGATGCGACAAATCGGTTCGATCCTCTCGCCAAGCTGTTTATTCATTTTGATCTAAGTATATTATGACCTTGAGTTCATCCTTGGTGTGTTTTTTTGCTTCTCCTAATCCAGGTAATGCCCCAGCTATAATAGCTAAGGGTGGCTTTTCGGGGTTATTTCCCGATTCCAGTGCAAGTGCATATAGTTTCGCATTGATCGCCAGTTCGCCTGCTACAACCTTATGGTGTGAAGTGCAGCTCACCAAGGATGGCATTGGAATTTGCGTGCCAGATTTGAAGTTGGACAATTGCACGGATATTCAATCTTTTTATCCCGCGGGAGGGAAGGACTATGTTGTTAACGGTGTGGCGATGTCAGGGTGGTTTCCTGTGGACTACAACAGCACCGAGCTATCGCAAGTTTCTCGTAAGTGAAAGTATTTGAAGTTTCTTTTATCCATATCGGGGTAAAACAGGGTTGCTCTATGCATACATAAACTACCGGAACTTTTGTGCATTATGAAAGATTTTAGGTAGTCTCTGTATGTTTTTGGATTGTGTAGATGCATTACATTTGGTGTTGTACTGTATGTATTTTACAATCCTGATCATCTTACAACTTGAGCAGTACGACAATCAATCTATTCTCGCACCAACCTGTTCGACCCCAGCCGTTTTGGTATACTCACGGTTGATGACATCGAATCCCAATTCAAGCCACCTGCTCTTTGGTTGAATGTGCAGGTGATTTCTTACACTAATCACTGATTAAACCTTCTCGTAAATTCCTCTTTCAATTAACTCGACAACTAATTTTAGTGTTTTTTTTAAAAAAAAAATAAATGCAGCATGACATGTTCTACACCCAACACAATCTAAGCATGAGAAACTATATTATTGCGGTGTCAAAGCGTGTTGTTATAAGCTATATCTCATCTCCAGAAGTTAGTTTCCTTACCAGCATAGCCGCGAGAGTAAGCAGCAAAACGAAGCTCGTCTTCCGCTTTCTTGATGCAACAATTGCTGAACCTTCGACAAACCAAACATACGGTTCACTGTTGAAGAACCTTACTTTCATTAAGACCTTCTCATCCGGGATTCTTGTTCCGAAAAATTATATATGGCCTGTGACGTCCGACAATTATTTACAGCCCTCTACTTCGGTTGTGACCGATGCCCATAAAGCAGGGCTGGAAATTTATGCTGCAGATTTTGCAAATGACAACTTGTTTAGCTACAACTACAGTTATGATCCGTTGGCCGAGTATCTCAATTTCATTGACAATGGCATTTTCTCTGTCGATGGTGTGGTGTCGGACTTCCCTATAACCCCATCGGAGGCTGTAGGTATGTTTCTAATTATATATGATTATGAATATTTGTTAATATGTGAATAATTGTTGGCAGATATGTGGCTTGCAGTTTATGCTACAATTCTGATATCATGGTCGGGAGAATTATCATTGTAGCAAGTGGCATACGATTGTTTTAGTAACTTAACAGGACAACAGAAATCTTCTTATTAATATTACATCAGACGAAATTTCATTGTTGTCAGCAATGTGGAATGACGGAAACATTGCTTGGTTTAGGTTGGCGCTAACCTATGGAGCATATGCACTCTCATTCCTCTATGATTTCTAGTTACACCTCCTGTATAACTATCCATAATTATACTTACTGAAGTTCATTAAGGACAATTAATTTGTCCTTTGTGTTGGAGCAAAATAAAATTTCCTTAACCTAGTGAATTAACGCACGTCTCCGTCTATGCAGGTTGTTTCTCCAGCTTAAACAAAAGCAGCTCGGATCACGGTATGTTTCTTTTATTCTCGAAACCTCCTCCGAGCTTTTATCTGCAGTGTAATGATTTACCGACTGTAACTCCTTTCCTACTATTAAACTGCAGGAAAGCCTGTAATAATCTCACACTTCGGTGCTAGTGGAGACTATCCGGACTGTACTGATCTGGCTTATCAAAAAGCTGTTGATGATGGCGCTGATGTTATTGACTGTCCCGTTCAAGTAACTAAAGATGGGATACCAATTTGCATGAGTTCTATTAATTTGATGGATGATACTACTGTTTCCTTATCGAACTTCAGCAGTCTCTCCTCCGGTATCCCGGAGCTTCAGAGTGGTCCTGGAATTTTCACCTTCGATCTCACTTGGGCTGAGATTAAGGCCTTGAAACGTAAGTTGATTCTGACAAATCTAAGTCTAACGTTAGTAATGACGTCAAATTCTGGCACAAGATAAATTCGGGCACACGTTTTAAATTCTGGCACACGATTTAAGAAATTGCTGTTTATTTTTCCTTTTTATATATTCGGGTGCAAGCTTTTAATAATTATTTTTCTTTCTTTTGCAGCTATGATTTCAGCCCCGGAGAGCAAGTACAGGCTACAAAGAAACCCAAGAAACAAAAATGCAGGAAATTTCATGACGTTATCTGACTTTTTGGCCTTCGCAAAGGACAAGGATTTATCCGGAGTTTTGATTACCGTAGAGGTGAGAAAATTATAGCAAGAAATGTTAGATCTAATGTTGTTTGTTACGTAAATGAAGAATCATAATATCCAACTAACAGTAGGACATTTTCTTTAAAAAGGGTTATTCAACTTTATTTATTTATTTTTTTACCGCGTAGTCTTTTAGCTATGCTATTTTTTCATTTAAGAGCTTTTCATCAGAATTTTACTAGTATGTTTAGCTTTTTTGGGGTATTCTGTTGCTTGACCAATTGTTCTCTTGGTAAGTTCCAACGCCTCACGATGGAATTTTCTAAACTCAAATAACTCACGTAAGATCTAAACTTTTCACCTTTCTCCAAATTTGTTGGGTTTGGTACTTAATTTACAGCTGGGTTGCTTTCTTTTCCACAGAACGCTGCGTTCATGGCCCAGAAACTAGGGTTTAGCGTGACAGATTCTGTAATTCATACCCTAAGCGACGCAGGCTACAACAATCAGACCACTCTACAAGTCATGATTCAGTCCTCCAACAGCTCAGTCCTGGTCAAATTCAAGCAGCAAACCAAGTACAATCTTGTTTACTTAATCGATGAGTCGATCGACGACGCCACTCCGTCGTCTCTTGCTGATATAAAGAAGTTTGCCGATGCTGTGGCTATTGATAAAACATCGGTCTTCCCCGAAAATCTACAATTCATCACGGCCCAAACCGACCTCGTTAGCCACCTGCAGAATGCCGGCTTGTCGGTTTATGCTTATGTTTTAAGAAACGAGTTTGTTTCGCAAGCTTGGGATTTCTTTTCTGATGCGACGGTGCAGATCAATTCGTACTTCCAGGGAGCTGGGGTGGATGGGATCATCACTGATTTCGTTGCCACGGCAAGAAGATACAAAAGTATGTTCCCGCCTTTTTCTTCCGCTATCTCAGCTTCAAAAATAAACAACTTCCTCAAAAAGTTTTTCGGACTAGGATGCCCCTTACATTTCATCAGATGAAAATCAAATAAACACAAGAAAATAAATATAGAAAATGTCGCTGGATTTAGATTCTCGAAAGTTGGTAGTAGTAATATTGAAACTGCAATGCGAATGTAGTTCATGAATCTGGATATTTACGTCGTTAAATCTTCTCACTCAACTCTTTGATCCTATCTTTGTGCAGGGAATCTTTGTATGAACATGGGGAACAGCACGCCGAGCTACATGAGCCCAGTCCAGCCCGGCGGGCTCTTTGAGCTCATCACCCCTCAAGCCCAGCCGCCTGCCCTGCCCCCGATGCCAGTCCTGACGGCCTCCGATGTCGTGGAGCCGCCTCTCCCTCCTGCCGCGCTGGCCCCCGCGCCCAGCTCACCGCATGCCAGTGCTGCGCCTGCCGCCACATCGATATTCGTGCTGATTGCGGCAGCGATCTGCGCGCCTATGCTCCTAGTATGAGACTCAGAGAGAGAGACCACTTTCTGTTCTCTTTTGTAATTTCTCGCGATTTGTTTTTCTTTTTGGTGATGTTACTGTTATTATTTTCGGGTTTTATGGGATTGGCTCATTTTGTTCATTTTGTTCTGCTGGGGGAATGAGAGGGGGAGGGGATCCTTTTCTGTAACATTTGAAGAGAAATGTGGGAAATAGATACATCAGTTTACACTAATGATTGATCAGATTGGACGAATCTGGTTAACTTACTTGATTCAGGCTTCAGATGCTGGTTCTTGCACTCGGATGAGATTGCGAAGCAACTCCTTAGCTTTTCATATTTTATATTTACACCATCCAGAGTAAATGTATAAAATGATCAGTTCCAGTTACCAATCCAATATAATAATAATAGCAATTTATTTCCAGTTTACCTGAGTTAAAAACTGAACTGCGATATGTTAATGTTAACACAAGTTCAGGGGCTAAATTGCAATATTATGCTAAAAAGGCCGATCTTTTTATCATTTATCAGTGTGGTCGTTACTACATCCAACGGCTGAGAATTGTTTGGTGAATGGCTTCTGCGCCGCTCTTCGCTTCGCCCACCTGCGCTTCCCCGCCGCAGCAGATGCAGATGCAGATGCAGAAGCAGAAGCAGATGCAGATGCAGATGCAGAAGCAGATGCAGATGCAGAAGCAGAAGCAGGAGGGGGGAAGGTGCGTTGGAGAAGCAGTTTACGTGGCGGCGGTGCCGCTGCGGGCGCCGAAGGGTCCCGCCCAGATGCTCTTCTCCGCCGCGTACTCTTTGGGCTTTTGGGATCTCCACCACTTCATGGTCATCATCAAACCACACCATTCTGAATCCCAGGTATGAGGTAACCCCTTCAAATCCTTTTTGCTTAATTTTTTATTCATTTGGTCGAATGTGTTGTCGTTTAGGATCATGTTTGGTAGGGTTCTTACTTTGCCCTGCAACTGTTCGATAAATTGCGTGAGTGAGAAATTGGATCCAATTAATGATATGACTCTTTTTGGCATTGATTACTCTTCAAAAATCTGGTTTTTGTTGCCACTTTAAAGATGGAATTATAACATTTCTACTGCAGTAGAACATTAATAAGAGTGTACCTTTATCGGATGCTTGGCTATGCACTCTTTGGAAAATATTCTCTAAATTTTCTTTTTTTTAAGGTTTACATAAAATACTTAACTAGTTTTCTACTATCCATGTCATATTCTCAGTTTCTCAGAAATGTTGTGTGTGTGTGTGTACACTGTGTGTTTTTGCGCATTAATACACTCTGTGAATGTGCGAAATTGTGTAAATTCATTTGGAAGTTGCTATTTACACATGCACCTTAAAAATCTTTTACGATCAGTTGTGGTCTTTGTTGGTGTCTTCACAAATCGAATTGACAAGTAATGATCAGATGGATTATTTTCCTTCTCGTCCTGCAGGCGTATGTTTTTGATTTTCAACCGCGAGATCCGGAGGATGTTTTTGCAGCCATTTCGGTGCTTTTGCAGAGGCAAATACCCGGTAGTTTTTCCCTCCATGTAGCATCTGATTGTCTCTGTGTTCTTTAACAGTTTCTTTTTACAAAACTGTTTCATTGCTCTTGCAAACAAAATATAACTTGATTCATATGACAAATAATTTTCAGTCGTAAGAGAAATGAACTCTGACTAAATGGCATGATTTGTCGTCTTCACACAAACATTTATGCTTTACTCTTTTCTGTAGGAGTCATTCTAAAGAGGAAGCTGCAAAGGGTACCTAAAAGTCGGTGCTGGTTCGTTGGGTTTTCCGACAGTAATGCTGTTGACAAGGCCAATCAATTCAGCGAAAGGTGGCCGACTGATCTGATTGTCGGTAAACATGATTGCCGCCATTACACCACTGGTAAGGGAAAAACTGGTCTTTTTATGCTCTACTTCTATTTGGTTTCACTTCTAAATTAGCTTTTTTATTTTGAAAATCAGCAACCAGGCGTTTTCTAGAGAAATATTTGGAGCTTTCATTTTGGCGGGAAGCTAAATACGCTTTCGAATCTCATAATAAAATAAAAGCTCGAATTTGAAGCTTCTGATGTATATTCTTCCTCACAACACTTTGCATCCCGACCAAATAAACAAGCTCACATGATATGACTCTAGACGCGTATATATATTAACTTTCCAAGTTCTTACCACTTCTGTAGGATTGGTCGAATGCTTAACCGGAGAACAATGTGTCTTGGAGTCTCTGCAAGCGACCTCCGGTTTATGAACTTCCGCCGCAAACCCTAATGGTCAAACATAAACAACTATACTGGTGATCAAAGAGGATAATCTTGAAGCAAAAATGTTTGTCGACAAAACACTTTTGTTTAGCTGCGGTGCGGTCTCTTCTTAATCTATCTTCTTCTAGTTATTCCTTGTCCATTATGTAAAAGCGATACCGTCTATTCAGGTGATTACAGTGCTTCACACCTTTGTGTGTGTGTGTGTGTGTGTGTCAAAGTACTTCATTTGTTAAGTAAAATGAATTAAACTATAATAATGAGGCAGGAAGGCCGATCGGGGGAACTGACGTACAGAGAAGAGGTCGGAAAAGGAGAAACAATGAAGGGAGAATAGGAAAAGAGTAAAGAGATAAAGGCGGGCGCCCTCTCAGGAACCAGCTACTCCGACGCAAATGAACACTTCGGTTTCAGGTATGCAAAACAATTAACTTGATAATACTACACATTATTAGATAATTAGCAATACTACTCATATGTTGGATCGTTGGCGCTAACCATTAATCCCAAAAGCTCGAGCTGTTAGAAATACGCAACCAATTCACTTAAAGCGTACAGATATAGCGCCCACGGGTCTCGACCGGACTCAACCCACCTGAACGTTGGGTCTATTGTTGGGCATCTTGCCGTTAGGTCTATTGTGGACCGCAGCCTCACTTAACTTATTGGGCTCACCTAACTCAACTTATTAGTCTTCTGGGCCTATTGTCACGAGGCAGAAAGTTGGACCTAAATAATCCATAAATAAATAGCCAACATCATACACTCTATTTTGGAATGTATGTTGTATATCTCATTCATCCAGAATAAGAGCTCCCTCACTAGTCCCATTGATGTGATTAGTGAAATTCATTTCATTCTAAAATGAATAAAGAGTATAAGATTTACAATTAACCTTTTCCTTTGGTAATATCTGATTCATCTGTGATTCAGAACATCCTATGCAGATTCAATAGAATGTCCTGGTGATTTATTTTTTTATTTTTTTTTACTAGAAATTTTAAGGTACTTGTGTTATGTTTTGGATACCAAAAAGCCCATCCAAACGCTTTCTTGTTTTTATTTAAATATAAATCCTGTTTTCTACGAAACAATAAAACTATCCCAATACTACAATATTTCGTAACACACCCACTACAGTTTGATTATTAATCTCTACATGCAAATTTGAATGGAGGATTACTAAGGCTCCGTTTGGGATTGTACGTAGTTTGGGATTGTACGTAATATCACGTTGAACATATTACGATGAGTTCGCTATGACATATTTTCTACATTCTCACCGCAAATTGTAGAAACATATTTTTTTGTTTTTTTTATTCCAACTCTATTTTATCTAACAGCTAACCCATAGTTAGTTAATTCAAATTCGACAAAAATTCAGTACAAAAATTTGTATTCTAATTTTTAAATTCATTAAAAAATTTAGTTTAAAAAAATGATTTCGTCAATTATTCGGATGTGTGATTTATACAAAAATTAAACAGAAATTATATGTTCACCAATTAAAAATTCGGGATAAAAAAATTTGGCTATTAAATTTAAATTTTTTTTCTAGATTTATGCTACTAGTATAAATAATTATAATTCTTAAGAATATAAAATTAGAGAGTTATAAAATAAAGTAGATCGAGAATTTTTTTTGAGTTTTTTTTGTTTTATTTTATTTTAAGGACGGGCGATGGGAAAGACACAAATTTTATTAAAATATTTTGTCGAATTACAATTCTTATCCGTTGAGTTATTCACCAATTGTTAAAATTACACTAAAAATTTGCATTTTATTTTAAATTTTTAATAATTTATAAATAATTTAGGAATTAGCTAACTGCTGCGTTTGGTTCGGAGATAAGAAAAATTTAGTTATACCGGGAATAGATATAAGTTATGGTATTAGCAGGAATTAGTGTAAATTTCTGTTTGGTTGGGTTTAAGAATTATACCGGGTATAAAGAAAATTGTGCTCGGTAAGTTAAAGAGGAATAAGAAGAATAAAGAGGACTAAAATTTTAATTTATGATTAAAATTTTACTGATATGATTTTAAATATTTAATTTAAAATATTTATTAAAAAAATTATTAAAATTTATATTTTACTTATATATATAAAAAATTATTAAAAAAATTTATCATATAATTTATTAAAATTATATGATAAATTTATTAAAAATTAAAGTTAAAAATTTTAAAAGTTATAAAATTTAAAATTTAAAATTTAAAAATTTATAAATATTAAAATTTAAAAATTTATAAATATTAAAAATTTTAATTTTAATTGTCTTAAATAATTAGTTAATTATCTAAATACTTAAATAATTAGTTAATAAAATAATTAAATTAATTAAAATATTAGATTAATTAAAGAGTTAAAACAATAATTAAAATTATATTAATTTAATTAAATTTATTTTTAAATGGGAACAAATCTTGTTCCAGGAAAAGGCTGAAATAGTAATTTCAGTCTTATACTAGTTTATTTCAGAAAGACGAGAATAACTATTCCTATTCTTACTTAATTACGTTTGGATATAAGGAGGAGGATAAGCCTTTATTCCTTCTAGTTCTCCAAACGAGGCCTTTATCCCCCAGTTCCGAACTGGTCCCAAAGCTTTTTTTTTTTTTTTTTTTTTTTTTTTAATAGTGCTATTCAAAAGCACTTGTAAAAGAGAATTTGCTTTGATGTGGGCATGTGGTGTGACCACTGAACACAAGTAATTTTAGCCGGCCGACTCTGCCACCTTCCAGTCAAACCAAATAGCTCAAAATCGTGGGGGATGACTTTTCCCTTTTCCCTTTTTTTTTAAAAAAAAAAATACAAAAAAAATAAAATTAAATTAAATAAAAAATAAAAAGTCAAAGCCACTTGGTGAAGCATAAGAGGTAACCAACAACAACTGTTTTTCACCCATAAAAAATAGCAGTTACGTGTTGCCAAGGTGTTGCTTTTGATTGCCACAATTTTCTTCAACTGTTTAATTTATTCAATATATATATATATATATATATATATATATATATATATATATATATATATATTATATAGAAATAATTGTCTGTGTACTTCTGAAATCTGAAGAAATATCTGATTTACCCCTCTTATTTTTTTCTTTCCAATATACCCTTCATGCGTTCCACCGTTATTAAAAATACTCCTACCGTTTCCCTTTGTTAAGTTAATTATGGTTAAACTAGAGTTAAATAATAATCGGAGTTGAAAACTATCAGATATACCTATTTTGTCCCTATCTATCAAAACTATTGAAAATTTTAACGGTACATAAGAAAAGTTGGTTATGATAGAAGGGTATATTTGAAAGAACAAAATGATAATTTCACACAGATAACGGCAGCTCCAAACGGTACACTAACAGAATTTAACTTCAGGAATATTTTAGAAAGAAATTAGAACGTAAGAAGGGTAGTTTTAATATTAACCTTCTAAGAGGGGTAAATCTAAAAACAGAAAAAATTTTAGAGGTATATAAAAAATTATCCCATATATATATTTGAAATTTAATATTTTATTTTAATATATAAATAATCACCATATTAATCAACGGATTTCCAGAAAATTCAATTAAAAAAAAAATCAAATTGCTCCAAAAAAAAAAGAAAAAAAGAAAATCTATCTCTTGGTTTTCTAAACATATATTATAGATATTATTGAGGCCTTCTTAATTTTTTTTTTTTAAAAAAAATGACAGGATGGATGGAGTTCTACGTGGCACTCTTAGTCTCCTTTTATTTTTTCCTCCTCCACGATATTATTCCAGATATTATTTCACGTAGTGATGCGAATGAATTCGAGTGGAGCTCTCGTCTCGTTCTGTTTTGAATAAGACGGTAAATAAAAATTAATATTGATGAAAGAGAATTATCTACGATGTATCTAATCTAAACTTTAATTCCATTGGTTTAAAATTCGCTCATCTCTTAATCACAATAAATAAATGAATATAAAATATAAAATAAAAATTAACCCTGTTTTGATTGAGCACTCACATCTGGCATATCTAGCCTTGTCCTTATAACGGTCACTATGACGTCATCATCGCGTAATCGCGCGGTATGATGCTCCGCGGGGAAATCTAATGAGCATTCCCTCGGTCAATCAGACGCGCTCGCTCGTAATAGGGCGGCGTAATTAGGTCGCGTTGACTGTTGAGTCAACGCGGGTGGATCCGAGAGGCGCGCGTCGACCCGAGCCCCATGCATTAAAAAAAAAAGGGAAAAAAAAAAGAGAAAAAAAGCTTGCACGGATTCTAAAGCGGAGAACATAATAATATGTTTATAAACATCATGATGATGCACCATAATCATCATCATATTTTGACCCCTCATCGAGATGATAACCAATAATAATAATAATAGTAATAATAATAATAAAATTTAAGAACATTATATAAATATTAAAATTTATCTAAGGGCATAAAATAAAATAAAATAAAAATAAAAATATATAGAAATCTATTTTTATATTTTTTAATAAAACTATAAAAATTATATAATTTTTTATTGTTTTGAATCTAAAAATAATAAAATAACAATCTCGTAATTTCAAACAGAATTTAAAAATATTTAAATAACTACGTTTGTTACTGATCATATATAGTATAATTAACTAAAAAACTATTAATTGGTGTATCATATTTTTAAGTTCAAAATTAATTATTTTATATTTCTAGCTCATAAAAATTTATTAGATTATCACTTTATTTACGATATTTCAATATTGTAGATGATCTGAAGTAATTGTTTTCGTGAACAATATTGTTCAATTCGTGACTCTAAACTGATGTTTGAATTTTAGTACATTATTTTCTAATTTTAAACGAAAAAAATGTGCAACTAATAAAATAACTATTGCATAAAAAGTGAACTTGTACTACCATGATTTTTTTATGAATTAATTTTAGATAGTTTCATATAAACATATGAAATGATAAAAATATTTATATAAAATTTAATTTTTTATATTTAATTTTTTAAAAAATTTTAAATTATTAATATATTTTAATCTTATTTGTTACCGTTAATTTATTATTTATTTTATCAATATAAATATATACTTTCAAAAATTTTGATGGTTAACAAATATATCTATAATTAATTAAGTAATTAAGTGTAATACCTCAAAGAATAGAAAGATAAATTTATTTCACTTACTAATTGAGATTAAATATTTAATTTATAGTTAACTATATTTTTCTAAAGTAGGTATAGATATATAAATGAACAAATTAAAATTTTTGATATATCTGCTATTCGATATGTTTATAGAGAATTATATATATATATATATATATATATATATATATATATATATATATATATATAGTAGAGCTTATATATTTTTAAAAACACAAACCTAACTATATTTATGATTTTTTTACCATTGAATTTATATTAAAATTTATGCTATTGTAAAGACAACTAAAATGAGAAAAAGAGAAAGTACAATAGCACAAATCTCAATACAAATTTAATTGTAAAAAATTTACAAACATAATTAGACTTCTGTTTTTGAAAGTATATATATATATATAGTAGAGTTTATATGTTTTTAAAAGTATAAGTCCATCCATACTTGTAATTTTTTTATTATTGAATTTGTATTTAGATTTGTATTTTTTACTTGTTATTTCTCTCTCTTTAGTTGACTTTACAATAACACAAATTTCAATACAAATTTAATGATAAAAAATTTACAAGTGTAAATTGACTTATACTTTTAAACATATATATATATATATATATATATATATATATATATATATATATAAAAGCTTGCGCTTGCGTCATTATTGCATCAGCATGACGACAACTCATATTTGGGTTAAGTTGATGTGCATTCCCTAATGCAACACGTCCAATGACGATGTGAATTCCCTTTTCAACCCCTCTCCCCCTCAAAAAAAAAAAAAAAAATCTCTCTCTCTCTCTCTCTCTCTCTCTCTCTCTCTCTCTACATTCTCTTCTATATATGTATATATATATATATATGAGGAGACTCCACCCCAATCTCATACCCCCCATAACAAATCCCCCCACCACTCTCTTTCTCTCTCCTTCTCTCTCTGCAACACAAAAACACCCAGTTCGAAAAAAATTCAAATTGAAACGATCCAAATTTAGAGTTTTTAAAAGTAGTTAATCAATGGCGGAAGCAGAGGTGGCCTCGCACGAGCTGATCTCGAAGCCACGGCACGTCGTGAGGAAGTTCCAGGCGCGGCCCCAGCACGAAGGACTCGGAGCTGTTGTTAGGAGGAGCATCGGAAGGTACATACATACATATATGAATGCACGATCGATCATGATTCATTTCATTTGATCATGCATCATCACCCCAAAGATCAAAATTCTCCTTCTTAATTTATTTATTTATTTATTTTTTCTCTAATTATTAATTAGTTAGTGTTTAATTGGTTTTAATAATCTGCAGGTTCGAGCTCAGGTACTTCGACCCATTCCTTGTTTTGGATGAGTTCTCAGGTGTGTGTGTTTTTTTTTTTATTTTTTTTTTTATGCAGCATTATTAATTATTTTAATTTGTTTTTCTCTTATTATTAATTAATTAATTAATGTCTTTTTCTCTCTTTCTCTCTGCAGTTACTGCTCCAGCTGGATTTCCTGATCATCCACACAGAGGTACTTATCATACTGTACTTGTGCTTTTTAGCTGTTAATTTGCTGCTACTTTTCATAATAATAATAATAATAATAATAATAATAATAATAATAAAGATTGAAAAATGAGATTATGATAAAATTCCTAATAATATTGTTTTGAATTGCAGGATTTGAGACTGTCACTTACATGCTAGAGGTGATGATCATTCTACACAAACTTATTATGTCTCTTCTTCTCATTCTGCTTCTGCGTATCTATGTATGTATGTGAAAGATGTACAAATTAAATATGTTATCACAGGGAGCAGTTACTCATGAAGATTTTGAAGGCCACAAGGGCACGATAAAAGCCGGCGACCTGCAATGGATGACGGCCGGCCGAGGGATCGTGCACTCCGAGATGCCGGCCGGCCCCGCCACCGCCAAGGGCCTCCAGCTTTGGGTCAACCTCTCCTCCAAGAACAAAATGTAAGTAACAACAAAAAAAAAAAAAAAAAAATATTAAATTTAACTTCAAAATTTAAACTAATTATTTACTTTAATAAATTCTCGCCATAATTGTCAAATTTTTTAAAGTTAAAGATTTTATACATATTTAGTATAAATTATGATAGAAGAATTCAACTGGAAAAGAAAAAAAATAAAAAAAAAAGAGGTCAAAAATATCCAGCTATGAAAATTAAATTAATGGTCAATTAAGAACAGCAATTAAAATGTGCTAAATTGCTGCTGAGGACTTCAATTATTAGAGGCCTTCTTTTTTTTTCTTTTTTTTTTTCGACATAGTGTGGATCATATGTGAAATATTATATAATAAAAGGGAGTGTCCCTTTCAAGCAACCTTATATAAGCCCACATGAATGTGGATCCTGGATGTTTCCTATTATCATTCATTATTACTTAAAAAGAGCTACCTTTTTTCTTATTTTTTAATTCCCTGTGTGTACTATTTTTGTACTAACTTTAGATTTTACATGAGTCGTTTCAAATTCCAACACCACTGTTTAGCACAGTTGGTTAAGTTCGAGTTGGTTATCATTGGTTGCAGGATTGAGCCAAGATACCAAGAGATACAGAGCAAGGACATAGCGTCGACCGCGAAGAACGGAGTTGCGGTCCGTGTTATAGCCGGCCGGTCCATGGGCCTCGAGTCTCCGGTCTACACGCGGACGCCGACCATGTACTTGGACTTCACTCTCAAGCCGTCGGCCCACCTCCGGCAGCCCGTCCCGCCCGGGTGGAACGCGTTTGCGTACACCCTGGAAGGCGAGGGAGTCTTCGGCATAGAGAGATCTGGCCCGATCGGCCCGCACCACCTTCTCCTATTGGGCCAGGGTGATGGGCTTCAGGTGTGGAACAAGTCGGCGAAGCCGCTTCGCTTCGTGCTCGTCGGCGGCGAGCCGTTGGGGGAGCCGGTGGCCCAGCTGGGGCCGTTCGTGATGAACACCGAAGAAGAGATCGATCGGACGGTCGACGATTTCCAATATTACACCAATGGGTTTGAGAAGGCCGAGCATTGGACATCAGAGGCCATGGTGGGCCTCCAAGCTTGATTCAAAAGAACATAAATGTAGGGCATAGGAGATACACACTAATGAAAGGAGAGACACCAAAACTCTTATTAGGTTCAATTTTTTTTTTTTTTTTTTTTTTTTTTTTTTTTTTTTTCTTGTTGATTGAATAAATTGAAATTTTGTTGATATTATGTTTGAAATATTCCAAACAATTGCTGCAGTAGTCATGTGGGCTAATGTATGATGCATGTACCCTTTAATTTTCTTAATAATAATCCCCACTATTCTCTACCTCTTTTACTTTAATTAATCATCATCATCATCATCAGTTAGAATGTCGCATTTGTTCCCTTTTCTACTTAACCCTAAATGAAATGTTTGGTCACTCGCCTCTTTACCTTAGTACACAAGCAAGAAACCTGGCATTTTATGATGTTTAACATGATAATAATTTTTATCATCGATAGATTTAGGGCCCGTTTGGGTAACGGGATAAGATAAAACTAATTATTTCAGAAATAAGTATAAAATACAGAACTAGTATAAAAAAACGTTTGGAATGATTTCAGAGATAAGAAATTTTATGTTTGGTATCATAACGAGAAATAAGAAAAATAAAGAATTTTAGTTGGGTTAAATAACCTTTTTGCTCTCAAATTTTATTATGTGATAAAACTTAGTTAAATTTTAATTTCTTTCTTTTAATTAATAGATTAAAGCCTTACAAAAAATAGATAAAATCCAAATCAAAATCAAAATCAAATTATATTTCATAAAAATAATATTTAATTTAATATTCCATTTGATTTATTTTACAAAAAATAAATAAATTATTCATCATATTTTTTTAAATTATTTTTATTATGAAAAAAAAGTATATGCTATTTATTTGTTATAAATTTCATATTACTTTCCTACTAATATATACAATTTAAATTTAATAATACCCGGTACCAAATGTAACTCACATTTTACATTCGGTATTAGAAGTGATTTTGGAAAGAAAAATATAATAAAATTTTACTATGACAATAATTAATTCTCACTTATACCAGAAATACTAGAATAAATTATTTTCGTAATTTCTGATATGTTTGGAAAGATCCCCTTATTCCCCAATAATCCCATTTTCAAACAGAGCCTTAGGCTCTACTTAAAATGAGTAGATAAGTGCAATATAAAAAATAGGATAACAAATTATTATATTTATTTTCGTCCCTAATTATACAATAAGTATAAGCCTTAATTAAGATCCAATCAAATGGAGTCAGTAAAACCTATAAAACTGAGTCAATTTTCTGTGGAGTTTTCGAATTCTTCCCATAGACAAAAGAGTGTCTGTCATAAGCTGCTGTTAGATCATCCATTAATTAGAGATCCCTTTGATCCTTGTAGACTATTTCTCCTATAGCAGAAGCTTCTAGACACTCTTAACTATCATTACAGATTTCAGAATTGTGCCTATAAGAACTTTTAGGAGATCAACACCAACAACTATATATTCTTTGCTTGTTAGAAAAGCAGTATATGCGAAAGTTTGGGTCCAAAGCAAAAGGACGAAATTGTTGTAGTGGGGATAGTAGAGGGACCATACCACAGATTCTAGGGTTTTGGGAATGAGAATGGGGGGTTGCGGCGTGTGGAGAGGGGGTCCCAGAGGAGGAGGGCGAGGAGGGCGAGGTTGGGGGCGGCGATGAGGACGAGCGGGGGTAGGCGGAGGCCGAGGGGGCGGCGGGGGGCGGCGGAGGCGGAGGCGGCGGAGGTAGGCGCGGCGCTCGGCGGAGCCCCAGCGCTCCGGCGGCGGATCGACGGCGGCGGAGAGGCGGATCGGCGGGGGCTGCTGGAAGGGGCACTTGGAGCGCCATGAGGAGCGGGGGAGGAAGAGGCGGAGGGAGCCGATGCACCATCGGAGGTGGAGGAGGAGAGAGGTTGAATCGGAATCGGAATCGGAATCGGAGTCGCAGAGGAAGGGTGGGTACTCCCATCGGAGGAAGCAGGGGACGTGGGAGGCGACGAGGAGCTGGGAATGGAGGGACGGGGTCGGCGTCGGGTCGGTGAGCACGTGGGTGAGCACCACGCTCCTCTCCACCCATGTCGGCGTCGTCGTCGTCGTCGTCGTCGTCTCCGCCATTGTTGCGGTGTTTTGGGAGAAAAAGGGTAAAGGAGAAAAAGAGACGAAGAAGAAGAAGAAGGGAAAGTAAAAATGATTAGTAAGCCCTTTAGTTTTTGGGCCTTATCAATTCACCGCTTCTTCTTTTGCATGCCCGACACATATATCCATATGATTAGCAAATAATCACCAAAGACAAATACCCTTTTTCTTTTTTTCTTTTTTTTTTTTTAAGATTAAAGTAGAATGATATCGCTTTATTCAGTAACCAATAAATTAGCAATAAAACGAGACAACGTGGTCTTAACCAAAAAAAAAAAAAAAAAAAAAAAAAAAAAAAAAAAAAAAAAAAAAGAGCAAATAACGATAACGATAACACAAATAACCGCTAACGGCCGGCTTGGAGCCACGTATCCCTATAGAACCGAATAGCCTGCAGGTGTCGAAGTTTTACTCGAAAATTTTTTTATTTCGCTCCAGCCAAATTGTCCACCAAAAATAAATACCATCAATTATATCTTAATTAAATTAGTAATTCACTTTTTGAGGAGAATTCATCACGAAATAATCTCTACCATAAAATAATTTAATAGAAAAATTGAACTCAGAGTCTCTTTTGTCATGTTTGCCTGAAAAGGTGGAACAATTTTTCAAAAGTTGTAGCAATTTTTTTGGCATTTAAGAACATTTTTTTGGCATTTATTTCGACTGTCAGTATTTGTCAAATTATTGCAGGACTATAGTACTCATGGCATTAACTGAGATTAGATCAAATAAAAAATTTAGAAATTTACAAACTTCATCGTGTCGGTTGCGTGAAATTTACAAACTTCATCGTGTCGGTTGCGTCGTTCTTCGCTGTAACCAGATCCGCACCTTTTTTTTTAAATATAATTCATAGAAAACTTTATCTTTGTGGCTTAATTTATGTATTCAACTGTGTCTTATATAGTAATTAAAAAAGTGGGTGAGTTGAACTTGGGTCACGAGTAGCTTCGAACCAAAAAAAAAAAAAAAAAAAATCCGAAGGACAAATTCACAGATCATACACATTTGAGGCATTAATTTGGAAGAGTTAGGTATCTTAAAATCAAGATGCCATTAATCCATCTTCTCAACCAACTCATATTAGTGCAGAGTGAGAAATTAATACACTTCTTTTATTTATTTATTTATTTATTTACAACATGAAATGGAAACTGGAGAGCGAGAACAATCAGAGAGGGAGGGGTAAATGATGAGAGGAATGAATGAATGAATGAATAAATTAATTAATAAATAAAACTACAGAGAAGGCATCTCTGAAAAGAGCAATGCTACATGTACACCCCGAAGGGGTGTACATCATACACCTCCACCATTTTAATGGTGGCGATACTTTTTACGGGTCACATCAAGTGACCCATCATCACACCCCCACCCTTAGATGGGTGGGGTGTATGATGTACACCCCGAAAGAGGTGTACACATAGCATTTTCCCTCTGAAAAAAGTCAGTGGATGCATAAATAAATGACGAGCTCTGCTACATGTACACCCTAAATGGGGTGTACATTCTACACCTAGCCAATTCTAGGATAGATATTTATTCACTCGTCATTTTGAAATGACGAGTAAAATTCACTTCATCCTAAAATAAATAGGATGTAAGATGTACACCCCATTTAGAGTCTACATGTAGCATTTTTCATAAATGACAGAGTTACTACTATTACTGCACATTATAACACAGCAAAACTCTGTACTCTGCTGCATTAACTGCTCCTCTGCAGCAAAACACACTTTTTCCACACTCTCCTGACTCTTCTCCACTCACTCCCCCACTCTCTCTCTCTCTCTCTCTCTTTCTCTCTGTACCCACCATTTTACAACAATAACACCAACAAGATAACAACCACCCCATACTCAACCCAGAGAGAGAGAGAGAGAGGGAGGGAGAGAAGCTCCTTCCATGGCCACTGCTGATACCTTAACTGCCACTGTTCTCTTCTTCTTCTTCTTCTTCTTCTTCGTGACAAGGCCTGCTTCGTCTTCCACACAAGAGGAACACGAAGAAGAGCTCCTCCTCACCTTCAAATCCGCCATTAATGACCCGGCGTACTCACTCTCCGACTGGTCAGCGGAAATGGAGCCAAAGGTACATTTTTGCAACTGGACCGGGGTCGCCTGCTCCGCCATTAACACGGTCGCCTCCTTGGAGCTCCCAAACCTCAACCTCTCCGGGGACATCTCCGACTCCGCGTGCCTCCTCCCCCACCTCTCCTCCCTCAACCTCGCCCACAACAACTTCAACTCCTCCATCCCCCTCCACCTCGCCCTGTGCACCGGATTGCGCACCCTCAACCTCTCCCACAACTCCTTTTGGGGCACCATCCCCGACCAAATCTCCGAGCTCGCCTCGCTCCAGCTCCTCGATCTGAGCTCCAACCGATTCGAGGGACGGATCCCGTCGAGCTTGGGATCGCTGATCGGGCTCCAAGTTCTCAACCTGGGGGCCAATCTCTTCGCAGGTAGTGTGGATCCCTCCATCTTCGCCAATTTGACCCAGTTGGTCCTTCTCGATTTGTCTCAAAATCCCAGCTTGGGATCGGAACTGCCCGAGGAGATCGGGAGTTTGGCCAAATTGCGGTCGATTTCGATGCAAAATTCGGGTTTTTACGGGATAATCCCCTTCTCCCTTCTGGGTCTCTCTGAATTGGAGTTTTTAGACCTGTCTCAGAACAATTTCACGGGTAATATCCCTCTAGGTTTTGGTTTCGGTAATCGAAAGTTGGTGACCTTCGATTTGTCTCAGAATAAGCTCTCCGGGATCTTTCCTGCTGATGTTTGCTTCGGAAAAGCACTTGTGGAACTCAGCCTTCATGATAATTCTTTCCTCGGAGTAATACCCAGCAGCAGCTTTGGGGATTGCCCTGCTCTTCAGAGGTTTCAGGTACAAAACAATGGATTTGGTGGAGATCTCCCATCTGAGTTGTGGTCATTACCTGATATAAGGCTCATCAGAGCCGAAAACAACCGATTTTCGGGGCAGATTCCTGAGTTAGCCTCGATCCCGCCTCATCTCGAGCAAGTTCAGATCGATAACAACAGCTTCAGCGGCGCAATTCCGCAAAATTTGGGGCTGATCAATACATTATATAGGTTCTCCGCTTCGCTCAATCGATTGAATGGATCCCTCCCTGAGAATTTCTGCGACTCGCCTGTTTTGAGTATCATCAATCTCTCCCATAATTCTCTCTCAGGTCCGATCCCGCAGCTTACAAACTGTAAAAGGTTGGTGTCTTTATATCTGGCAGATAACAGTTTCACCGGAGTAATCCCTTCTTCGCTTGGCCATTTGCCGGTGCTTACGTATATCGACCTGTCGAGTAACAAACTTAGCGGCGAGATCCCACAGGAGCTCTCGAATTTGAAGCTCGCCCTGTTCAACGTGTCCTTCAATCAGCTCTCTGGTAGTGTTCCTCCCTCGCTGATCTCCGGTCTACCTGCCTCGTATTTACAAGGAAACCCGGATTTATGCGGACCGGGATTACCGAACCAATGCGATCTGCATCCGAAAGGAAGGAGTTCGCGAACTGGCGAACTGGTATTAGTTTTGATCTTAGTGTTAGTTATTCTTGGGTTCTTATTGTTAGCTGCAGGCTATTTTGCAGTTTATCAGAAATTCGAAGAAAAGGCGAACACGGAATGCTGGAAATTTGTGTTCTTTTACCCTCTCAAAATCGCGGAAGAGCATGAATTGCTCGCGGGTCTGAATGACAAGAATGTTAGAGGTAGAGGAGCATTTGGTAAAGTTTATGTAATCAAGCTACATTGTGGGGAATTTGTTGCTGTGAAGAGGCTAGTTAACTCTGGTAATTTGTCTCTGAGGGCTATGAAGGCTGAGATGAAGATCTTGGCTAAGGCAAGGCACAAAAACATTAACAAAGTGTTGGGCTTCTGCTTCTCAGAAGGAGAAGTGCTTATCATTTATGAATATGTGGAGAATGGGAGCTTAGGGGATGTATTATATAGATCGGATTTTGTGTTAGAGTGGAACGAGCGCGTTAAAATTGCTCTCGGAATCGCTCAAGGCTTGGTTTACCTACACAAGGACTATGTTCCGCGTATTCTTCACCGAGATTTGAAGTCGAGTAATGTTCTTCTAGACGATGATCTTGAACCGAGAATTACTGGATTCGGGCTCGACTGTGTTCTCGGGGAGGCATCGTATCGGCTGTCCATGGCTTCTGAGTTGAGCTCTTGCTGCTATATTGCCCCAGGTATAATTATACACTTGAGAGTTGTTGTTGTTGTTGTTGTTGTTGGAACTCTTGTAGCTCTTCCTGTGTGGACATCTATATATAATTTATCTAAAAAAAAATGAGAGGTTAAGATGGCTAGATCCAGATTGCTAAGCTATAGTTTCTTAAGTTCATGGTCATATGAGCTTCCAGGTTCCTACTTTTCCATGATATAATTTGTTAGCCATAGAAGATCAAAAACGATTGTACACTTCCTTTTTACCCTAGAACATTAATCCTGACATATTTTCTGCAATTTCCTCTTTATTTGCAGAACATGGTTGTAATAAAAAAGCAACAGAGCTCGCCGATGTCTACAGCTTTGGCGTGATTCTATTAGAACTGATCAGTGGAAGACCTGCAGAACAACCTGCTTCAAGGGAGTCTCTTGATATTGTGAAATGGGTGAGAAGGAAAGTGAACACGACTGACGGATCTTTACAAGTACTCGACCAGAAGATCTCCGGTGTGGCCCAACGGGAGATGTCGCGGGCTCTGGATCTCGCCCTCCGATGCACGTCGGTGATGCCTCATATAAGGCCAGCAATGGACGAGGTTGTTCGCACGCTGCAGTCCCTCTACTATGCCGCTCGTCCTCCAAGTGTTTCGTCTATCGAGACGAGTCTCGAATGAATGAATTAACACCGTTAAAACTGGAATTTGTTTTTGCGTTCCACAGGTGCATAGAGGAGTTCAAGAAAAAGTTTATGATGCCTCAGTAGAACTCAGCTCAAAATTGAAGGTGAATTGTAGTAATTTGATGTATGGTTTCATCCCTTGGACAAAGTAGTGAGCTTCATCCTTTGGCAAAGGAGATATAGTTTAGTTAACAATTGCATGCATGATTCATCTTGTTTAATTTTCTCTGTTTTTCCTTCATTTATAAGTTCATAATGATATCATTACCAATAATAGTCCCATTTGCCTCCATAGAGGTGTATGTATGCTATTCAAACTCTTGAGAAAATCAAACTGAAATCACAAGAAATAACAAAGTCGAATTGATCAACTTTCTCTTTTTCCAATACCAGATTGATTATACACACCACCAATCTTTTTGGCAATTCATCTTTCCTAATTCTAATCAAAGCAAAGGTCAGACATCAACAACCTTCCAGATGTCCCAGAGTCCCCACCATTTCCAGAATAAAAACAAAATGAAGCAGAAAGAATAGATTCCAAAGGAAAAGCAACAAAAAAGATGGTTCGCAGAAAGTGGATACCACCAAATCAATTTTGTCCCATTAGTAGTGGTACAAATCAGCTTGTGCATGCACATGAAGTGGTTATTCGATAGTCGGGGCCGCCGACAGTAACATATCGTAGTTGCGGCACCTACCGTTTGCCAGTTTTGTTAGAAGATTCTTACCGTAAACAGCAGAAATAATTGCTAAGGGGTGAGCACAATTCGGTCAAAAACAAATAATCAAAACCAAACTCACTCGTTTCGGTCAGTTTGATTCGGTTCTAAGAATTGAGATTTGACTTAACTGAATTTAAATTAGCTTAATACGTACTCGTTACTCGGTGATGATCAAATGATTGTAGTGCCTAAAGACTACCATTGTTTCATCAAAGATTTAACAGATAAGATTAATCATACTTATTTCCGTCATGTAATAAATAGATGGATCCATATAAATCCATTCGGAGCAACTGAACCAACCAATGCTCACCCCCAAAAAAATGCACAAGCATACCTGAGAATCTTAGTTGATGGGCTCTATAGAGTTACAGAGTCCAAAAGAGTCATATCTTCCTCCATAAGTAGGGCAACGGCCGTCATCACAAGCCTAAATGTGTAGTTCAAATCAGATGAGTGCATATTTTAAATATGAATTTAGAATGGTCGTGTTTGAAAAGACGCGAGACACAAAAAGAGGCAAAGGCCTTTTGGGGCCTTGGCGCGAGGCGTGCATCTCAAGAAGGCGAGGCGCACTTCTAATAAAAATAAAATACTCTTACCAAACCTAATTTAAATTAATATTTTGTATTAAAAAAATTTCAAAATAGTCATACAAAAACAAAACAATCATATAAAAAGAAAAAGAAATCACATGTATAAATATTCTCAAACTAAAAAGAAATTTTTTTTTGTTTTAACTTTCAACTTAAAAACGCTTGGTGCCTTGTTGCCGTAGGGGGAAGAGCAAATGACCAAGAAAAAAAAAAAAAGAAAAAATTCAAATTATGATTTTTTTTTTTTCAATCTCTTAACGTTTTAGAATGTATATTGAAAAAATTTAAGACCCAAAAATTTAAACCCTACACCCATTAAATTTAAATATCACGAGGCGCTAAGGCCTGCGCCTAGGCGCGCGCCTTTTCAAACATTGACATAAAAGTAATCAACACGAAATCTATTTGTATTTCAGTCACTAAAGACAATATAGATGCCAGGCTACTTTCAGTTTCAGAAGGATTATAAGATTACCATCTAACGAGGAAAAAGAACATGAATAATAGAAACCAGTAATTGCGGGAGATTTCTTGTTAAGTAATTTGCAACAAGATCGTGTTACTCGTACTTGATTTTCCGCACCAATCACATAAATTGAGCAAAAGTAAATTATTGTAAAGCCAAGAACTGCACAAGTCCTGATTATTAAAGCGTACAAGACTCAATGAGCATCTATGATACACTAAGGAAGAAGCATACCTGTAAATTACTATCACAAATAAGCTCAAGTAGAAAACGAGCTTGATCAACCTTTGCTTCTTCTCCCCATTAAGTTGTCGGAAAATCTCGGTAACATCCATGAGATGTTTCTTGTTCATAAACCTGAAAAGAGAAATTTGACATAAATATCCAATCTTTACAATCTAGACAGACAACAGGTAAGATTTGCAATTCCATAAATCTTGTAAATTACTCAAATGAATTGTGTTTATATAGGCAATTTAAAGGCATGCAGCATAACAATGTACTTGGCATAATCCGTGAATGTAAGAAATGATAACGTACAGTTTCACATGGTAGTATGTGACAGGCGCCATTATTAGGAAGGGAAACCAATGCCACGTTAAGAGAAAAGAAGTGCATAGGAGTCCTTGGACGATGTATTCTGGAATGACAACGAAATTGATACGAGATGATGAATCATATGGGTTGATGTAGTCGAACTCCAAATCTGATAAGCAAATAAGCTGGCCACAAGCATAAAGACATAATTAGAAAGGAGGTCAACCAATTCGAACACACCTGAATTTTTGGAAACAATATTAAGAAAAGACTCAGCATCCAACTGCAATAAAGTAATCCCTAAAACAAATAGAACGAAGAAGGAATTGCCGACTGGTATCAATACACAACATTGGCAAAAAAAGTAAAACAGAAAAGAAAAGAAAAATGCTTTTAGGCATTAAGCATTCATACTAATTTAAAAAGATCAAAACAGTACATCGTCTAAAGGAAGAGAGAAAGATTCTAGGCAATAATATTGCGGATACTATCTTGTACAATTCTTCCTGATTGTACCAAACTGAGATGGTGCACGACTATTTATAGAATGAAAAGATCAAAAGAATAAAAGAAAACATCCATTATGAAATCCCAAGCATGTAAATGATGAGCATAAAATCTAACTTATTTCACACTATTGATAGAAACACTTCCAAAATAAATCATAGCCTACTACATAAAACAAGCAGAGATCCATTATCCTACTTAAAAGTGTAACATTGGTCCAAGTAATTTAAGATGATTATAAGTGCATCTAAAAAACCATTAATAAATTGCCTAAAATCACACCGAACTAAGTAGTTAATCTACAAAAACCACATAATTCTCATGATAAAAGTGGAACTCAAAATTTCAACTAGATTTTACAGAGCCCAGTGGATTCTCAGCTGCCTCATAAACCGTATATCAATTAATCCATCATAAGGCGACACTGGAAATAGCTCTCGATTAGGAGCTTATACTTGGACAAACCCTAATCCTCAGCTAGTCACCATAAATTACCAATTTGGAATCGCCTAAAGTATCAAATGAACTCAAACAGTTCCTTTTGATTCATCTGGCACAATCAAATTAAACGAAAACCGCCATTGAAGTTATGGATTCGTTAAACTTCAATTCCAAGCACCCTAAACAGATCGCAAAACGCAACTTCCCATCATTGTTCGGCACAAAATAGATCGAAATTGTTAGCATAACACCCAAATCTCAAAACTCGGAACTAAAAACAATGATCGAGAGCTCACGAGCTCACTAATCAACTCCAAAGCAACAACGCTATCGAGATTGAATTCAAACACATCAGCACCGGCTTCGACAGCAAACTGGGGTTAGGGTTCGAGGGAGGTGACCTGATACGCGGTCATGGCGATGAGGGAGATGACGGAGACGAAGGAGAGGATCCACAGGATGAGCTCCCACGCCATGGAACTCGATCCTCTTCGACCCGAAGCTTCTAGAAGATACTAGCAGGAGGAGGAGGAGGAGGAAGAGGAAGAGGAGGTCGCATAGAATCGATTTATGCGGAATAGTTGCTTCAAAAGGAAAAGCAAGCAGGATTTAAAGAGGATTTAGTAAAGTAATTAGTATTAATTAAGCAATGATTAGAGTAGGTATTTGTGTTTAGCTATATATTGGGATCCTAATGGGCCCAGTCCAATCAAACTAGGCCTATATATGGGCCGTAAATGAGCCTTAAAGTGTATATATATATATGGAAAATGCTATGTGTACATCCCTTTCGGGGTGTACATCATACACCCCACCTATCCAAGGGTGGGGGTGTGATGATGGGTCACTTGATGTGACCCGTAAAAAATATCGCCACCATTAAAATGGTGGAGGTGTATGATGTACACCCCTTCGGGGTGTACATGTAGCATTGCTCTATATATATATATATATATATATATCACT
This sequence comes from Tillandsia leiboldiana, assembly GCA_029204045.2. Lineage (NCBI taxonomy): Eukaryota > Viridiplantae > Streptophyta > Magnoliopsida > Poales > Bromeliaceae > Tillandsia > Tillandsia leiboldiana. The sequence continues at coordinate 45,716,404 of CM055070.1, forward strand.
ACACGGGTCCAATCTTAGCCCATCAAGATCCAACCGTCCATCTTTCCATAATAGCCCGAATCCCACCGCACGATACAGCTGTCAAAACACGTTGGACAAAAAAAAAAAGATAAAAAAGAAAAAGGGCATAATTTCTCACCGCCCATTTTCGAAATTTGAAATTTCAAAATCGCCTCTCGCCTCCTTTTTCTCTCACTCTCGGGCCATTCCTACTGCTTCTTCTACCTCCCGCTCGATCTCTCTTCGCCGATGCGGTAACCCTAGCCCTAGAAGACGAAGAAGAAGAAGAAGAAGAAGAAGAGGAAGAAGAGTGGTGAGTGGAGGATCGAAACCCTTTTCCTTCGTAGATCGGTCGATTTATGTTGATTTTTTTAATTTTTTTTTTTTTTTTTTGTGAATTGATGGTTTTCTTGGTGTTTGAAGGGTGGTGATGCCGGAGACGAGGGAGTTGATGGTGCGAGGAGGAGGAGCGGCCGCGGTGGGGGAGCTCTCCGGTGGGTACTTTATCCGGCGGGTCACGTCTCCGGGCGCCGCGGCGGCGGCGGCTGCGGCGGCGAGGAAGCAGCGTGCGTGGCGCGTCCGGGCGACGGATAACAAGGAGAATGTGCCGCCGTGGGCCGTGGTGGCGCGGAACCGGTCCCGGACGAGGAGGAGCCCCCTCCCCGAGTGGTACCCGAGGACGCCGCTTCGCGATATCACGATCGTTGTCAATGTAAGGAGAAACTCGAAACCTTCTCTCTTTTGATCTCATTTTCTCTTATTTCGTTAAATCCGTGAGTTCGTGAGTAATTTGTTTGGAATTTGGTTATTGGAGTGAAATGGTTAGGGTTTCAGGAGAGGTTCTTGGTTAGCTTAATTCTCTGAATCCTGTCCGTTTGTCTCTTCTTGCATCTTTTGTTGTCGTTTAGTTTGCTTTCTCTTGTTTACTTGTTCTTATATACTATATTGTGTTGATCCAGTTAAATCCAATTGTTTAGTTGATGTTTAATTACAATTAGAAAGCAAAACTATTTGAAGGTGTTTTTTCTACTTTAATCGCGCAGTTCCATGAGTTTTGAGAATTATTTTGCTGAACATTGGATCAACCAATTTCACATGATGCCAAAGAATTATTTTTTGTAGATTCTCCCCCAGTTATAATTCCTGTGAACTGTAGTCCCCCTCTGGTTTTGATACTGTTAGATATCGTTTTCTCTGAACAGTTGTTTAGGGACTAAATCTAATTATTCAATTAACTTGTAGTTGTAATGAGTAGGGACAACTATGATTGATTTGTTTTGTTGGCTTTCCACTTTTTATGGTTAATAGCATCAACTATGAGCATTGAATGGAATGTACTCTGATTTGTTCTCTGAATCTTATGTCTGCTTCTTGTTGCAGAAGAGGAAATGGGAGAAGGACTTATTTGTTTGTTGTATTGTTCTGTTTGATAGTAGTACCATTTTAATAGAATTTGAAGAGTCTTTGTTTTTAAAACTCTGATTAATTATCATACTATGATTTTATCTTTCAATGGTGCCCTCATAGCTTTTCAATTAGTTTTTTTTGGTAGAATTTATCAGTAGAAACTGTTGCTTATTTAGATTGGTATGCTTGAAATTCTGAGGATGAAACTGAATTCAGGGTCAAACTTCAGAGACCAAATTTGTAATCAATCCTTAGATATATTGTAAACAATTTGCTTTTCTCTTTTGTGTTCTTGAAATTATTTAGGCTATTGAGAGGCGGCACAGGAGCCGCAGAAGGGCCACTGCAGCTCAGCAGAGGACCCGCGAGGACATTGAAGCTTCTCCTTCACCGGACACGACCTCTTCACCACAGGAACCCAGTGTTTCTAATGAGGGCATACCACCAATTCATTCCGTCACCCCTTCCGATGTTTCTAATACTACCTCTTTAACTTCTCCAATTGAGGGCCTTAACAGTTCTCCCTCTCCCACTCCCCTTTCCCTCCCGACTGGCGAATCCTCTTCGCAGACTCGATCCGTTTCAAATGACCTGAGCCCAGCAGTCAATGAGAAGCTATCGAACTTGATTGATAAGATGCAGAGCCTTGTAATGGAGAATATGAGGCGCGCCCCACAGGCCGCACAGCCTTGCAAGAAGAAGAGCACTACTGCTACACAGAGAACAAGCGTTCTCATGTCGATGCGATGAGTGAAACATTTTGTTTCACTGCATTGGATGCCTGATTTCTGCCGATGAGCTTCGATTTCTTCTCTTTCCGCCGACTTTCTTGTGATAAGAAGTCCATCTGATCCAACTCTTTCTTCTATCTTGTTTTTTCCTTTGATGTTGATTCCTAACTACCCAAGTGAAGTCCAATTGTTCTGGGCCACTGCTTCCTTTTATTCCCGAGTTTCTCTGCTGAGGCATAGGGCATATAGGGGGTTCATTGTTTTGCTTCTCCTTTTGTCATCTTTGTACATTTCTAGAGCAATTCCTTGATTCTAATGCTGCTGTAATAAGGATTTAGGTGTACTGTGTCTAAGGTTTTGCAACTTCGGTACGACCCGCCATCGTATATACTTTTGTATCTCTTTTGCTCTGGCATTTAAGCAGTAATATACCTAAGAGTAAATCTCTCTCTTTGGTTATATATTTGTGTCTTCTTTTCTTTTCTCAGTTTTATTACTTTGGTATCTACAACTTATAATTGTTCACCTGTGCATCTATAGTGACAACATTGTTTTTCTGTCACTTCAATTTTCTGCTAATAATTTCTTGTTTAAATAGCAAGGCAATCATCTTCATTGTGTGAATTTCTCCCTTGTTGCCATTCTGAAGTCTCCAAATATTTTTAATTTTTCGTTTTAGAGTTTCAACATATTAATCAGATATCTGCTGAACACTAAGCTAAGAAATATAGTGTGATCTGACTTGTTTAGTTTGAATTTATTCATAACAGTGTTTTCAACAAGAGATGGCCAACAAGATAGATGAAGTGATTGCTATAGAAAAATGACTTTGATTTGCTTTAGTGTTACAAAAACCAATCTGAGGTGAACCATAACAGATGTTACAAATGCTTCCACAGAAAATATTAATGTACCCTTCAAATACATTCATTTGATAATTAACAATATATAGATTAGATTTCTTATTGTCTAATTTAAAAGTAGCATTAAGCTTAGTGGATAATTTGGCAGTTTAGTCACTACAGTTTTTTTTTAGGCCTTGTAGGTTTCTTTTCTTTCTTTTCAAGAGGACCAGCCGCCTATAATGAATGACGCAGTAGTATGCTACTTTTTCTCAAAAAAAAAAAAAAAAAAAAAACACTCAGCTGTACAATGCTCTTGCAAAATCATACAATAGGGCAATAAAATGTTTTTGGGCATGTATTGCATCGCCGGATGTAAGCATTATCTTCTGGTTTTCTACAAACTTGAGATGCGCGCATGAAATTCGGTCTTGTCACCTTATCACCTAACCACTAAATTGAAAATAAAAATCAGGAAAATGCTTAATTGGCACATAGACATGTTCTTACCAAACTTGAATGAGGAAAGGAGAGATTATTAGTACCTGCTAATTACATTGTCTGAGTATTTGTTTGGTTGACAACTGGTAGCTTAAAAGCCTACTGATCTCTTAATATCAAATGTGTGTCCGAATTTTCTACAGGCTTCATGGACTGCTCGTTCTTTTTTGAGAAACTACGAGCAACGAAGAATGCTGAAATGAACAATTCTTACGGTGATTAGAAAGTTAACTCCCTTTGTTTTATTTTGATAGCGTAGATTTGTAGAGCCTGACCTTAGTTCCAGCAATTATGGTGCCGTTAAGGGGATGAGCAGCACAAGCTACCGCATTTTGAGATGCAGGAACAAACTTATTTTGAATTGTTTCTCTGTACCCCTTCGAATTGCTCTCTTGTTCCTCACTACAAAAGAGAAGCAAGTAAGACACGTTGAGACAGAAGATGTGACGAAGTGAAATTTCACAGGAAATATAGATACAAGTCATTCTATCGAAACAAATTATGAAATAAATTATCTTCGAGTAGCTAATCATCATGTTGGTGGAACAATTTGATAGGCAGAGATTCTAGAAGAAGGATCTTCAGCATATGGAACAATTTGAACTCACTTGAAGTCAACATGGCATGCTGAGTTTGTATTAGGGCGGAAATCCAAAAGATATATTCCAGCACCACTCAAAGATCCAACTGCATAGATCTGTGAAGCAGAAATATGTTTCAGGCTTCCAAAAGATATATAGAACAATGAAATGCAGTGAGTAATTGGCACTGTTCGTCTCATGATCAATTCAAACTCTTCCCTCCACTACATTTGCAATAACAATAAAAAAATCGGCAGAAACTTAAACAATAGTTTCAAATGATCAAATTAATCACCACAAACGATTCTTCGGGAAATCTTTGCATGTTGCCAGTGACTATCTATGCATGCAAAGAGATATTGCTTACCGAGCATGTCGGAAGCCAAGATGGTTTCCTTGTGCTTGGGCACAATGACATATCCATACCTTCCCTATTAAACAAACACAAACTTAAAACCTGTCTAAATCATATATACTTCATGCGAAGCAAAAGACTCAAACCATACTTACAACCAAGCAGGAGGGGGGCAGTGCATGTGTGTTACTGTGAGAGTATTGATGTTGAGCACTCCAGACCTACATAGAACAATGCAGCTCTATAGAGGAAGGCTCAATCAGATTTTGCAAAATTTTAAAAAATAAAAGAATATTCCCTCCTTGTATATCGGGAAAAACAGAAGCAAAGGAATATCAGAAAATTACTCGACATGAAGCAAAGTTGAGCTATCTTTATTTTAGAAAAGTTATATATTAGAGGAAACTGGAATGTGAAAAAGGAAAAGAAAAAAGAAAAGAATAAGAAGATACTTATACAAAAGAATATCAGAAAATTTCACAACTCCGTATGTATACCGACCAGCCTTCATCAAGATGGAACGCTAATTGGTAAGGGCAAGATGGGTCAAAATTTAGTGAGTGAATCTCGCTCGAAACTATGTTCGATTGCACCTGAAAATTAACAATAATACAAAGTTAACATACAAATACTTTTAGCTAAATGCTAGAGAAACCAGATAGAGATGCCATTGTCAACATGTATCATTTCCAACACAATTTCCAACATTAAAAAAAAAGAGAAAGAAATAAAAAGGCCAACAATAATGTCGCAGTTAGTTTTATATACCTTCAAAGATGTAATCTTCTCCAACATCGATGATATCTTCAATGATGTCAAAAGGGGCACCTGCGGACAAAAGATATATATATATATATATATATATATTTATAATCAGGTTCAACATTTATTTTGGACATTCATTGCACAAAATATAAATATCTACATAATTTTTTGAGTGGTAAATAAGGTAATTAAACTGCCATTCTGCAAAAGTTTCACAAAATGCAATGGATAGTTAAAAGCAGAAACACATGTTGTGAACAATGAATATCAGACAAATTGGAAGCATTAAAAGATTAAAAAAAAAAAAAAAAAATCGAGTGAGTATTTGTCTGCCATATGCACCTCATTATGACTTTGAAAAGCAAAGGATGTTCTTCCTCCACGAAGGTCCCAAGCATAGATAATACCATGCCTGCTTGCCCCAAAAATAACCTGCACTACTTAAGGTTCGTAAAGTATAAGAAATATCTCAAACTCGGAAGGAACAAAGCATGGATCTGCCATGGAACAATTGTTTATATTGTGCAGATCTCCTGATCACCTGTAGTTAGGTATATTTTGAAGTGTGATGTTCTAGGTCTTGAACACTAACCCATGGTTACCTAATTCGTAAAGCACCCTTCGAGTTTCGAATTGGAACATGCAATCCGATTCGTGGATCACTGGCGAATTGGAACTGCTAAACAAACGATCCCTCCTAACCTCTTTATTCGAGCCTCTATATGTTTGACTTCTAACAATTAATGTAAGTTACTTTACATTCTTGTCATTAGTTTTCAGTGCAAACACAAATAAATATGAGAAAAAGACCCATGATTTAGAGCAAAAGAGCATTACTAACCCGATTTTCCAAGTCCAATTCAATACTATTAAGTTGACATTGCGACAATGTAGTAAGCTCAAGACAGTGAATATTACTTTGCCGTCGATCCCACATATAGACGGCACCATCCAAGCCAGATCCAAACAATCTAAGGAACAAAGATTGATATAAATGCAAAGTTAGGAAATGTACATGACAAGCTTAATGGAAATGTTTGGCTAAAAAACACGGATTTGAATCAAGTGTTTATGGTATTAGCAAAATGCGCTAGCTGTGCGGTTGTTAGGAAATCAGTCAGTAGATTCAAAATGTCACCCACCTTGTTTTGCCATCCGAAGTGAAAACCACATCAGATAAGCCATTATTGAGTTCAGAGTTAAGTCGAGAGAATTTAGATTTCCCTTTCTCTAGGACCTATAGTAGTAGTCCCAAAAGAAAACACAACAGTTAGCCAGCTCAAATCACTAACAACATAACATATGAAGAATATGAACACACTCTCAAATAACTAATTTAGAATGCAACTTAATCTATTCAAGATAACTGTCATAGGGAAAAAGTGTAAATTTATCAAACCGTAGCAAAAAGAACTCCTACATTTCTTCCATAGATGTGCTATGGGAGGTTCTTAAAACTAAAGAATACAGAAAAAAGGAAAAAAAGATGCAACTAGAGGTTGAAGTTAAGAAGGCTGAAATATAAATTGGAAAAGTTTTTATACGAACTACTATAGAGCCAAGAGAGAAGCCAAAAACATTAGTGCAGCAGGCTCACTTCAACAGGATCGGATGAGACATAGCCGATATCAAACAGAACTATTTTATCATTTTGCCTAGATGCACAAGCAATCTGCAAAAATTGAACAAGGACATTAGATTATATCAAAGAAGCACATAAAGCATGAATACCAAGCGACAACTTCTAATTATAGTAGGACAAAATATGGTTCATCTTAGAAGCAGAAAGGAAAAAATTATCATCTCATCTGAACCTCATCTTGATTTTCCGGATTCCACTGAACAGCATCTAAAGGCATGGAAGTAGAAATATGCAGTAAATGTTTTGCTTCCTCACCCAAATATCCTGCCAAGGACAAAATCACCAAATTATAACTAAAGAGCAGGTAAACAAGTAACATAAGTGACAATAAAATCAAACTTCTTAGCTCAAAAATTGCAAATAGTAATGCATGGGCATTAAACGATCAATTCTCCAGATGTATAAGAAACTTTGTATCATAAGACGGAAACTTACTAGATATAGGACCATACGTAGTACAGTACAAGGTCTCAAAATCGTGCACTGTTAGACACCCAGATTTAGTCACAGATGCAAGATAGACGCCCTACAGGATATGAGACAAAACATCATCATGACGATTTTGAAGTTTCAGTATAGGACTGCTGCTATTTGAAAAAAAAAAGTTATAAAAAATAACCAAAATACAAAGAGAATGTAGCAGCATAAACACAGAAACTATACAAAAGGGTTCGCTCCTATCACTTCCCTTGCCCTGAATAACTGATGCCAAGTATTATTGCTTTTGCACAAATTATCATGCCAAAAATAACATGCAACTGACTCGAAGTACAATCACAACAATTAAAGAGCAACCACAACTTCTGATTCTTAAGAGGTCGTGCTTACAAGTTTAGGTCATAAAATAACATAGATACTGTGTGGCATGATATGTATCATCCCATGCCATTCAGAACGAACGTCATGGAAATCCGTGATTTCTATGTTTGTGTATACCTCAAATTTACATCTGATATGCTACTCGTGAATTCTCCAGTCTCAGCCAGTTTTACAGTGCTTTCCAAGTTCGCCCTCTAGATGGTTAGAGAACTAGATTACGTATACAATAAGTAAACTTTATAAGTCGGCCTAAGTGTAAACATCAGTGGTTACAAAATAAATGAACTTCATAAAGAAAGAATCACTGAAGTGTGTTCAAAACAATAAGAAGAATTCTTGGTTAATATCCAACTTATCAGAGGCATGTTAGTTTTTTCTACCTTGGCATCAAATTCCAATGCCGAAATGCCTTCCCTGCCAAAAAAACATAAAGCCGATGAACACAAACTCTGGAGAATAGAAAAATACATTGAAGGCAATGAATGTTTTTGGCCATGGAATGAAGACAACAACATAGATGGGAGATAGTCTGTAAGTAGAAAATAATGAAACAGAGAGACACAGACCTCATGCTAGAGATTGGAGTGTCTTGATTTGCAGCATTAAAAATCCGAGCCACCTGATAAAGCAGACGCAAGAATAAAATGGTTGAAATTACCAGCAAATCATCAGAAATTATGTCAAAAAAAAAAAAAAAAAAAAAAAAAATGCAATGCTGTATGAAAGTCACCTGTGTTGGACAGCTATCTGACCCATCATTGTAATTATGCTCAAATGCCCTAGCCTGTTTCACAGAATGCATGCAATAAAAAAAACACAAGATAAATTTAAAACAAACGAAAATAGCCACGATCACCACCCCTACATTTTAGCATGTATCTTCATTACTATGCATTAAAAAAAATTGCATCAATTTCAAACCTGCACTTCACCATTATATCAAATAGGTCCAAATTATTGGGATGATTACTGAATTTCAGATGCAACTTAACAGAAACGAGTTAATAAAAGGGCTGTAAATTATCCAAAAACCTATTCTTTTTTTTTTTCCCCAACCATTTTCATCCATTATGCTAATGAACAAGGCAAGTACCAAATGGCACAGCGGGTAAATTTTTTTTAAAAAAAACTGTTAAATTTAATAGCTTTAGTAAAGAAGAAACCTCTTTTATTTAGTTTTAGGTCTATTACAAAAATTACAACTATGATATAAATTCAATTTTAAAACTAATGTAATATACCATTCTAATGGAGCTTTCGATCTGAATTAAACAATCATGCCAAATTTTCGGACTCATTTGGGACAGTGGTGAAGTATAGAGTTGATGAAATTGATGAAATATTTATTTAGAAGGCTAATTTATATACGGATTAAAAGTGGAAATGGGACTTTTGAAAGGTAAATAAAGAAAAAAAAAAAAAAAAAAAATGAAACTTCACCTCCGTGTAGGAATCAATCAGGAGCCGAGAAGCTTCGTGCCGATAATCGAATCCGAATCTTCCTTCGACCTCCGCGGCGCTCCGCGCCCATCGAGATCTCCCACTGCGAAAACAAATTAAACACGAAAAAGGGGTAAAAGATTAGAGGAAATTGCCCATTTGATCGATTCACACGAGCAATAGTAGAAGGGAAAATTACCTGCGAGGAGATCTACTGTTTTGCTGAGGAGCGGGGACGACGTAGCGATCCATGGACTCTTCGGGAGATCGATCGAGAACGAAGAGTGGAGAGATAGGGTTCAACGAAAGGGTCGGCGGGAAATGTCGACTTTCCCGCCAATTTTCCTTTAGTTTGTTCCGGGTCGGGAAGTAAAATTGCACAAGGACCCCTCTTCTATAGTAACGTTTGTAATATATCCCCTTAATTTTCTTAATTAGTTTATAGATTCAAAATTTATTATGTAATAATGAGGGGAGAGATAAAACAGAACTAACTATTCCACGATAAGTATAAATTACAGAACTAGTATAAAAAAATATTTGGGATGATTTCAGGGATAAGAGATTTTGTGTTTGGTATTGGAATGAGAAATAAGAGAAATAAAAAGTTTTAATTAGGGTAAATTATCTTTTTGGCCTCAAACTTTATTATGTAGGTGAGAGATGGTGTCTCGGTAGACGTGGGAGGGTATTCTCACTTATTCTAGTTGTGCCGGAACAAACTATACCAATTAATTTTTGGTACATTTGGAAAAATAAGAGGAATATCCCTTCTATTCTCGGTTCCATACTGAATCCAAACGGGCCCAAAGGATTTAAGTATCTATCCACGGTGACGTATCGTGCTAACACGATACGGTCTCCGTACAGATGGTACATTTCAATTTTTTTTTAAAAAAAAATTACTAAATAATTTTCTCAATAAAATTTAAAATATTTAATAAAAATACATAATAAACAATTAAAACAAATTATTACTAAAAAAAATAAATATTTTATATCATTATACGTGGACACACATATACACTCTTTTTGACCGCCGGTCATCGACACGACTCGACCTGCATACTTAAACCCTTAGTTAGACTTTAGATTAATTCTAGCTCCAGAAAATAGAACTATAGATCATATTACAAAACATTCTTCTGCTCAATTTCAGTTTGAAAATACTACAACCAATATTTTTTTTTACAAATGCGCCGCGCACTTTCGACATGTTTATGTTCACAGTTGCAAGCCAGTGAGAATGATCACTATTCTATACCAAGCCAGTGCATCATAATTCATAAATCAAATGAAAAAAAAAATTGAAAATATCTGTCATGACACACATGCCAGAAGAGGCATTAGAATTAAAAAATTTCCTGTTACCATTGCTAGTTGATTTTCTATCATTCTTATCCCAAATTCAGTATAAGACCATACAAATTTTCGCCTGATAAAATTCAGTACTACATGTATAATTTCTTTCAGTCAGTGGGTAATGAATAATGATGTACAAATCAATACTACATTCTCGTAACAATGTTTACCCACATCGAATATAATACCATGATGCCGAAGTTTTATTCTCTGCTTCTTTTTGTTTTCTTTTTTCTGTCGGAAATGGTACGGCAGAATAGGAGACGAGGGATCAGTTCCTATTTGCGCTCCGAAGATGAGGGGGCCGTTGCGCTCCACCAAAAACTAACAGAGAAGCTCGTGGAGAGCGACCGCACGTAGTGCCACCATTTGGGTGGAATGTAAAGCATTTCGCCTTCGTCCAATATGCAGTCCATGAAATCGAGATTTTCAACCCTCGGGAACTCCTCAGAATCAATGTTGTCGAGGTCTACCTGCAAATATGTGGGAGTACTTATCAGCACACAAGAAGCTCGAATATCTCCTAAGAGATTCATGTTATCTGACTCATATTTAGCTTGAGAATGTTAACACCCGATTTTGCGCGCACGTAATGATAATTATACAAAAAATCATTGTCCCGGGATGACAAATATGATTTACCTGGCTAGTATTGTGTAGCATGGACTCAGCATGAGGGTACAAGTCATCTGACACTGAAGGGGGATAAAGTCGTATATACTTCCTGCCAACAACCTGTCGAGAAAATTAATACGAGAAATCAGACTGTCCAACCTTTCCCAAACTCGCAGTGAGAGGGGAAAAAAAAAAGAGTGGAAAAAGTTAATATTACATTATGGATTGCAAAGGAGTGAGATAACTGAATCTGTGTTAAGGTTCTGGCTAGTTATAAGCTTCACTGAGAAAGGCGAGCAACATGAGCAGGATATCCTTCCGTAACGAAGTAAATGACTAACATCATTTACAAAAAATTAACATACCGTATTTCTTGAAACTTCATTCTCGAAGTCGAGATATATCACTGATTTTAGGTGAGAAATGAAAAGTCATAACAAGATCTTACCGTCGTGCCAAGGCGCACACTCATTAGGTTTATAATTTTGAGGCATGAATAAAAGATAACTACCATCAGGCCTCAAATATGAACTATTTTTTTATGTTCTTTGTGAAGCTCCAAAGAAAGACAGTTTTTTATGCTTCCAATCATCCAGACGATATTGTCATCATCACAGAAAAAAGGGGGAAATGAGGCAAATAACATGCTTCTCACCTTTGATATAAATAGTTATCCATATTTTTTTAATAGTTTAATGTAGTATAAAAGAATCGTCCTGATCTTTCTTTTACTACCTCCCTTCGACGCAGAAGATTCTTTAGCCTCCAAAAAGGAAAATTTGTGGGAGGAAGGTGGGATGCTCAAAACGCAAATAGATAAGAACGAATGTGATAAAACCAAGACTATACTTGTAGCATAATTGAGAAATGATCTCGGTTTCTATGAAGAAACTAACATAATAAATCCTTCCAATGGCCACTGCCATCTATAATTAACGCCTGCTCGTGATGTCCACGGTTCAGGAGTCAGGACAATGTGTTAGGCAATTGCATCACTCATCACTTCATTTTTCTGAAAGCAATCAAATAAAAACACATAAAAACAGGGCTTCATCAATATATCCCTGCAAAATCATCCATTTACATAGGGTGGGGGGTCATTGAATTCACAGGGAGTAGTGGTTTTCCATTAAAAAATGTTTTCAATGAGACTTTTTTGTAAGTACTCGACATATATGCAACATAATAATTTTTTTGAAGGACATAAAAGTTCAAATTTTGAACTGACATACATATATATATGTAAACAGATTAGTTTGCAGCGGGTAGATGTATAAGTATATTGAAAAAAAAAGAAGGAAAGATAAGCAAAATTCATACCATTACCTGAGCAAAAAGATTATGGTGGGGATCGTGGTGACATGGAGTCACAGTCCCAAGTGGGCCAAACCAGGCATTAAGAGATTGGAGTTCCCCACCACCAGCAAAACAAAAATCTGGAATCATTATGTCATCGCGTAGCTCTCTTATCTGCCAAGAAAGAGTCCACATCAGTAGCACTCTAATCTCTAATATCAAGTGCTATTTTTGTGTTTTCTGGAAATTAGATTAAGGAATATGAACAAAATACTTGGTCAAACAAAGGATGCTGTGCTAGATATGTCATATTGGCCGGACAGTCAGTGCACCAAATCCTCTCAAGGAATTGGGAGAAGGTGATCAGCTCTTGCTTCCACTCAGAGCAGAGGTAATTCTTTCCAACCTGAACATGTTGATAACTACATCAATCTTAACTTTTAGTCAAAGATAGATCCAAAGATATTTCACTTCACATTCATGATATATCAAAGTTCGTACAAAACAAGGGCCCTCACCTCCACCGGCACAGTTCGATCCCCAGCAATCCCTTTCAGATATTCAATGTCCTTCCATTTTGTCCGCGCCGGCCAATGGTCGATACAGCCACTGATTACAACCGGAGACTCGCGTAAAAAGTGATCACTAATAAAGGTCTCCAAAGACACGGATGATCGCTTTTCAATAATCTTACAAGACAGAGATTTCTTCGGCAGAGCTTGAAGCACCTAAAAAATGATCATGATGTCATTAACAGTAAGCTCCCCAAATTTAACAGGATATTGTAAATAAAGAATGACTGTCCTGGATCTACTTCCGCCGAAGATCTTTTAACCGAAGTTGAGAAACCAACTTACTAACCATGCAAAAGTACAATAGAATTTACGAAAGTTGCTTGGCGATACTAGTATGTTGAAAGAAAAGCTCCAAAAATGAGTGTCTGCTTATTCAAACTTCTCAATGAAGCCACAATATGCGCGTGCATCGCCAGGCCTTCGGCCCACATTGGAGCTTTTGTTGAAAGGCAATTCAAGTAGAGCTTTTCAAAACTCCCAAGTAACTTTTTCATTAAAAATGTCCCAGCTACATCACATCGCAGAAACTTCAAATTAGATCTTCTACTTTAGTGGGAGCTTGAGCTTGAAAGCTCATTACTAACTTCTACTTCTGAATTAAAGAAGCTACGCAGATCCGCCAAACAGGGCGTAAGGAAGCAACTCTAAAAGCCAGGTCAAAGTAAGCAGTGATCATAGATTACTCAGAAATTGCATTAGAAAAGGCAAAAAGGTTCAAACAACATAAACTGAGGGGGAAAAACCTGGACTTTTAGTAAGTGAGATCAGCCAATTTGTTTCTATCAGGCAATCGAAAAGCAGAATCACTCAAAAAAAAAACTCCTTCCAACAAAAATTTCATCACCACTCTTAAACTGCACCCAATTGTTCCCACCTATTTCTGCTTTTGGAATCTAATATGATTTATAAGAAAAGGAGAGATTTTTTTTATAAAAAAAAAACAAAAAAAAAACAGTTTATTCTCCTAACAATTGGGACTAAATTAAGTGAAGAAAACGAGAAGGGAACCTAAAATCTCCTAATGGGAAGAGAGGGAAAAATGAAAGTCATATTTCACCTCTTCCAAGTTCTGATTCTTCGCGAGCCCCTCCTTCCACCTCTCGGCGCACTCCTTCTCCTCCTCCCTCTTCTCGCTCCCCTCCGCCGCGATTCTCTCTACGGCGGCGTCGAGCTCGCAGCGGAGGAGCGGGCCGCCCATGATGAGGCCCATGTCGAGCGCCCGGAGCGCCTCGCGCCAGTCCCCGGCGCCGGCGCCGGCGCGGAGCTCCGCCACGTAGAGGCAGGCCATGGCGTAGGCGTCGCGCCAAGCAGGCACCACCGCGTGCCAGGGCCCCGAGTGGAGCTGCTCCCACGCCATCTCCCGCGCCGCCTCCGCCGCGCGCAGGTCCCCGCACGCCGCCTTCTCCGCCGAGCTCACGTACGCGAACCCGCCCTCCTCCGTTATCCGCCGCAGCAGCGCCGCCCGCCGTTCCTCTCCCACCGCCGCAGCCGCAGACGCACCCGCACCCCCAGCCGCCGTGGTTGGCGGCGCCGGCGAATCGGAGGCGGCGTCGCATCCCATCGGGCGCCGCGCGAGCGAGGCGAAGAGCTCTAAAAAGCGCAGTTCCAAAGAACGAAGATAATTTTAGACCCGCGGGGTAGTGAGTCACGTTCAACTGCGGTGAACGTACCTCGATGCACTCTTTTCGGAGTATTTTGAAGCAGCAAAACAGAGAACGTTGGCGGTGAAGTTACCGGCATGGCGGTGGGACTCGGGGATCTTTTTTGGGTTTGGGTTTAGGTCGCTTTCGTCGTGGGCTCGGGCCGAGCTCGCTTTTTGTGCGAACGGGTTTTAGGTTCGGGCTATGATCAATGGCACGTGACAAAAGGGGCGCGCTAGGCACGTTGTTTTTAGTGTGTCATTTAAATTAGCAAATTAGAGAAATAATTGTAGCTTCCCACGTATAGATAGATAGATAGATAGGCAACAAACTTGATCGAGCACAACTGCACACGCAGCTTTCTCCTTGTTGTTAATAAAGATAAAAAGACATCTAACTAAATCTTTCCCAATCGATCCAACCATCATGATTTTTACTGGATTATAGAAATCGATATCAATATAAAATTTTTCGACTAGGCAGCTACTTCCCCCCTAGAACAGAAGCCACAAATTCAACTGCAAAAAACTACAAAGAACCATTGGAGCTGCTCCGAGAAGAAGAAAACATTTTAGCATAATGTCAAGGACTTAAGCTTTTCGCCTAGCAAAATTTCGTGCGGCATCCGCCTTCCTGCTCGAAGAGGACAAGCCTTGCTCTTTATTTGCTAGTCCGGATCTTCGCGCCTTGTTCAACAACAAAAAAAAGTTGTTCAACAATAAGAGAGAGTTGTATCTTGTAGTGTTATTTTCTAAGTAAAAAGAGTACTTAATTTTTTTCTACGGAACCACTAATTCTTTTTCTTTTCTCTACTTTTGTATTTAGTCATAGGGCAACCACTAATTCTTTTTCTTTTCTCTACTTTTGTATTTAGTCATAGGGCACGAAGGTCCGGACTAGCAAATAGAGAGCAAGGCTTGCCCTCTTCGAACAGGAAGGCGGACGCCGCACGAATTTTTACTAGGCAAAAAACCTAAGTCCCTGACAATAAGCTCAGAAGTAGTTAACAATGCTCCAAAGCAACACACAAGTAAAATTTTGATTCGCATTTAACAAGATAGTCCGATCACAGAAACTTTCATTCCGACAAAAATAACCAATCTTGCATATGATAAACAAAAACAAAGACTAATAAAACAACAAGGTCTCTACTACTCAAATTAAAAAATGCAGTGACTCAGTTTAAATCTCAGGGCAGAAACTCTGGAGGAGGAAAAGCCTGTTCAGCTGTCTCAGCTGTAAATTTCTAGAAAACAAGCTCGTGCGGCTTCATGCCTGATCGAAGAGAGAACCTAGCCGATAAATACGCTTTCAAATCAGGGACGGATTCGATAGCTTTGATCAACTGGGAGTCGACCACCTTTTGATCATCTTTCTTCTCCTGTGGCAATGACTTGGTTTCCTACATTTTAATGAAATACATGCATAAAACAACTGAGTTATACAGAATAGTGTGCACTTTTGAATGGGTACAAGTTTTGACCAGAATACTGAACCTTCCATTACGGTCCAGACACCCATTTCAAATCAAAATGCACTGTAGTTTAGGTGGCGGTCAATACATTTTTACTGGTTTAAAAAGTATCATGGTTTATTAGCATTCTACAGACAACAAACCTCCTTCTCCGTCTCGAAAAATTCACCCTCCGTCTTCTTTGTTTTCTTCTTCTTTTCCTTGGCAAAATATTTGTCATTAAACTTTTCAACGTTAACGCCAGAAATATCAACCTTGGTCGACGTTCCAATCACATATGTTTGATTGACTCGGCGAAGTGGGACTCCGTTGATCTTGAAAGGCCCTGTGAGAGAGCAGGAACATCGTAAGAAAGAAAACGTGAGCGGAAAGTATACCCCAGAGAAAATTGAAGATGGCTATCAACGTACGAAATGCACTACAGATTTTATTTGTGTTAATTTGGCCAAACATCCCACCATAAAAATTAATCATCCAGCCGAACCGATGAAAGGGCAAGCCGGTCATCTAACTTAGAACACATCTTCCGTGTGACGACCCGGATGTCCAGCCAAATTGGCAAAAATAGGGGCTATGCGGTGGATTGAAATCAAATCATTCTTTATGTGAGGAATTTTCACATTTCAAGTTCAAGTAGCGCGTTGCAATTTGGGCAAAGTTACGGTAATTTTGGAGCTATTTTCCCAATGGGTAAAAACAAGCATTAAACTACGGCGTAAAAGAGAATCTATTTATCACCTATTAAATTTTGAAGATCTAACAGGAAAGTAATTCAAAACCATATAACCATGAAGGCGAAAAAATACAACTGAGAAGACGAAAAATCTCAAGTTGTTTATCAAGACATTTGCTGAAATAAAAACATCAAAGAAGTGCCATTATTGCCAGCATAAAGCAATAGACTTTAAAAACAATTAGATAAGCATGCAAGATAACTATATTAAATATCTACACTATAATCAATAAAAATAATGTTTCTCCGCAATCAAGAGATAATAAAAACAGCACTTCGAAAAATAAAACAAGAACAAATTATCAACAACACAAAATACCCACTCTTTTTAATCAGATGATTAAACAACAACAGCCAAGTGCAATTCATCAAATAGAATATCGATAAGAAGATACACTTGAAATAAAAACTCCTTCTATCTACGTGCGGCACAATTAAGCATAGCATCAGGCAATGCGAGATGCTTGCGTCGTAGCACTTCCACAGCTAACTTAAGCTGCAGATAAAGGTACGGCTAAAAAGCCACTAAGAACAGCACGTCACTTGTAACAACGAAGAAGGATGCAAAAGTATCATACCCCTAATTAGATCAAAGAGCCGCTAATTACCAAACTGAAAATTAACAAGTTATGCTAATTGCAGATCATCCAAATCTAATATTTACCACTAAAAATGTAAACTAAACATAACAAAATGACTCAGAAGATTAAAGAAGGAGGGTTTGCCGTTACACAAGCAATTTTAATCTTAATCAAATCAATAAAGGTAACTGGATAATCTTACCGGTGACTAGAAGCAATCCCGATGGAAGCTGCTTGAGGAAGACGACTCTCTTCCCCATGAACCTGCCGGCAAGCAGGATCAACACAGTCCCAGGAGTAATACTCGCCCTGAATCCCACAATCCAAACCAATGAACCATCAATCCGAAGTCCAAAAACGATACACAAAACATCGTATCTAAAGTAGTGGGTGCTAGGGTTTTAAGAACCTGAGCTTGGTGGGCTTGGGCTTGCGGCGGTTGGCGAGGGGCTTCTTAACGTCGTCGGCGGGGTAGAACTTGGCCGGCTTCTCCGCCGCCGACGCCGCCGCTGCCGCCGCCTTGGGCTCGTGGCTGGGGAAGGCGCCGCCGTTCTTGGCCTTGATGGCCCAGATCCCGCGCTTGTGGTACATCTTCGACCGCGAGAACTTGCCGATCCCGCGAGCCAACGAGGGGTTGCGGCTCCCAACCCTAGCCTTCCTCGGCGCCATTGCAGCACCTCTCTCTGCTCCGCGTGGGGATTGGAAACCCTAGAAATGGCGAGGAGAGGAGGAGGAGGAGGAGGAGGAGGAGAGAGCGGGCGACGGGGAAAACCCTAGGGGAGGATGGGTTTATAAAGGGAGGAATGTGGCGGATGAGATTTGTTAGGAGCCTTTCGTGCTTCGGATCGCGAGGAGATTCGTGCGTTCGGATACCCGGACCTGATGGGTCGGGTTTGAGTCCACTAGGGCTCGAGGCTACTACTATTCGGCCGTTAGATGGACCCGTAACGGCCTATTTTGTATTGGGCTCGTTGAGGGCCCTCAAGGCCCAATTAAAATGGGCTTACTTGGATGTGGATACGCTGGGACCCGTTTGACTCTGCTATACGATGTAGTTGTGTTATTTAATAGAATAAAAAAAAAAATATTATTTAAAATATGTTACAGATTTTCCAACAGCTTCCATAGCAGAATCATACTTAGTTAATTCGGATTCGGCAAAAATTCGGTACAGTTAAAATTCGTTGAAAAATTCGGCTAAAAAACGGGCTCATCAATTATTCGGATACGTGATTTATACGGAAATAATACGTTCACTAATTAAAACTTCGGGATAAAAAATTCGGCTATTAAATTTAAAAATAATTTAAAAATTTATACTATTAGTATAAACAATTATAATTTTTTAAAATAATTTAATCAATTTATTTAGAAATAAATAAAATATTTATTTAGAATAAAAAAAAATATAATTTTAAATTATTCCCGACAAATAATTTTAATTCGGATTCTCAATAATTCGCGAATTAACTAACTATGCCATGAAAAAGAACGAATTTTTCATCAAAAAATTCGTAATTCATAAATAATTCGCGAATAATACTTTTTGATTCAAAAATTTATAAATTATTTCGAATTTTTGGAAACAGTACGTTTAATTCGAATTCTCAATAATTCGCGAATAATTCGCAAATTAACTAACTATGAAGCAGAATTAGAAGCTTCAAATTTAAAATTCATACGTTTCTACTTCACAAGTTTCTGAATCTAACTTCTCTACTCCTAAAGAGTTATTTGAAGCCACATATTTGAAGAACTTCCAGGGCCTCAGAAGCAGCAGCTTCAAACCATAATTTTCTTCTGGTTCCACAATTTCTAGCTTCTGGGACATCTCAAGTACAAGCTCAAATGTTAAAATTCAAACTCCGATCTCGAAAAGAAACTATCGATTAACTTAATAAAAAGAGCAACATTGTTTTTGAAATAGGTACTGACAAAGCATATTCATGCATGAACAATGAAATATATAGGGAAGAAAAGAGACCAAAATTTCTAGGGAAAACATCAGAACATTCAAAATTAAGAAAGGGGGAAAGTACATCCAATTTCAAAACCAGTAGAAAATACGAGAACAAAATTTCCTGATTCAAAATTTATGCGAGCTGACGAAATTTAATTTATTCCTTCCATAGATCCGCAAACTCGTCCGGCTCCAAGGTGTTCGACATTTCGTGCATCTTTCGCCTCGTCTTGGCCTTCACCTTCTTCACATACTTTCCGGCTTTCTTCCTCTTCTCCAGCGCCCGGATCTGATGCAAACCAAAACATATCAGTAAACACAAAAAGATCCAAACGCCCATGAGGATGATGAAATTGAGACAGTAACAAGCTTGAATTAAGGTGTCAGATAGGGGCAGTCAACAAATACATTAGTATAAATAGCTTCAAATTTAAATCAGAATATAACTCAAAAGCTTCTGCTTCGAATGCCGTCAGTGTTTCTTTGAACAACTCTACTGGTCAATCAGCACTTCTCCGATTAGCCAAATGGAAGTTACTTAAAAAGATAGATAAGCAAAAGATTTTTTTAAAAAGAAAGGGAAAACATAACACTGCTGAAATCCACAATATACTTGCATATGACAAATCACGTACATATAAGAGGAACGTTTGTTGGATTTTTGACAAACTCTGGCACAGTTCATAGAAGAACTGTTTAATTATCTCACTGACTCATCTTGCCGAAGATGAAAAAAGAGGATACAGGATAGATGCATACCTGATTTGGTGATACATAGAATGGATTCTCATATAACGTCGGGCCACCGAAACTGCCACCAAATATCTTGATCGGGTTCAAACAAAACCTTGGACCAACCTATTAAGAACCAATTCAATTATAACATGCCAAAAGAATACTCATATTTTCCCTTTATAACTTGAAGATTGATTTATACCTCGACAAGTGTCATTTTATCTAAACCTCCTCGGTCCACTTTATCAGTCTCATTGTGAGGAGCAGAAATCTGCAAACAAATTAGACTCCAGCTTAAAGTCTGGTTCAAAAGTAATTTCCACCTGAGGATGGAATTTACGCAATAGAAGTAGCGATTCATTGCTATGAGTTCCTACTAGTAAGGCTCTTATTTGCCACTCTCCCCAAAAAACTGCGTATCTTTTAAGTTTCTTTCAAAATTGTAAAATGTAAATAACGCAAAACCTTCAATATATTCATGAAAGTATTACCGACACAAAAAATTATTAGCAATATAAGAAAATTTGCAGCATTTCTGATGAACTAAGAATGGGAGTCAAAACAACCTCTTAAAGCAGATTACAGTACTACTAAGCATGCATGGCATTACACTGACTTTCATCACACAAAATTAACCGGTAACAACTTAGCAATTAACCTGTTAAGTAGGACTTATTTCACATAGCATTATGAATTATTCCAATATATTTATTCCAATAACCTAGTCTAATGAACATATTATTAGTAGAAATGCTTAAAAAACTGAAAAAAAATTGATGAAATGTTGAGCTTCAGCAATCTGCTACAAAAAAACCATCAGATAATCATTAATACAAAGTCAAAGACAGATACTACACCTGGTAATTCCGGAACCATACATGATCATCCACAATTGAAAAGACAAACACGTGGTCATGAAAAGGCTTAGATTTCCTGTGGCCTTTCGGTGTCGCAAATATCTGTAATTAGGGAAGGAAAAAGTCAGCCTTTAGCATATTCTGCCAGCAATACAACATTATTTAAAAATATATCACATCTGCTATCTTTTAAGAAACATTCATAATTCAAAATAAGCTTTAACCACTGGCATCATCACTTGCAGCTCAAAAGGGTGAGTCAGCGCACCTTACCCGCGCCTTACAAATTGGGTTCTGCTCTAATATACTTGTACAAGAAGTGAGAGTATATAAACTTAAACAGACATACTCTATGATTAATCAAAAATGGTAACAACAGCATTTTTTAAAAAAATCTGCAGTCTAACACTTCTTTAAATGATATTTTTTACGAAAGAACTCATCAGTATAAAAGCAAAGGCTTAAGGAAACTAATTATTATTTATACTAGACAAGAGTAAAAAGGTTAATGAGGAAATATAACATAGAAAGCTTGCTACATGCTAGAAGGAGCTTGAAAATCTTGGAATATGCAAATCATGACATAGATATTTTGTGTTCTTAAATTTGAGCATCTCTTAATGAAATATAGCTATTATTTCATAGGCCTTGAAGAAAATTGTTGCTAATGTAACAGATGAAATCTGATAGGCTAACAACCTCTCAAAAATGCTTAAGCATACAAGCATTAGAAAATAATAAAGATAGGCAAGACCAACACCCACCTGAGTTATCATCTCCTTTACAAGTTTCCAGTGAGGTTCCTTGTCAAAGTTTGCTGAAAATGTTAATAAAGGGCGGGAACCTTTTAGATGATTGCCGGTAAGCTTCAATTCATCCATCGTGTGAACTGTCAATATAAGAAAAGAGTATAGAGTTTGTTAAAATAAGATAATAACACAGATTAAGAGTATATTTACATGCAACATCAAAAAACAGAGAGAAATCATCAACAAGTTGAACGCTCAACAGTGAAGATGCCCACCAGCATTAACTAAGAACTTGACTGACGGTCCACTTGGAGACTTAACCATCCAGAGGTAAAGATCCTTCTGTTTCCTGCACTGATATAGCATACGTATAACAAGGTTCAGCAACTATAAATTTATATTTGTTCAAACTTAACATTAAAATTCATTGAACAGTCAAATTCAAAGACTAAAATAAAACTGATTATTTAGTAGGAATCCATGCTCATGGCCTCTTGGCCTAGCTATAGGATGTATTAATGCTTTTAGGATAAGCACTAAAAACTTATTAGCTAAAACCAGAACCAGAAGCTCTGAAGTAGAGATTTTGCTTTTGGGTCACAGAAGCACATCTCAGCCATCCAACACAACATGCCAAACACTACTGGAGATGGCTGCTGCAGCTGCAAGCAGAAGTAGAAGCTAGGCAAGCAGAAGTAGAAGCTAGGCCGAGTAATACAACATTAAACAAAAGTATGGGGCTCTAACAATAAGAAGCAGTTAAAATAAAAAATAAAAAACCAATCTTTTACAGCAAACATACATATCTCGGCATCTCACGGAACTTGGATAAATAACACGAGATGCAGCGGATACCTCAAAGAATAAGCAGCTAGAGCAATTCCTCAGCTCGATCAGCTCATTCAAGGTCGACCCTTTGCTCTCTTTCGACTCCACCTTACTATCTTTCTTGCAGTGGGGTAGCAGAGACACCACATTGAGCATAAGATGCCGATACCTAACCAACACCACCAATTCCAATTCCCCAACAAATACACCAAAAAATTCGGTAAAAAGGAAGGAATAAACAACTCGAATCTACACAACGATGTGAGATCTCGATCTCAGAAGCTCACCTATAGTTGATTCGCCGCGAGCAAGTGACCAGGACCTTCTCTTTGTTGCGGAAAACAGTGTGATCGCTCGAATCGCTCCGCTTCTCCGGTTCGCCATCCTTCCACCCCGTGAGAGTACGTTTCGGCCTCGGCGGAGCGGCGTCGTCCTTCTTCGGTGCCTCCGCCGCCTCCGCGTGCTTCCGCTTCTTCCCCATGCGAAGGAGAGTGGGAGAGAAACCCTAGCCCTAGACAAGTAGGGAGGCGCAGTGGCGTATCCGATCGACTAGGGTTTCGAGGGGAGAGAGAGAGAGAGAGAGAGAGAGAGAGAGAGAGATTGGCACGAAGAGGACGATGATAAGGGGTTATAGGGTTTTGGTTCGAAGGTTCGAACGAGCGAGCCGAGGTTTCGGGTTTGACCCGACGAGGTGGGGGCGGATCCGGCCCGAGCCAATTTAAGGCCGATTACAAACACGGGCCAGTCAGGGTTGAATCCAAGTTTCCCCGGAAAGAGTCCGGCCCAACTGATACCAAGCCCATTTTCGAGTGGGCCTTAAATTATTCTTTTCAAAACGGGATTTGAATTTTGATTTGCAATTCGCTACAAAGATGCAAAATTATTGTAAGTTGATAAACTTTTGATCAAAAAGCTTAGTGTGTACGTGTATAAACACTTAATTCCTTAACTATATATGTGGCATTTGATCAATGCATGTTTAGAGATTTTCAAAAAAGAAATTAGTGTATTAATTGATTGTGGTCTATGTAATTTAATATTTAACTTTACATCTTTATAGAACAAAAGGAATTTCTCTATTTTCATATCCACAACAATTAATATACAGTGCCATTTCGAATAAATGATTGCATGCATGCAAAGCATAAGTAGGAAAAAAAAAAGAAAAAAGTGCATATATATATTAACATTAATGCTCCCATACAACAAATTAATCTCACCCTTCCTTTCCATTCCCCTTAATCTAATCACTAAGAATCTGCTGTAATATGAGATAACCATATCCCTTTCCTCAGGAACTGATCTATCCAACAATCCATGTCAGAATCATATAAAAATATTTCTCATATATATATATATTAATCCTGCCTTGGTCTCGAAAGCCACAGAGAGCTGAGCGCGCGGAGGCGATGGAAGTACTCCGCGATGGCTAACAAGCATCGAGCCATTTGACGCGTCGTCAGTAAGTGGTGCAGCTGATGCAGAGTGTGGTGCCTGAGATTATCCGCCTGCACGCAATGTTAAAATATGTTAATTTCTTAAAATAGATTGTCACACTTATAGTTACAATATTATTTTTTTTTTTAGAAAAAAACAGCATGCTGCCGCTTCATTTATAGATATATAAATTCGGCTACAAAGATGAGACAACTAGGCCTCGAAGGGAAGAGCAAGGCGAAAAGACACGTATTATAGTTACAATATTATTAACATATAAAACATGTTACTGATCAGTTTGTGAAACATTTGATCTCATTATTTATTTATTTATTTAGTTGGAACATTGTACTATAAAATCATATATTATACTTGTACATTTCATTGAGTGGTTGTGGCCTTATTGTGGTTGTTATCAAGAGTTGGTGAAACCTCTTTAGTGTGTTCAACTGCCTATAATATGCATGAGTAATCCTAAGGTGATACATATAATATGTTTAACATCTACATTTTGGCTAATGTTATTGAATAGAAATAGACAACTATATATATATATATTAAGAATGTTATTTGATCAGTGTCTTTTACCTGGTGTTTAGTTGGATAGAAACAATATATATATATATATATATATATATATATATAGAACTGGATCGAATAGAAATAACAATTTAAGGAAAGGAGAAAATTAAGTAGAGTACGTAATATCGGCGGTGCTTACTTGTCGAACGAATCCTTCGAGGGTGGCAAGCTTGTTCATGGCAATCGACATCTGGCCCATATAGTTGGCCATGTTCATGTTCGAGGGGCAGGTGATCAATGCATCGGAAGTGATGGTGTCGGAAAGCGACTGTTGAAGAGCCTCAAGACCTTGGCTGAGTGCTTCCTCTGTCTCGTGCGTCGACTGCTGGAGCCCGCATACTCCCAGTATCTGTTGCTCGGTTAGTGGCTCAATACGGCTTGCCAACATCTGAATTTAAACAACATCACAACTTTGATTCAACCATTTATTAAAAAGAGCGGAAAAATGATCAGTTGTGCATATATATAGTTTCCTAAGATTTTGCCCCCACTTGAATGGAGAAGTACTGCTTTTTTTTTGGAAAATAAAGAACCGCATTTATATGCCATGCATGATCTTCTCTTTTTGGAGAATACTAGCTAATATGGAAACCATATATATATATATATATATATATGATCTAAATATAAATAAATATGTACCACTTATATAGTAATCAAAGACCTAGTTCACTTGTAACTTGATTTGGTGTAAAATAGAAGAGGTTATGAATTGCTATTTTCGGAAAAGAGAACCACATGAAGATGCCATGGGTCTTCAAACCCAACCTATTCTCTTCAAAGAGATCAAAGTCATGGAAAAAGTGTGCTCTATTTATGTCTATGTACCTTGTCAAAGACAAAAGAAAATGAGTAGAGAGAGGGAGAATGCATGTTAGGGATCGAGCACGCTTGCACGGCTCAATAAATATAAAATATTTATGTGATTCATATCAACGGGGCCTTCACTTTAATGTGGCTAGCTTGGTTCCATTTCCACTCCATGCATAAACCAACATTGCTTTATAAAATAAGGGAATGTGAGGCCACATTTGTAGCCATTAGTGGAAAGTGCAAAGCTTGTACTTCTCATCATCCAATGCCCATGCCCATACTACCCAACTTCTTTTATACCCATCCCTATGCTTTTTTACATGAGGTTCATGATGTCGATGTGTCTTCTAGAGACGTTGAACCTTAATTAGTCCCTCACCTGGTTAATTAATTAGTTCATATGATCTTCCCAATTAATTATCACTTTTGATTTATCTAAGATGTCTTAAAATAAAATAGAGGCTCTACTCCTTTTTGAGAAGATGCGTAACATAAGGATCTCTAGCTCTGATATCATGTGAAATAACTTAAAGTAGTACATGCGGGCGATAAATTAACAGTAGGGCAAGGCCGTGCATGGAAGAGGAACCTTGATGAGCTCGGAGGGACGGAAGTCGCCAATCCACATGAAGCAGCGCTCCGCCGGAGTCTTCCATGCGCCGGAGATGAGATGGAAGACGTCGGACTTGACGACTATGCTCTTGAGGTCGATCATCTCGTCGTAGTGCGCTATCGAGTTCTCGACGAACAACCGCAGCTCATTCTCCAGCAATTGCTCATGCACCGCTGCTCTCAGCTCGCACATCAGACGATCGTGCTCTTCTTGCCACCGAGCATACTCCATGTTGAACATGGCAGCTTCTAAAGATGGCCAACAATTAATTCATCAAGATACAAACGATTTTGAAGACTTATAAGAAGGGAAAGAAATTAAAGAATTAAAGATAATGAGGGCATTTGAATCACAAGGATATATAAATAAATTGTTTAATTAGGCAATGCCTGAGCTTAGCCCGCTGAAGCTGACCGAAAGGCCTTGATCGCCGATAAGAGGTCCACCGCCGCCAAATACCAAACCCTAGATAACAAAATATATATATATATATCAACTTTAATCAATAGTAGTAGTGTGATTAAAGAAATACATGGATGCACATGCATGGTTTATTGGTGCAAAATGACATGAGCAGTGTCTTAGTATATATATATTTATATATAAAATTAAGCTAGATATATATGAAGCACCTGAGCTCTTGCTCTCTGCAGCTCTTGTTCTAGCTGACTCAGCTTTATCCTGCTAGACTCTAGTTGCTGAACATAAGCCTGATTATGAAGGAATTGAAAGCAAAAAAGAAAATCCAAACACATTAAATTAAGAAGATAATGCATGGTTGTTGTCATTGTGGATAACATAACCCAACTTGTTTAAGAGTTACTGATCAGAAAACAAAAGAAAGATAAGAAAATGAGTGTGTATATATATATATATGTTGGGCTTGTTTAGTTGGTTAATTAATTAGGTGACCTTCTTTCTGAGCCTGCTTTTCCTAGCAGCTTCCCTATTCTGAGCAAGCCTTCTTAACACCTAACCACAAGTATAGAATACAAGTCAAGAACACTATTTTAGTTGAAAAAGCTGAGGCCACCTAGCTTCTACAAGAAGAGAAGAACAAAATGAGAAATGCTATATTAATTTTGTTCCTTTCTATTTGAACCAAACTGATCACCTTGGGATCTGGTGTCTTGGGTCCATGTTCTGAAACTGATGTGCCCTTTGTGCTAGGCTCCTTCTGTCAACCACAAAAAGATAAAGGATACGAAAGTTGTATAAATTAATAAGAACTAGCTAGCTAGGAACTACCATATAAAGGTTTCTTCTTTACTAATATCAATGAGAGAGAGAGAGAGAGAGATTTAATTGTTATATATGTGCATACATATATATACATAGATATCTAGGGCTTTACCTTCACTGATGCCTTAGCATCCTTCCTAGTCTCAGGCAAAGTTGCTGGGTGGTCATTTGTTGGGGTGGCTATAGGCTCCATGCTTTGCTCTGAGGACCTCTTGGACCCACTGCTTGTTGGAGAGAGTAAACTAATCCCACCCTACATATACAACCCTGTGTTAGTTAATTAATTAATTAATTAATTAGTAGTTATATGTGAGAGTAGCAAAATGTTAAAGAATAAGACAAATATAAGAAGAAAGGTGAGAGTGGCCTTTAAAATATTAATCAATTATTCTGATGATTGTATTAACCATACATTTGGGGATGGATCTTCATGCATGGGCTGGGATGGGAAGATGTTCAAAGTCTCTGCACACATAATGAAGCCCTGCAATTAACATCAAATATATAGCCTGAAGGTGCAGATCAAATTAAGCATGCATCACAGTGTAGAAAACTATCATAAATGGAGAGAGATAAAAACAACCCCTTGAAAGGAAATTAATAGAAGCACCACCTTTTTAATTGTTGTTTACACAGAGAGTACTAGCTAGAGAGAGAAATTAAGAGAGGGAAATATACACATGATTGTTTAGATATAGAGAATGGGAAAATAAAAATAAAATGAAAGATGGGTCAAATAAGAAGAAAAAGGAAGTAATGGGATGTCAGAAAACCATTGGTACACTTCGCAGCACAGGAAGTAAGCAAAGGGAAAAAAAATTCATGAGTAGTTTGTTACATGTCACAGTCTAGCTACAAAAACTAAAAGAAAATATCAAACTAAATATAAATAAATATATACTATATACATGTGAGCAAATTTTTTTCCCAATTTTCAGAAATTAGAATTATTTTTCAGCCCACCTGCCATTAATCTGGTCAAATACAGTACTGGAAAGTATCTGTTTGGACATGATCTTCATCTCATGACCCAAAAAAGGCTTGTGTTCATAGCCAAAATTAGAATTTTATATATATATATATATATAAAACTAGACTTATGTACATGGGAAAAGAGAAACTCAGGGAGCCACAGAAAAAGAATATATAGTATATATAGTTAAATATTGGAAAAAGAAAAGAAAAAAAAACAAAATAAAATACTCACGTCTTTGTTGATAATTAGAGGAGTGATCCTGCCCTTCTATAAACATGAAAAGAGCTTGATCCAACTCTCCCATGTCATAAGCTCCAGGTTCCCTACTCCTGCTATATTTTATACATCATTAAGAAACTAATTAAACATGGAATATATATATATATATATATATATATATATATATATAATTTCCATATATCTAAAACAACCATCTTGGCTCTATATTATTCCTGCACCAATTATTATTATTATTTTCCTTCTCATGAAGAAAACAACTTGTAAGACATTGATTTTTCTCAACCAATTCAAAATCCATGGATCATGAATCACCATAGATATTTATACATGGATTAATTTGCCCCCCCTCTTTTTTTTGCCATTTCTATTTATAAACAATAATTCTATATAACACTGTAATTTTATTGGGGACAAAGCAGAAAACAAAGAAAAAGAAGAGTAATAATTAATCTATATACAACAAATTAAAAAGAAAGGCAAATTAATCAAGGACATGTTTGGGTGCTCCAAAAAAATTGCACCACTAGTAGAAGTAGCCATAATTAATATCCCTCGAAGTAGTAATTACTAGATATATTACTAATTACATGATGTTTCCATGCATGGAGGAAGAGGTGGAGGAGGATGAAGCGTCGTTCATGGACCCAAAGAAGATCTGCTGCTGCTGCTGCTGCTGCTGATCTTGCTGCTGCTTACCAACATAGCTGTTCATATTTCCCTTATTCTCCATGAATAAGTTCACTGCTACTACTTATTCCTCTCCTTTATTCCCCATAACTTATCCAGGAGAGACCCAGCCCATCATTAATGGTGAAACCAACTTCTGTTTTTTTCCCATATGCTAAGATTCACATGCATACATATCTCCACCATGCATGCACCAACATGCAACTTTACTCTCCTCTTAATTATCTTTGGTTTCTTCTTTTCTATATATATATACTCTCCATCTCCTCCTCCCTTGTAGAGAGAGAGAGAGAGAGAGAGAGAGAGAGAGAGAGAGAGAGAGAGAGAGAGAGAGAGAGAGAGAGAGAGAGAGAGAGAGAGAGAGAGAGAGAGAGAGAGAGAGAGAGAGAGAGAGAGAGAGAGAGAGAGAGAGAGAGAGGGGTTTGTGGGAGGGGGAAGGATAAGCAATGAGCAATTTAAGAGAAGGGGGAGGTGGAGACAAGAAGCGCCGAAACCATAAAAAATAAATAAAAAGATAAATAAAAGCTAGCTACTAAATTATTATTATTATGAACATAAAAAGTTGAAGAGGAGAAGAGGAGGGGAGGAGAATATTAAATGGAGATGAAGGTTTATATCTTAATTATATATATATATTGGGAGATTGAGAGGCTGAATGTGGACTTCCACCATATATATATATATATATATATATATATATGTATTGTCCTGTACTGCTACTTAATTTGCCCATTTCCAAAAGAGAAATTTGAACTTTTATTCTAGTTTTTTACTAATTTGTTACCCAATTTTTTCCCCTATAATTAAAACTTTTAATATATTTTATATAAGTAATTCACTATCTACTCTTTCACTTTTTTTTTTATGCAGAAATTTTATTTAAAAAGTAAGAGAAACTATGACTGCAAATGAGTATTTAACTCTCTATTATTTTTTAAAATATTGCCATACTCTTCCACCTGGTGCATGTTCGTTAAAACATGGCTATTATTTTATGTATCTATACACGGGATATTCGTTATATATATATATATATATATATATATATATATATATATATATATATATATATATATATATATATATATATATATATATATATATATATATATATATAGAGTTGGGCTGGAATGCTATTGATAGCACCAACCCAACTTTGCCACCCATTTTTTAGCCTTTAGATCGCATTGAGATTTGTGCATGCTCTTTAATGAAAAAGAAAAGCTTTTTACTTTTTACTTTTTTCTTTTTACTTTTTCTTTTTTCTCTTTTTCATTAAAGAGCATGCACAAATCTCAATGCGATCTAAAGGCTAAAAAATGGGTGGCAAAGTTGGGTTGGTGCTATCAATAGCATTCCAGCCCAACTCTATATATATATATATATATATATATATATATATATATATATATATATATATATATATATATATATATATATATATATATATATATATATATATATGTCTCAAAACGATAATACGGATGATGATAAAAAAATAAAGAAAATGTAAGATGAGACTCAGGTGCAATAAATGCTTATCGTACGAATTTATGAATTCACAAGTGCATGTGTTACTCACATTTTTTCTCCAGTAGCAGGTGAAAATACGAAACCATTTAACAAAAATTGAATATTAAGTGTGAAACCTAGATGCCCAATATATATTACGTATAAAGCACTCTTTCTAGTAAATTTTATTACTACAACATGCTTTAAATTATCCAAAATATTGCCTATAAATTATTACTTATTTAATGAATTGTTACAATTTCATATAGTTTACAAAAAAATATATATACAACTTATCTCAACTATTATCCATCCATCCGTTTATTTAATCTCTAAAAAATTTAATTTAATTTGAGCCTATTAATGATATATTTTACGTTATTATATACTCAATAAAACAAGCAATTAATTAAATAAATTAAATTTTTGTTATATATATATTTACTTAATTAGAATATTTATTATATATACCAGTAAAACATATGAGTGATCAATTTTTTTTTTATGTGGTGCACCACCTGGAGCTGACGCATGCATGACGTCATCATGACCTTTTTGAGGTGACCACGTGTGCAGTGGCGGGGGCGGGAAGGTCTATGCCGCATTTGGAAAAGTCCGGTCCAGGGACGTTGCGACGGGGGCCCCACACACCGAGAGCCGGTCAATGGTAGCAACGCCAATGGACGGCCCTGATCTCTCCGATCGCAGAGCCCGCACCCGTTCCGTTCAATGAACCAGAAATTACACGCACCGGAAGAGGACCACCGTTTGAGACCTCCTTATTTCTTTCCCTGCTCCCGGTGTATTCGTACCTCTCATGCACCGACTTTGCAATAGTAACTGGACTCATATATAGAATTAAACTGCTATGCTGGCTACAATAGCGCCAACTCATTAAATTTTCATCCCTTAGATTAAGAGACATGTGATTAGGATGATAGTGGGCGCTTAGATTTAGTGGATGGTTGAAAAAATACTATAATTTAAGAGATAGAAATGATTAAAATGATAAATCTAACGACAGAAAACTCGATAGCACCAAGTGCTTTGTGCTATCGATAGCATAGTAGATGGGCTTATATAGAATTAGGCTGTTATGCTATCGATAGCACAAAATTATTTGTGCTATTAATTTTTTATCCCTTGGATTAAGAGATGTGTGGTTAGAATGATAGTAGATCTTTTGAGTTTAGTGGATGATTAGAAAAATAGTTTAATTTAAAGGGTGGAATGATCAAAGTGATAAATCTAACGACAGAAAACTCAGTAGCACCAAGTGCTTTGTACTATTGATAGCGTATTAGCTAGACTTATTTAGAATTAGGTTGCTATACTATTGATAACACTTAGTCATTGGTGCTATTAAGTTTTTTCCTCTTAGATTAAGAGATATGCAATTAGGATGATAGTGGGCCCTTTGGGTTTAGTGAATGATTGAAAAAATAGTATAATCTAAAGAGAGAAAATGATCAGAGGAATAGATCTAACGATGAAAAACTTAGTAGCATCGAGTGCTTTGTGCTATCGATAGCATAGTAATTAACTGAACTGATCTCTCTCTCTTTATATATATAGTGGAGTTTATATACTTTCAAAAGTACAAACTCATTCGTACTTATAAATTTTTTACTATAAAATTTTAAGACAACTAAGAAGAGAGAGAAAGTATAATTGCATAAATCTCAATACAAATTTTATGGTAAAAAATTCACAAATATGAATGAGCTTCTACTTTTGAAAATATATAAGCTCTACTCTCTCTCTCTCTCTCTCTCTCTCTCTCTATATATATATATATATATATATTATAGAATTAAAAAGTTTTTTTTTATTAGTAAGGTCGCAAGTAGGGGTGTCAACGAGCAGAACACGAGCGAGCTGGGGTCGGCTCGTGTTCGGTTCATTTAATAAACGAGCCGAACATGAGCTGGCTCGTTTAAATATCGAGCTGAAAAATTCGGCTCGTGTTCGGCTTTATTAACGAGCCAAACACGAGCCGGCTCGCGAACAATAAGTTTGATTTTCATTTCTACTATTAGATATAAAGTTAAAAAAAATTAAAAAATTAAAATTTTAATCTAATAATTAAAATTCACAAAAAATCGATGGCCTAAAATCTAAATAGTAATATATATATATATATATATATATATATATATATATATATATATATATATATATATATATGCGAGCTGTTATCGAGCCGAACACGAGCGAGCTGATCCCAGCTCGTGTTCGGCTCGTTTATTAAATAAGCTGAAAAATTCGGCTCGTGTTCGGCTCGTTTACTAAACTAGCGATTCGATCTCGAGCTCATTTCGAGCCGGCTCGCGAACAGCGAGCTGGATTAACACCTCTAGTCGCAAGTAGTTTCAGTAATCAACAAATATATGATATTTTAAATTTTCAATCGAAGCATATCAACAAATAATTAGTTAGAAATTTGATTTTAAGATGAATCAGCCGCGACTGTCTCAATAGAGATTTCATTTTTGGAGCACTCTGCAGTACGAGTCATTTATAAAATTATACACCGGGCGCAGGAAATAGTATCTCAAAAAGAAAAAAAAAAATTATGTTAGGTGGTAAAAAAAAAAAAAAAAAAAAAAAAAAAAGAAAAAAAAGAAAAAGAAAAAGGGAAGGGGGACCCACCTCACCGGCTTCTGCTCTTGTCTGTTTCATCACAACAACTCTCCGGATGCGGACTCCTCTTCTAAGTTGAAATGGATCCACATGATAAATTAATATAGAAATAATAATTATTTGAGAATAAAATATAAAATAAAAATATATAATATTGTTTTATTATTTTGTCTTATGTGTCACCATTTATTTTTGACCAAATCCAACTCGAATCGCCTTCACTTAATTCACTTTAAATCCTCCCAAAAAATAAAAAAATAAAACTTTTTTTTTTCACCAAATTATATCATTTGGCCTTTTGTAACCTGCTAAGTTTACTGTGGCCTACGTTTATTAATATAAAAAAGTTAAGTGAACAAAATATATTTTATACTTTGACAAATTAATTAATTGTATTACTATTACTATTACGTATTTACGTACCTTCATTTTTCACAAACTCTAATAAAATAAAAGGAATGATATATATATAATATTAGAAGGATTTATGTAGAAGAACTCAATTAGGAAGGAAATTAACTTGAGTTTCTATATTTGGAGTAAGTGAACAAATTGATTTATAATTTCTTTGCGTATAGCCCGAGAAATAATGTTAATTTCAAGTCATAGCTATAGATAATTAACATGTGGCCTCAAAGATATGTTCTAATCATATTTATTCAAATTAATGTAGTATCAACATCAAAGGGAGTTCCAGTGTTTGCTTAAGAATGGATTAAGAATATGACAAATTAAGAGAAGGAATAATTGATCTTTGTTTCTTGTTGCTTCTACTACAAAGATTTTAATTAAGAGCTCTCATATTTATATATTTATATATATATAAATGTAAGGAAATAATTGGATTAGGTGTATCAAAACCTCACCAGCAAAAGAAAATAAAAAGAAGAGGGAGGAAAAAAAAAAAACCCCACCAAATATTTCCCTGCACCTGCTCAGATAAAATATGTTATTAGTGTTATTAGTTAAACAATAGTTTGAAGGGTCAGCTTATGTAGAACAAGTAGTGTTATATTTTTTATAGTTGAGTGCTACATATATAATTTGTACAAAAATGATCACAGGATTAGAAAAGGAAAGGCCTAAAATCACAAAGAAGGATTAGGTTGTCAACTTTTAATTTGTAATTAGCACCTCAATTTGAATTGTGTAGGGGAACACTCCACTTATATTATAATAATTTGCTAGGTTTCATTTTAGTAATTAAAATATACCAGTATAACTGTTAAACTTATGACCTAGGGCTATTCTGAGCTCATGATGGCAATCCTTGATTTATTATTATTATTATTGTTTTTAAAGGAGAGGCTAGGGCAAGTTTCTATATATATTAGTTGGTTTAAGTAACAACTAATTTACTGAATTTATTATTTATTTCCCCTAATTAAGATCTAAGCTAAAGAACATATGCTTTATAGCTATGAATCTCCTAACTAATTGATAGTTCTTCTCTAGCAAGAAGATTGTAGGTGGTAGTACTTTTCTTAAAAGCCACAGTTTTTGCAATTACTTTTCTACTTCAAAAAGCACAAATTAAAAAGTTTTTTTCTATTTTTAAAAATAAAAGTTAAATATTAGATAAACAATGCAGTTCGAATTGTGCCAGGGCTCTAATGGTCTTAAAAGAGTGGTTCTTGATTCTTAAGAATTCATCCATCTCATCATAATTTTTTTAAAAAAAAAAATAATTTATTATATTTTTTTTAGAATTTTTTTTTTTGATGGGTTTGAGATATAAATGGTATATTTCTTACTTAAAAACTGAAGGAGGAACTTGGAAAGATAAAGACATCCTATATAAGACCAGTCATCACCTTCCTTGCCCATAAGGCCATAACATTCAAATTCATATACTTTACTATACTACACAATCTGAGCCAGATTCAGACCCAAGCTACACTCAGATTACAAAGGGTTTATTGGAAAACAGAAGCACATATTGATGCAAATGGGATAGTGAAAATTTCCAGTTGTATAGGTGAGAAACAGAAGCACATTTTGATGCAGTGGCATTCCCTCTGTCACAACATGCTCATGCCAAGCAAAAGCTAAAAGAGGTTTCAATTGTCCTTTAGGAGGGGGTAGCACTAATTGGAAGATGCTGCATTAAAAAAAGCACCTCATACAGCCCATTGCAGAAATTTTAAAGAAAAATAAGAAACAGATAGGCCAACTTGAACAAGATTTAGATTAAGAACCCAATAATTTCATAAGAATTATAGTACAACAGGTTCTCAGTCAGCCCAAAGGCTTCTTCATATAGCATACAGAATAATGATAGTTGATGATAGTCACAGAAGTAACTAAAAGAAAGCATCACAGAGAATTGCTCATACAGTATGCCTGCTAAAAAGAAGTAGATCTTTGTTGACACCAAAAATGTGATTGGATCTTTGTTGACATGCTCAAGATCTTATAGATGAGATCTTTAAGCACAAAAATCCAGCAAAAAAACAAGATCACAACCAGACTCTGGTCGCAAGCAATACTTAGAAGGTTAAGGCTATAAGCTGGAAAAAAAAGATGGTTTTTATAAGATGGAGAGTGTTTCGGGACCTTGGCATGGTAAGGGTGTTAACAACCACTATGCAAAGTATATTAAGATATATAGGCTTCTATTCTGAGAAAGGTCACACTTCAGGAAGCACATCATCAAAACCATCAGGTAAAGATAAAACCTTGAAAAGGGAAGTAGAAAAATTGTAAAATGTAAGTAAGAATTCAAAAATATTGTGTCTCTTTCCAAAGGAATGGGGAAAGGAAACAGAAAAGCATCTCAAATTGTTAAAAATGTAACTCATTATAAAGTAGCTGAAAAAGATCAGAGATACAAAAGCCAGAAATTATGCCCCAATAATAAAAAGCAAAATGAAGAGGGATATGCATAGAAAGGAATAATTAATGACCTCACACTTGATAATTAACACTTCATATACAGGAGTCTAAAGTGAAAAATGGATGAATGGAGAATGAAGGAAAACGAAGTTATTGCGAGTCTTCGACAGGGCTCATTACTCATTGCTTGTAGTGAGTAGTCTCTCTTATTTTGTTATAGAGGTAAATTCTCGGATAATGAAGTTAACATTTACACGTACTTAGCAATGAAAATGCTAAATATGCATGGCAAAGACAACTAGAAAACCTTCTGTAGGACGTATGCATTTTGTGCATCTGGTTTGACTAGTTAAAGGCTAATATAAAGCTTGCAGCTGAAAAATGAGTTGTCGAAGATCATGTATCAGCTGTGACGTAATATAACAAGTTTTGCATGGTCAGATTCTAACCTTGCAGTTTCATGATTATGCAGGCTATTCCTCTCCTCACTACCTGTGGTTTCCCATTTCCTGGTTTTGTGGTGGATAGAAAGAGATACTACTCAGGTTGCATTCAAACACCAGGAATATAGCATAAACGAAAGAGTCATTCATGCCATATTTTCTAGCCAAATAACAATAAAATTTTACTCAAAAAACCTCTAAGGAGATAGATATAACAACTCTAGGATGACCAGGTAATCTTAGAAGAAGTTGCCTTCCATCTTGAGGGCTATTATTCTTAAAAGCCTTCCATCTTGTGGGCCGTTACTCTTAAAAGAATTCAAGTCAGTTATCATTCAGAATCTCTATAAAAACATTTTGAACAGTAAAACATGGCAGTAAGGGGAGCATTCTACCATCTTTTTGACTCGGTTAAAATATACCATTAACAATTTTAAGTAGAACCTATGTAACAAGTCAGCTGGAGGGACATGCAACGCGTTTACCTGTGAAGAAAGAAAAAGAACAAAAAGAAAAAAGAGGTAAAAACATTAATCAATCACTCTAAAAGGACAAGCTGAAAGAAAAAGGATGCTAAAATATAGAAAACTCCCCTAAATTTATCACAATTTGCACTTTACTCCTCCTCTATTATCCAACCACAGAGATAACCCTTCGATTTATTAGAAAATTCTGTACTTTTATCTCCCTACAGAAGGGGGTAAAATTTTCATGGTTTATAAATCTAAGGGCTATCCATATGTTTTGGTTACCCGAGGGATGTAAAGTGCAGACTGCCGTATATCCCCGGGTTTTTTATTGTATTTTAGTCAGATACGAGATAAAAACATAGCTACTCACTTATGTTCCCAAATACTCAATAATATCATCATCCTGCAGCAAATCATCTAGGCCGCTTAAGGAAGGGCTGCCAATCCCAATGAAATCTAAGGATAACCCTTCAAACGAACTGCCGACAAACTTGTCTGGTTCATTGTAGAAAGGTTCATCCATGAATGGATGCATGTCGCCAGCAACTGCATTTGAATTTCCGCTAGTTGCCAATGCATGTCCCGTATAAACATTATTACTATGAACCGGTACCTCAGAAACCAATGTTCTCATCTGCTGACCAATTACATTAGGGTGGAGCTGCTGTTTTCCTTGTGAGGGCCCATAACAATTAGATGGAGAGAAAAATTCAATTCTACTGCCAGATTGAAGAGTGCCTCGCGACTCCAATAAATCATTTTCGGTATACTGTAAAGGTTGTCCTCCCATATACATGTTTATTGGAGGGCCATCATTAGGAATACTTGCATATTTATTAACCCCAGTTTCGGCAACAATAATCTGGTTTTGAAGATCTTCATGATGTTGTGAAGTTTGATATGTCCGATTCACTCGATCAAAACTAGCTGGCTGAAAAACCGTAACCGGCACGTATGTGGGATTCATATTTGGCATCCCATTTTGCAAATTTTCTTGTTGGTTTTCATTCTGAGTGGCTTCTGCCTGCTGCTCAACAAGCGCCGAACTCGTATCACGAGACCTTTTTCTTTTTCTCGGTTCAGTAACTTGCTCTGCATCTGTAGGTGAATTGTTTTCCTTCTTTTTTGAACTTGAAGTTTCCCCACTAGTGTTCGCAGCCAAATTTGGATCTCTCTCCTCACAGCCATCGACATCATATTCGTTACTACTACTATTTGTATCCTCCCTGCGCTCCCCATGACCACTACGCTGACTTATTTCAGATATCCCATTATCACTACTTAGCTGGTGAAGGGCCATTTCTTCTTTGTTTAACACTCCTAGCCAGATCAAGCTCTCTTTTGCGCTCATCTTATCCTGCAAGCACTTGGATTTCCGTACATGCGTTTTAATCTTGTCAACGTTAGGAGACATGTGCTTGATCACACCTGTCAAAACCCCAACTTTCCATAACTTCTTAAGGTCGTGCGGCTTCTTATAAGGCGGGCTCATCCCTTTTGGTAAGCCCAAAGGAGCCCACCACTCCTCATCACCCGTCGGCCACCATGGGGGAGGACTACCCTTCTCTAAAGGATATTTACGCTGAGGTGGGTTGCAATGCTGCATTAAAGAAGAAAGGAGAGAACCCAAAGTAGCATCTTGAAGATCCATTAGACTATGATGATTTTTACTTCCATTACTAGGAGAATTTTCAGCGGCAAAGTTCTCCGCCTCATACTTGGCTATAGCTGCTGGCCCATTCTTATCAAACTTAACCTTCTCCTTCCACCAAGCTCGAATATTATCAGAAGCCCCGCTAACTGGTTTTCCCTTTTCGGGTATTATTCCGTAGACGAACCCGCGTACATTGCACACCTCCATCAATTTCAACATGTATTTAAGGATCCCGTCTTGGGCCCTCGACATCTTCTTCCTTCGAGCTTGATCCGAGGTGGGTTTCGTCTTAGTTTTGTCCGAAGAAGCCAGCTGCGAAGCGAGCTTCTGCCGCTCCTTAATCCTCCTGAGCTTAATTTGGTCTTTCCACATGCGCTTCGTGAGGTCTTCCGCATCGATTTCTTCATCACTAACGTCGTTCTCCGTCAAGTTTTCGCACCTCACGCCATCCACCTCGAAATCCGAACTATCGCCCAACTCGGTAGCAATGATTGCCAGGTGATCCATAAAAATCTGCCTTTTTTTCTTTTTTTTTGACAAACTAATCGATTCTTCCGCTATTAAACTGACAAACCCTTCAAAGAGAATATCTTATACTGTACCATTCAAGCCCTGGAGAAAGCAACCAAATTAAACACAATAAGACGAATTATATAGAGTGACATTTTTCTCCAATCTGACATTAATCTAACCCTTCCACAAGCATCATTAAGAATGCAGAAATTAACATGCTCCAGAAACTCAGCACCATTTGAAGTAATCCCTAATTCAAAGTTTCCTACCATTACCCTAACCCTAGCACGTATGGTCCTATGAAGATTCTAAAAGCTTCCTTCAAAAAATAAAAACTACTCAAAAAATCCCCAATCATCCCCGAAAACTAACAAAAACCATCGAATCAATCACCAAGAACATAAAAGAGTTAGAAAGCTTATCCATTTCATCAAATATACAAAAAAAACCCCACCTTTTCCACTCCTATAACAACTCACCGCGATCAAAACAAGCTTACGAATCGATTCTAGACCATTCAAAGATGTAAACGAACCGAGATTAGATACTCCAAACAACACGAAAAGAGAACAAAACCCCACAAAAATAGGGAGCAAGAGGACCGAATCAATACCGAATTGGAGATGGAAGCGAAGCGAATCCTCTATCTAGGGTTTCGAAACCCCCGATTTCGCCCGAGGGTTTTCGCTTCTCCCCTCTTTACTCTCTCCTTTTCGCGGTCGATCGAAACGAGCGACGAAACAGAACGACAGCGGGGATTGAAATTCACAACCGGAGATGACGATGCTGGTGAAATTACCTTTTTACCCCCCAAACTTCGGAAAATTTACTTTAGAGCCACTCGGTGGGATTATTTTATTATTATTTCGATGCAGTGCGCCAATTCATGCACCAGCCATGTTCAATGGATCCAATCCTTCGTAGCCGCCTTTTTTATTTACAGTAATATTTGATGCATCTTTTTTGAGAAAGTACTAATTATGAGCTTAGTACCCTTTTGTTGACATTTCTTTTTTTCTTTTTCTTTTTTTTTTTTGCGAAATTTAAAACGTACTGTTTATAAAATTTATGCTCATCACCCGTGCGTCCTTTTTATTTATATAAAAAATTTGTCTCCGCCGCAGTACTCCTCGCTCAGGTCAAATACAAATTGATTGTATAAATTTATTTATTTTTTTTTCATATTTAATTACTCAATTAGCTAAAAAATATGTCACACTGTGCCTAGTTGTTGCAGGTCAACAGTGAATATTCTCATTAATTATATGTGGCACTTGACATATATAACAAAAGGAGAAACTATTATTCCAGGCTCCAGCTAATTCATAATGAAGATTCATTGTTTTTAATCTAATGGCCATAATAATAAATATATATTTGGAATGAAGCATGGGCATTTTTTTTTTTTTTTTTAGTGCACATGAGTGCACAATAAGTGTGGTGGATAAAAATAGAAAGAGAAATGATTAGATGTGCATGCATGATTACAATTTGGATGAGATACTCTTTCCATCTGATGTTGGGATCTTTCCTTTCTAATGTGCATTATGGTCTTAAGATTCATCAAATTTTTAGGTTGTATTTAGTTTAGATATAGTTTAAAAATATTTATTTTAGAAATAAATATAATTTTAAAAATAAGTAGGAATAAAATTAAATTTGTGTTTAGATAAAAATTAAGTTGTTTATGAGAATGAGAGAAATAGTTTTTGGATAGTTAGATTGGAATAGTTAGAATAAGAATAATTATAATTTTAAAATAATAATATTTTATCTAATTAATTAATATAAAAATATTAATTAAATAATAATTTAATTTATTTAAATAACTATTGCTAGTTAACCCTAATATTAATTGATAAAATAATTAATAATAATTAGTATTTTTAATAAATAATTAAATTAACTACAAATAATTTAATTAATTAATTAATTAATTATCAAATAATTAATAAAATAATTAGATTAGTTAAAATATTAAATTAATTAAAGAGTTAATATAATAATTAAAATTATATTTACTTACAGGAAAAAGACAGGAACAGTAGTTCCAATCTTATATCAGCTTGTTTCAGAGAGACGTGAACTGATTATATCCAAACCAAATGCGCTTGGAGAATAAGCCTGGAATAAGCCTTTTTGTTCTCCAACCAAAACAGTGCCGGAACACATTTCTATCCGGAATACTGGGTCCAGTTTGGGCCTAACTAGAAGCCCATTTTAAGAAGTAGCCCATGGAATGCAAGGTGTGGCCCTAAATTTGAAAGCCCAGATTAAAACATAATTGGGCCGAGTCCGGCCCAATAAGCGTCTCAAAGTAACAACTCTGCACTGTGGCATTGGCGCATCCCTGCTACCATTTACTCGCATCAATGGCGGGGAAAAGCGCCGAGGAGGAAGAAGATGACGACGACTACATGGGCGACCTCTCCCTCTTCCTCCCTCCCGATGTCTCCTCCTCCTCTTCATTCACGAGGGTAAAGCTAACCCTAACCCTGATTGTAACTCTTTTTACGGTTCTCGTAACGCTAACCCTAGGTGTTGCTGTGATCCATCAGAAACTGGGGGCCAAGGAGCGGCGATCCCTGCCGCAACCGCCGAAGCCGAAGCGGGCGAGGCAGGAGCAGCGGCGGGTCGAGCGCGAGCGGAGGCAGCGGGAGGAGGACGAGCGCACGGTGGCGGGGCTCGACGCGGCGATCCCCGACACCAACGTCGGGTTCAAGCTCCTGCGGCGGATGGGGTTCATCCCCGGCTCGGCGCTCGGGAAGGACGGGACCGGCCGGGCGGAGCCGGTCGCGTTGGAGATCCGGCGCTCGAGGGCCGGGATCGGGGCGGCGTCGCCGGCGGAGGAGGCGGCGCGTCGGGTGAGGGAGGCGGCGGAGAGGACGCGGCTGATGGAGGAGGAGCTTGCGGCGGAGTTCGGGTCGCGGCAGCGGAAACAGTGGAGGAGCCGCCGCGTTGTGGCGGATTTTAGGAAGGCCGATGCGGCGCTCGCCCAATTGGAGAACAGGGACATCGTCCAGGAGCCACCGCCGACGGAAGATGCGGAAACAAACGAGAAGGCGGAGGGCACTGCAGCAGCGGCGGCGGCGACGACGACGACTGCGGAAGAAGAAGAAGAAGAAGAAGAAGAAGAAGTGATCACTGAAGAGGTATATGTTTATGTTGTTCTCACTAGAGAAGATCTCAGAGCTTATAAAGCTAGCTTCTTTTAGGATGATCATAGTGCTGCTCCACACTCATTAGGTTTCTGCTCATAATGAAAAGTTACTAGTTTGTTACAGGAAACTTTGATCCTTTTGAAGTGCTATTGATAGATTACATGAATGCCAATCCATCATTGTGGAATTACTAGCTGAAAATTAGTAGCAGCAGCAGCAGCAGCTTTAGCAGCTGAAAATTAGTAGCTGAAAATAAGGACTTACCTAACTTGGCCCTGTATCTTTGAAGGAATTTTACTGTACTGTTTTGGTTTTTGAGTGTTGTTGGTCTGTAAAACTAGGATTAATGTTATGAAGTTGCCGCGCAGGATTTGCACGAGATATTGACCAAGCTGAGAGATGAACATCACTACTGCCTTTATTGTGGATGCCAGGTAAAGAGAGTGCTTCAAAATGTCTTCGAATAAATTTTCCTTATGATTCTGTTTGTCTCTGTGGTAAATAAGTTAATATACCCGGGCATTTCAATTTCCCAATCTTACTACCAAGGTTTAAATTTTTGATTGCCATGAATAAATTGTGCTGGACCAAAATTGGAGCCTTATCCTCATACTATATCGAATCTCGTATTGTAGGGTTTTTTTTTTTTTTTTTTTTTGGGCTATTATTGGTCATCTAACTTAAAGCTACGACATTTCTAATTTCCTTTTTGTTTTCTGCCTTTTGTTTTCAGTATGAATCCGCAGAGTCACTGGCGACCAATTGTCCTGGACTAAATGAAGATGACCACTGAGCACTAGCCTTTTTAAGACCTTTGA
Organism: Tillandsia leiboldiana; assembly: GCA_029204045.2. NCBI lineage: Eukaryota > Viridiplantae > Streptophyta > Magnoliopsida > Poales > Bromeliaceae > Tillandsia > Tillandsia leiboldiana. The sequence continues at coordinate 45,759,531 of CM055070.1, forward strand.
GTGGATGCCCCTCTCTGCGACTAAACCAAGCCAATCTTCCAGGTATTGGTTCGGCGTTTGTTCCTGCAACCTTTGAGTAACGAAGAATTGCAACATATGACATCAGTATCTAACGACTTCGTATAAGTTCGTTCTCGCGGCGTGTTGCAAATTCACATATCTGGCATGCAACATACTCGATTCCGGTCTATCAGAGCCAGGTTAAGTCAACTATTATAGATAATGGCGATGGCTGTAGATTCAAAGATGCGAACGAGTGGCTGAGTTAACGGTCCGAGCGCGTGTCTAACACACTTGTGGTGTGTTGTTGTGATGGAATCTAACACACTTGTGGTGTGTTGTTGTGATGGAAACCAGTCGACAGTATCGTCTCTTTTATGTTTGTTGCCCCGAGTGCATGATGTACTGTCGGAAGCTTAATCCGGGTCTGCTTTCTTAACGTGGGAAGCTTATTCCTGATCTCTAATTTCGCTTTCTTTTCAGATTGTGCAAAATAGTTAGATTATCTTTTGTTGTATTTGAACACCATTTGTATGCTACAATAGTGTAAAGTGCTTTGGATTTCATTTCAGTAAAAGACATTTGGGTGCACAATTGCAGGATAACTGAACTCGTCAGTATGATTTCAACTAATGTAAGCATTGTCTGAGCTGATAAACAGTCCTTAAGTTGAATGATCTACCTGAATGCAAAGAAGAATCGTAAACTGCAGAAAATGTCCTTCGAACCAGATGTTTCGCCATCTGATTCATACCCACCAAAACTAATAATAAGAACTACCAGCGGCCTTGAATCATTTAACTCAATCATATAAACACAGAAGCTGCTAGAAAAAACAAACCTAATATCACTCGGCAGCTGCAGGCCTACATAGAGGAAGCATCAGCAAGAAAGAAATGAAAAAGAACATGAAGCTTAGACCCTTAGAACAACATACTTAGGTTCGAAACAGATAAAATGTTTTCTGAGATCCATCCATGGGATCACAAGCAAATTCACAACATTAACGAAGGAGGAACAAAACCAAAGCCACATGACCCTGTGACTCTGGAACAAAACCTCAGATCATCCCGCGGTCTACAGTGACCAGTTCATGCTGTGACCCGAGGGCTCGTACCCCCGACTTGAGCCATGATCCAGGTGCGGCCTGTTCCCTTGCAGAGCTAACTCGAGCTCACCAGAGAACTGGCCTACTTCATGGGGCATTTCATGCGAGCTGCTCCTGCCTCCATGAACCCTAAAACCCCACGGGCTAGTTTCGTAGTTACCAACATTCATTGGTGGAGCCATTGAGGAGCCATCAAAGCCGCCGCTGCTTAATGCGATCGTCGGTGTTGCATTACCAGTGGTGTGGCTGCCCCATGGCTGAGTTGTTGACAGAAGAGAGAGAGCACAGCCGGAGTCAGATCCGACTCCTCCAAGGCATTCGCCCTGTGGAAGCTCCGAAGCATTGAATAAGTTCCCTTGTATGTACGTGTGCGCTCCATTTACTGTGACTGTACCAGAATTATGGTTAGTGCTTAAGCCCTCCTGCCACTGGCTATTAGTCACCCGATCGCCAGCCCTAATGGTCGGCCATGCATCCCTCCCAGTACTCGGAAACGCATGCGGGTAAGTGAAGTCCATCAGGAAGCTTCTGAATCTGCTCGGTTGATCTGTTCAAAAAGTGCACGAAATGGCAGGAGTTTAATGACCCGCCCGCAGAGTAACATGAGAATAAGGATGCAACCTATTTGAGAATATATATATATATATATACACACACACACACACGTGCAGAGACTATTTCTCGGATGGTATATATGCGAAGTATCTTGTTATTTCTTATATTTTACCATGGAAGGACAGCGCGAGGCGACCGTAGCGAGACGACAGAGGGCCCGACGGGGGTTTCCTGCGGCGTTCGTTATGGCCTGCAAGACGTCGGCGGCAGCTGCGTTTTCCTTGGTCGAATTCAGACAGCTGATGGAACCTGTCGCAGAAACAGACGAAGTTATTCATAACTGCGCCTAAACACGAATAACTAAAGGCCTTCTCAATAAAACAACTCCGACAGCGATGACAAGCAAAGCAGCCACAGCAGATAGCAAGCAAGGTTACCGTTCAGTAGACGGTAAAACCATTTTAGGGGAATTCCAAGTTACCGCGCAGAGAAGCCCGAATTCAGTTCTCAATTCCCCCTCACTTTTCACCAGAATTTCGCTTAAAAATTGATTGATTAACAACAATCTCAATCCGAAGAACAATCGGAATTTTTATTTTTATTTTTATTTTTATTTTTTCTGGGTTTTTTTTAGTCCTCAACTGCCGGCAGCGTGCAATAGTGCGTTACATCATCTCTGCCGCGTTCGGACATTTATAGAGGACTTAACAACCAGCAAAAGGGATGGAGAGAGAGATGGAAAATTTCAGTGATAATAACTGCTGAACAGCTCAACCGAATTCGAAATTCATTAATAATAAAATTAGTTCCAGTTCCAGTAGTTCCAGTAGTTCCAGTAGTTCCAGTTCCAGTTCAAACTTTGCTGCTGCTTTTTGCTCATTATTATGATGTGGTGCCTGTAAAATGTTTTCAGCCTCGCTTTCTATTTCTTTCTTTGGGTACAAAAATCCTTTCCCAAAAGAAAAAAAAAAAAAAAAAAAAAAAATCTTTTTTTGTGAAACACAAACTGATCCTCTGCTCTACCAAATAGAGCGTCGTATAGATTTTTACATACAATTTTTTTTTTATATTTATTTTATTTTTTGTTTTTTTTAAAGGAAGATATATAAAGTTAAACGCTTTTAAAAGTAATTCTCAACCGGGAACAGAAACAGGAAAAGGACAAGAGAGAAATTAAAGCAGGAGGTTCGATCATGATCATGATGAGGGGGAGGGGGAGGAGTACCTGCTGCACTGTTGGCAGAAGCGCTGCTCGATGCCGGCGACGATGACCCGGGGGGCCTTGGAGTGCGTGCCGCAAACCTTGTGCCTGCAGTAGTAGGCCTTGGTTCCGCTCAGGTCAGCCTTGCACCCCTCCACCTGGCACCGAGGCACCTGCGCCGCCGCCGCAGCCGCCGCCGCTGCAGCAGCTGCAGCCCCTTTCACCTTCTTCCCCGGCGGTGCCACCGCCAACGCCGCCGCCGCCGCCGGAGTCTTGGAAGAAGAAGACGACGACGCGGCGGCGGCGGCGGCGGCGGCGGCGCCATTACTGCTACCACCACCACCACCACCACCGCCACCACCACCGCCACCGCCACCGCCACCGCTACCGCTACCGCCGCCGCCACCATCTTCAAAGTAGATCTTTTTACCAAACTTGAGCCCGTTTAGGGAGTCGCTGGAGCTCAAACCCATCTCCTCCATGAACCCACTTTACACCCACACACAAACACTCTCTCTTTTCCCTCCCTCTCTCTCTCTCTCTCTCTCTCTCTAGAATAGATGCATGGGTCGGGTAAGGAGGGGGGGGGGGGGCGGGAGGGGACGGGAGAGGGGGGGACCGAAAAGGGGGAGGTGGGTGGGCTTTAAAATATAGTAAGTATGGGAGAAGGGGGATAGAGAGAGAGAGAGAGAGGTGGTGATATGTGTTATACTCTTCTTACTTGAGAGAGAGAGAGAGAGAGAGAGAGAGAGAGAGAGAGAAGGGGGGAGGGGGTTGTGGAGGTGCCTTGTTCTCTTATTATTAGCACTACCTCTTGCTGTGGGCTTGGGTCTCATTGATGATGACGGATAGCTGGTTTTTTTTTTTTTAAAAAAAAAAAAAAAATGCAACTTTGGTGTAGGTGATATTTTAATTTTCAATTTTAAAATTATTATTATATTTTTTATTTAATTTTTTAATTTTTTAATTTTTTATAATTAAATTTTATGTGTAAAATTAAATTTTTATATTTTTAAAGGTACTGAACAAAAATTATTACTACTCCTGAGTTTTCTTTCTTTAAATAAAAATTTATATAATTTGAATAATAGCAGGTTTTTATATTTTATTCCGTTGAAAAATAAAAAAGTTATAAATAATCGTTTTCGTTTTTTTAGAATAACTTACGTTTCGCTATTATTCTGTGAACAAATTTATTTTTACTATAGAAATATAATTTTAATTATTATATTAATTTTTTAATTAATCTAATATGTTGGATAATTTAATTATTTTATTAATTAATTATTTAATTATTAAATAATTAATTTATTAAATTATTTATGATTAATTAAATTATTAATTAATTATACTAATTATTAATTATTTTAATAGTTAATATTTAAGATTATCTAGCAGTATTAATTAAATACGTTAAACTATTAATTAATTATATTTTTTATATTAATTAATTAAATAAAATATTTTTATTTTAAAATTATAATTATAATTATTTTTATTTATTTTAATTTAACTATTCAAACTCTACTTTTTCTTATTTTCATAGATAATCCAAACTTTATCCAAAAGCATAATTCGCTTATTTCTATTTATACCATAAATTATATATAAATTGTTTTTACTTAGACTCGACGTAAACGATATTCTAGAATTTAGTATGTCTTTGATTATTTTTACATCAGATATATTAATATTTATTCAACTAAATTAAATTGTAAAAATTGAAAAAAATTTAAATAAAAAAATTATAATAAATGAAATGCCAAGCATCCAATTTATTTATTTATTTTGCTGTAGCATAAAGCAGAGACCTGCCACCTGGGCCTTGGTGTTTACAGTGGTAGTTACTGTAGTACAGCATCTTTCTCCTGCCATAGTATTAATAACAAAGAGAGAGAGAGAGAGACACAGAGGCTTATTAATGTAATCTGTTTGAGAAAGGGAGATGCTTTGGTCCCAAAAATATTGCAGTGATATTGTTGATGTACTAAATAAATTTAAGTGCTACTTTTAGAATGCGCATATGAATTAACCTTTGGCAGTGTACAGGACTTGTTATGCTCTAGTACCCAAAAGAATTGCTAGATGTAGATTTTTGCCCACATGGAGAATTAAGGACTATCCACAGTATATAATGTAATTAGTTAATAATTTGATAATTCATGATATTTACTTTTTTAAATTTAAAATTTAATTATTTTATACTTATAACAAAATTATTTATATAAAAAATAAATAAAATGAATAGCTTCATATCTTTTTCACTTTGTAATAAACAGAGAGAGAGAGAGAGAGAGAGAGAGAGAGTGTTAAGGATTAACTATTTGGAGCTCAATTCATGGTTGATACTTTTTTTTTTTTTTTTTTTTTTTTTTTCTGAACAAGGGATTGCTTACTTAATTTGCATTATTCTGATAAGTCGTTAATATTTTTGGGATAAAAAATTGATTAATTATCTGAATGACTTATTTAGAGGAAAGAATTGAAGCATTGATAAGTTAGTAGTTTTTATTTTATATTTTTTTTCTTACAAAAGGACCCTTTGATTGTAGCTTCTTTATTTGAGTTTTGCTAATTTGACATCATTCTAGTCCAACTTTTTTTTCAATACTAACAAGTTTTAAAAAATATTTTAATGTTTAGATGAATAAAATATAATATGTATAATTTAATTTGGAGTGTATATATAGTAGTTCTCTTCTTATTTTGTTTGTGCCTTTATAATGTATAGATTCTGATTTTTTTTTTTTTTAAAAAAAAGGGTAGCATCTCATATTATTTGATAAGTATAGAAAAAATTGGAACATATTTATTGGTAGAAAGAACTTCTAATATTGCTAACCCAAAACAAGAACCTCAATTTAGATATTTGTCTTCTAGTATGAAAAAATAGTATAAATATATCAAAAATAATAAATATTTATAATTGAAAAGTATAATTTAAGTAACACTTAAATGGCTTTAGTGGCAAACAGGGCCCTCTTACCCAATGACTTTTGTTGTAGGATCATTAGCACTAATCATTAATTTTAAAAGTTCGAGCTGTTAGAAATACGCAACTAATTCATTTAAAACGTACAGACACAGCGCCCACGGATCTCGACCGGACTCAACCCACTTAGACGTTGGGTCTATTGTTTGACCTCTTGCCGTTAGGTCTATTGTGGACCGCAGCCCCACTCAACTTATTGGGCTCATCCAACTCAATTTATTAATTTTCTGAATTTATTGTTACGAACAGAAATTAAACTTATTTTTAATTTATAAATAATTAGCCAACATTTGTATCTTACAGGGAGAATGTTAACCATTTCATTTAATTTGCTGAGGAAGCTGAGGAATTGAATTTACAAGGAATTAGAGTGGCTGAGAAAAGTGACTTTTAAATCATCTCTTCTTATTAAGGAATTGGAGAATGGAGTTTTCTTGGGAAAGTGGCTTTGGAGGTCTCTCTTTAATGCTCCTCCTGCTTCGACAAGATGGTTTTTAACTTTTTTTTCTTATTTTATTTTAACCCATCTTTCTTTATTGAGTTGTGTGAAGTTTTAGTCCCATTGGTGGGGAATCTTTTTGAAGCAGCTTTGCATTTGCCCTGAGCATTCTCATGGGTTTCTAGATTCTTGGACCCTATCTTTTTTTTTTCCCAAAAAAGAAAAGGTAAAAAGGAGGAAAAAACTTCTTGTCACTCACCTCCTTGGATATGTGCATATCCATCAGAAACCAATGTACAGATTTTGTAGTATAAAAAGTCCCATGGTACCCCAAATGGAACTCTCTCTCTCTCTCTCTCTCTCCCTGCAGTGTTGAGAGAGAGGCAAAGGACCACAGGTTTGGACTGAGTAAAGTGTAGGGACAGTGGGTGAGAATGGGGTTAATAAGGAACTTTGGGTACATTGGCTGATAGGGTAAAAGTAGTAGTTTTTGGAAAGAAAGATTTGGTTGTATAATGCTGTTTCCTTCTATAGGCTAAGCAAGGTAGAGCTTTGCAGTACCATATGAGGAACTAATCTAGGAGTTAGTGAAAGTGTACTATATTAGTCTATGCATATGTGGTTTGTTGCTTGCTGTGGATTGGTGGAATCATAAGATTGGGGAACATAACAAGGAATAAGAGAAAGAAAGCAGCAAAGTACATGAATAATGGGTGCATGAGAGAAATGAGCAAATAATGCCTTTATTTTTTTGTGCCAATGCTTCAAAGTGAGATTTGTTTATCTATATTTGCATTACTCATAGTTTTTGCGCAGATGCAAAGCCAAAGATTTTTGTAATATTTTAACTTCTCTCGACAGTCATGCGCTTGGCAAAAAGAAAAATAAATAAATCTAAAGATTTTATATGGCAGAGAGCCAAAAAGAGCTTTTGATTTATCCGCAAAGTACTGAGAAGCATTTATTGAAAACGACCTCAGTTCTTTTTCAAATAAATAATTTTATCCGCGTGTATTGAGATTCCGATTAGAACAACTAGCCGTCAGCGAACTTTAATGACTCCAAAAATTTGAAAGATTTGGTATTACACTATATTAATTAATGTGGCGTAATTGACATCGTAGGTTTACTTGTATGTACTTTGTTCTTTCCATAATTATTTACTTATACTAAAAGCAAGTGCTACGTCTTTTATTAAATTGCAATTTTAAGTGAACCGGAGAACAAGCCAGAGTTTTAGATTTCTGCAAATCCGGTCAAAAGTTATCTTCTCCACTAATAAATTTATGTCCCAAAAGGACTGGGTTAATATAAAGTAAGCCTAATCAATCAACATCTAGGGTTCCTGTTGTCAAAACTATTGGGAATAGGCCAAAATTTTGTATCTTCCCTTGTTCAATCTCCAAAGGTAGGTAATGGTCCCAATGATTTTTGGGTGGGTTGAAAACAACAACGTAATATGTGACCCATAATTTTTTTTTCGCAATTTTCTCCTCCATTTTATTCACAATCAAGAGGAATTATATAGTATATTTGGTGCAATATCTAGTTATAGTTAACATATATAGCATATCTTGGAAATCCTTTTTTGCTTGTGCTTGTGTTTGTGTTTATGTTTGCGTTTATGTATGTGTATGTGTATATATATAGTCCGGCTAGAATACTATCGATAGCACCAAATAATTGGTGATATCAAGTTTTCAGTCGTTGGATAAAAAAATATACGGTTGGAATTATAGTGATCTTCTAAAATTTTTACTATTCAATCAACCACCTAGTAAATCCTAGGGGACCACTATAATTCCAATCGTATATTTTTTTCATCCAACGGCTAAAATTTGATAGTACCAATGGCTTGATGTTATCGATAGTATTCTAACCTAAATATATATATATGTGTATTTTTTTTTGCACTACAATAAAATTAGATTATACGGACATATGTTTGTGACACTTTTGTATAGGTGCCCTATCTATATTCCATCTATATCCAAAATTAGGTTATAGGGACACATTTTTAGAACACATTATAAAAATGTATCGCTATACACCCTAGCGACGGCACATATAGCAACACTTATAATAAGTATCGGTATTTTTGTCAGCGACATTTTTTAAAAATTTTAGAAATACTTAAAAGTGTCGCTATAGCCTAATTTTATTGTAGTGTTGGTTACGATGAATTAAATGTGACTGCTCATATTTTGACTGTAGCCATCATTCCAAATAATCTGTCTTGCATTTGATGAACCACATGGGGTGAACAGTTTAGTCCCCACCTATTATTGTTGGAGAGCATCCCCATATGATAGTAAAACACAGGTTGAACATTAATAGGCTCTAATAAATTGTGACAAGGTTCTTGTCTCAGAACATCCATTTATGACCTGGTTGTTACACCTTATAAAACCTAACCTATTAAAGAGAGCAACTACTTTATGATCACATGAAATTTGCTACACAAATGTTGTCTCAGCATTTATTCCGAATGATAGAGATAGAGAATAATTAAAATTTACAAATTAGATAAATAACATATTAAGAAATTGAAATCGGATGGAATTGCTTATAATTTTACTGGCTTTTTTTTATTATTTTTGTCTTGATCTTTTTGAATCTTTCATGTACCTCGTCTTCTTCCATGCGTTGCAAATCGGATGCGAAAAAAATTACCAAAGTCCACGAAGAGGACAGATGAAAAATTCAGATCGATTGCGAGAGAACTATCTGTCCATGAAAAGTACAGATGAAAAATTCAGAGAAAATATTAGAAACATAAATAAAAAATTCAAAATAAAAAAAATATAGAGAGAGAAAAAAAAAAAAGTTTCTTTTCTGATTCTCCCATCTCTTCGGTCACTATTTTTTTAAGAGGAAAGGGACCAGCTAAATATAGATACGTGGATCTCTTAAAATATTCTTGATTATCGTACGTGTTGAGATTAGGATTAGAATATATGTTAATATATTTATAAGAGATATATTTCTTAACTAATAATATATATATACACTCATAAAATTATTATCACTGTAAATTATTTGATTCAATACATAAGCTTTACTTACATTTGGCCGAACAATGAGTTTATATTCCGATATATATTTACTATCTTTTTTCATCCAAACACTTTGCTGATGGAGGGAAAAATAGCTAGCTATAAGCAGTATTCGGTAAGAATAATACAGTTATTTTATTTTATTTTATTATTATTTTTTTAGGAGGAAGGTCGTGTTGTCTCGATTTTTAGTCTAATTTATCTTTCTAATGAATACAGCGATAGCATATTAATTTTCTCTCATAATAATAATAATAATAATAATACAGCTAAAATGTAGTCAAATAATTTAGTATAGTTAGTTATTTTTTGAATGAAAAAAAGCTAAGTGTGCATCTCATTTGAGGTGTACATTTTACATCCTACTCATCTTAGGATGGGATGAATTTCATTCGTCATTTCGAAATGATGAGTGAATGTCTAACTTAGAATGAACTAGGTGCAGAATATACACCCCGAATAAAATGTACATATAGCATAGCTTTTTTTGAATACACTGTACAAGTGCAACCTAAAAGAAACTTTCAAGATGAGCCAAAGATTATACTCATTATCAGAGGCATGTGAACTTCAGCATGTATTCAGCTTCACTGCAGTAGGATTTTTCCAGCAGTGCGACAGAAAATAAGAAAAGTCAATAGAATCTCCTAATTAATTTCACCATCTGATAATAAGCTAGCAGGTCAGCAATAAATATTCACTATTAAATTTAATAAAATAATTATTAAAATATAATTAATCGAATTTAAATAAATAAAATTTATGAATGTTTTGGTGAAAATTTAATATTTACATGGCTCTCTCATTTGCCTCTGGCCTCTCTCTCTCTCTCTCTCTCTCTCTCTCTCTCTCTCTCTCTCTCTATATATATATATATATATATATATATATATATATATATATATATATATATATATATATAGCGTAGGTTATTATACTCTTACGAGTATAAATCTATTTGTACTAATAATTTTTTCATTTTTGGATGAAGGAATGTGCGGTTAAAATGATAATTGTCCTTCTAAAATTTACTAGGTTATTGAAAAAATAGTAAAAATCTTAGAAACTACTATAATCCTAACCGTACATTTTTTCATCCAACAAATAAAAATTTACGAGTACAAAAAATTTTTACTCATAAGAGTATAGTAGCCGGACCCTATATATATATATATATATATATATATATATATAGTCCGGCTATTATACTATTAATATTACCAAGTTATTGGTACTATTAAGTTTTCTACCTTTAGATCAACTCCTTTGATCATTTTCGCCCATTAGATTTTACTATTTTCTAATCACCTATTAAACTCAAAGGGCCCACTATTATCTCAACCATATATTTTTTAATTCAAGAATTAAAAATTTAATAGCACCAATGACTTACTATTAATAGTATTCCAGCTTAACTATATATATATATAGAGTCCAGCTAGAATACTATCAATAGCACCAAATAATTGGTGCTATCAAGTTTTTAGTTCTTGGATTAAAATATGTGCGGTTGGGATTATAGCGGGCCCTAAGATTTTTACTATTCAACCAACCACCCACTAAACCCTAGGGGACCACTATTATTCTAACCCATATTTTTTAATCCAATGACTAAAAACTTGATAGCACCAATGACTTTGTGCTATCGATAGTATTCCAGCCTAATTATCTAAATATATATATATATATATATATATATATATATATATATATATATATATATATATATATATATATATATATATGCTAGATCCCAGTAATAGTAAATTTTGTTAAAGGCAAAAAAGAGAAGAAAAAAAACGAATTCCGAACTTCTGCTGTAGCAAGAAAGAGATGAAAACACAACTAATTAAAGAGTTTGTTAAAAAAAAAAAAAAAAAAAAAAAAAAAAAAAAAAAAAAACCATGAACTTTTGCTGTAGCAAGAAGGGGATGATCAAACACAGCAAACTCTCCTAGCTGGAGCCTTGGAGGGTTATTTTGGTAAAGTTTGAGGTAACATTGATTCATCCTTGAATGCAATGAATTGATTGAGGGTCCTACATTTTTCTTTCTTTTTATGTCAGACACAAATAAATATATATATATATATATCTATCCGACAGACATGTCATTTGGTGTCATTTTAAGGGTAAAAAAAAAAAAAGTACAGGAGGAACAGCAGCAGATGCATTGTAAGTTTTGAATTGGGTCCTACTCTCTGTACAGAGGCCCTTATTCTCCTGCTAATGCTCACATGTAATCCACCCCCACTCTTTCTCCCTCCCTTGTTTTACTGTTTGGCTAGGGCTAGTTTTTAATAATGAGGCGGCGCGCAAAAAAGCTCAGCCGCGAAGGTGTGCGCTTGCGTCCATGGGAGCGAAACGACGAAAAAAATAACGGCAACATCTGGCCCTTAATTGTCGGACCGCTGAAAAAAATTACGACATTAAACACAAATTCCTGACAAAAAACTTACGCATATAGCGAGCACGCTTTCAAGCAGTCTTAGTGATCGGAGTGACGTTCGAGTTACATGCCTGCTTTCTACGTGCGGTAACTCGTGCACGAACTCGATCTGTGTTAGCACCGAGCACACAAACTAAATAATTCTCAATGCGATAATCACACAAATATAGATTTTAAAAGCACGATAAAAATAAAAAACACACAAATTCACTAGATAGAAAAGAGGAAATACAAAAAATTTTAATCGTACAATCGCTCGATCTCGCTCTAGGGTGAAAGAAAAGAGATGGCTAATTTAATGAATTTTTGCCTAGCGCGTCCGAGCCCTTCGCTTCCCCCACATACATTCACAAAATTTCTCGTCGCACCGCAAAATCGTCTGCGAATCAAAATCATAATATCGAAGCGATTTCGGAGTCACGTCTAACAACCACCTGCCCTGTTTGGATTCGCGTAAAGCTCAGTAGAATTTTGTAGAGTAAAAAAGCAGCTCAAGTCATCAATGACCAATTCAGGCAGTTTAATTTATTCATTTACATTTACTCAGTCGGCATTTAACATACAGCATTTATGGGAGGCAATTTTTCGCCTTTTAACCTTTGTAAAATGTTTTATTATATCTAATAATAATGAACTGTTACAACATTTACTATTCTGATCACTTGCTTTTTATCTGTTTATTTGATAAGATTAAAAAGAAAATAAATAAACTTTAGACCATACTAGGCTGCAATGCAATTACAAGCTATGGCAATGTGTTTCCTGGAACAAAATGGACCACAACTGAGCGAAATTGGGACATGTCAATTATGTTTTCTCGACGGTGATGATGTGATGCATAAAGGTGTCATATATGCTCGTCATGTAGCGCCAGAACGTGCCACAATTAATATATATGGTACGTGGCTATTTATAATAAATCGACAAAATCTCAACTATTACGCTAGTGTTCACTACTACTGTGCTACGTAGGTTGAATATTCCAATGGTTAGAGTTGTTAGTGAAAGTGCAGGTATGAGTAAAAATGTCCAGGATTAATTGGATCTGAAAAATTATGGATGGAGAAAATTCCAGCAGTTTGGATGCTCTTTGCAGTAGCTGAATAGTTCCTCTCCATTGAAATATAAATCTTAAATTCAAACCATTAACAAATTTAGACATTTTTTCTAAAAACAAAAATAATAATAAAATTAATGTAAAAAAATAAATTTAGTAGAGAAAAAAAGATGTAAAATTTACACCTACTTTTGAGCGTGTGTCTCAAAGGAAATGTGCCAATTGTACGAGCCATGTTTTTTTTTTTTTGCATGCCAAATTTGAGGGCCCATCATGGCCGTGCATCCACGAGACACGAAAGGTAAAGCAGCCGATTAATGTCGTACGTTTGATTTTGCACAACTTTTACTTGATTAAGATTATTTTATATTTTTTTATTTAAGAATGAATCTGAGTTGGTGGAGCTTCCGAGTAAATTTTTTTTTTTTTTTTTTTTTTAAGTAACATGAATATAATTTTAACAATAGATTGTTTAATGATGAGTTTACTATTAAAATTTTTTTATTAAATATAATAAACATTAATTATATTCAATTTAAATTTGCAAAAAAAAAAAAAAAAACTGCAGCTTAGATTCGGGACACCAACTGGAGACAGGATTTTAGGTGGAATGGATGAGCAGAGCGAAATATTTTATTCCGCATATGGTGTTCGTGTTTCCTCCCCTCCAGATCTGCTCCGTTTGCGTCGCGCGAATTCACTGATCGATATTTTTTAAGACAATTCTGAACCATTTTTATTTTTTATAAAATTGTTCTTCTGAATAAAATAGTGTGTCAGAGCCAATCCAAAGCTTCCTCTTGTTTGATCCCTAGACTCCCTGCACCTCCACTGCTAATTATACACTGCTGGTCACTTGAAAAAGTTTAATATGGTTGCCCCACCAAACATGATCTTATAAGCAATTGAATTATATTATGATTATATTAATAGGCCACAAATTATATTGTAAACTATTCTAACCACCATGAAATATCTCATGATGTGATTACACGACTTCACCACCTTACCAATCTCCATCAAAGTCAATTATTGATGCAGTTTACTTTTGGGTATTTTACTTGAATTCAACTTCAAATAGGAGTATTATACAGTTCTGACATTGTTGCACAGATTTGAGCAGTTGCATGTATATACTCAGATCTCTCTAGGCCTGGTTTGAAATTATTTACTGGGCCTGGTTTGGTCATTATTGAACAAATGCTAAACTTGTGTTGATTCCATGTTCACAGAAAAAATCATTAAAAAGAAAGAAAAAGAAAACTGCTTAACACTCCACTGCTTGTTGCTGAATAGAAACAAAAAATGTATCTGAATTCAAAGTATCAGAAGAGGAAATAGAGAATGAAAGTGCAAGGTATTAATCATGAACATGCTGCATGTATGCCACAGAATGTAATTGGAGTGCAGTACATTTGAGAACAGCTAAAGGCGAATTCTGCGAGCAGGAAACTTAGGATGACTATTATGTTAGCAGATGAACATGCTGCATGTATGCCACAGAATGTAATTGGAGCGCAGTACATTTGAGAACAGCTAAAGGCGAATTCTGCGAGCAGGAAACTTAGGATGACTATTATGTTAATTAGCAGATACGATTATCGGATTATCGGTCTCCAGGTCAATCTAAAAATAAAACTGTACAAGAGCATAAGAGTTAGCCAAAGTGTCTTAATCATACCACCAGCGATCGTACAAATCAACTGCTTCCAAATCATTTGCTCGAGTAATATTTCTCACGTGTAAACAAGGATCACATATAAGCATGCCTACTAAGCCCCCCCTACACTCTTTATGCCTAAACTACTCTGTCTAATATTGTGCATGATCATTCACCTACATGAAGCCGCTGCAAACCACCTTCAGGTTTTCTCTTTCGTCGACGTCGCTTTCACATGTATGAAATTGATCTTTCTTGTTACTGTGCAAAATGTAACCTAGTCCTACCTAAAAAGGGAAAGCACAACAAGATAGTTGTAAAGCAAGATCAGTTCACAGTTCAAACTTTAGCATCACCTGAAAGGAATTCCCTTATGTCGACGTATAAAAAAGAAACTTCACCTGTCCTTATTTGCATGATAAACATGGCTTTAATATTGAGATATGCATCGTCGCTCCTATGTTATGAAATACAAAATGCATGGTGGAATTGTTACCACCAAATGCCATACTGTTTACCAGATCCCGACAAATGTTGAAGGAAAAGAAGTAGAGGGAAACTAAAGTGAGCAGGATATGTCAGAATCAAATTATACGGCCAGCCAAAATTGACGAGCAATCTTCAAATTTTGTATTATATGGCCAAAAATTAGCTAAAAGATCAATTTATCAATATCAGGACACTATGTTGAGAAACACGAATCAAGTTATAACGAAAGTGATCTTATACTGACCCTGCTGTTGAATATGATCACATCACAGTACACTTTATCAATAGCCTCCTAATAGAATTCATTCATGAACATGATAAAGTTTGCTACACAAATAGAAATAGAAAGGAAAAAAAAAAAAAAAACAAAGGGAAGAAAAGAAATAGCAAGCGAATGTCGATATTATATAAAATCTCTTCTTTTTCTAGTTGTTTTGGAAATTTGCCGAAAAACTCACTTGAACTCAAGTCCAGCCTCAGCCGCTCGCCGAGGCTTGCTTTTTCGCCGGCTTCCATTTTGCCGAAAGCCATTAGACTTAGTTGACTCATTTTCCTCGAGGACTGAATCAGAATCTTCTTTCACGTGCAAATCCCTCTTCTTCGCCTTATTAGCATTTTCAGCTGAGCTTTTGATCTCTCTGTTAGAAACCATAATATCATTTCCTTCTTCGTTTTTTTCTCCTTCGATTTTTTCGGTGTCTTCGTCATCTACATCATCCTTCAAAGGCTTTTGTGGCCTTCCCCTTCTTTTATAGGAAGGAATTACTTCTTCAGCACTATCCTCATGACTTGCGACGGAGGTTAATTTCTTTCCCTTTCCTCTGCCTCTACCCATTAACCCCAAATCAACAATGGAAATAACTCAAACTACCATAATAACTGCACAGGAGTGAAATCAAACCAGTCAGTTGCATTGCTTTTTGTCACTTTTATGTATGTGTATCTACAGAATAGAAACTGCAAAGTAAACCACATCGATAGAGTCCAAACAACCGTTAAGATTTTTACTTGAGAAGGAAATTGAATTAGATTAGTCTCTCCTATCTAAGAACTCGTAGTATGAGAAAAATGTTCTCACGTAATGGATTAACCAAAGTAGAAAAATAAGTCAGATCAGAATAGGCTTTAGCATACCTAAAATTTTATAGAACAAGAAACACATTCAGATCGAATTTCCAATTTCCATCTTTTTTTGAGAGAAAGGTAGCATGCTACCTGCTTCGACCATTTTTTTTTAGAAATGAACTTAGCAAGAAATGTGACGCAACTAGGACTTCGAACTTGGGACATCAGGTACCAACCATCGAGTCCTTTGCCAATTTTCCATCTTAATTAGCACCATTGGATACATTCAAAGAAGTTAGCATCACAAGAGGCGCGCCATATTCCACGACATGAGAAATTGCATCCATAAATTCGAAAGAAGTAACGGCCGCAACTTTCTCAACAAATAAGAAGGGGGATCTAAAGATCCAACCCGAATTTCAGTTTTAGCCATCATCAAAGATGTTTTTATTTTTTTCATGTGAAACCATGCATCATCAAAGAGGTGAATCATCCTGATCTATTATCAAATCTGAGAAGAAAAAAAAGGCATAGAAGGCCTCCTTTATTGGATCAAAGAACACCATTTCTATCAGCATCAAAGAAATTAAATCCAAGCTAACCTCATCAGTATAATACCTGAATGAATCCAAAAGTACAACTCCTGAGCAAATCCAACATCCACTAAATCCCATCTAAGAGATTGCTATGAGCAATAATAATAATAATAATAACAATAATAAAAAAAACCCTATTTTTTTTCTTATAACTAATAGTTAGCACATATGCATCCCAAATTGATCCAAAGAAAGTTTAAAGGAAGAAAAATTAAACAGTTTGGACAGATATAACTGAATTAAAACCACAGGTAATAGATTCAGGAAACCTAAGAAAGGGAAGCAATTATTTCTGTGTGTAAACAGCAAATAAGAATAAAAAGGGGCAGCAGAAAACAAGTTTTGAAACTGACCATGGATGAGGATACCACCATCTTATTCACCAGATTCTGACACCCCATCCCTGCAAATGTGATGGGATTGATGAAAAAGGTTAGATTTGTATGATTTTGGAAGAACAAAGTAGGGGAATGGATGGTTCAAAAGATGATCTTTTGATGAACCAACCAGAACCCAGATGAAAAAATTAAGAAACAGTGAGAAATTTGAATGAGGGAAATGGATTTGATGAGACAAAACCTTTGCATTTGAGGCCCCAAGAGAGCAAATGAAGCAACAGCAGTAGCAGTTGTAGGGAGAAGAGAAAGATGAGAAGATGAGGAGAAGGGGAAGTGTAGTGCAGAGATATTTCTTTGTTTGTTTACCTAAATACATCTATCACTATTAATGACTAAAATGTGTGCATCATTTTTATTTTTCTTTTAATTTTGGACAAAAATTTTATTAAAATTGAGTTTGCTAAATATAACAAATTTACTTGATTTTTGCTGCGATTATCAAATTTAGCTATATTTTTTTTTATTTTTATCATCTAAAAAACTGTTAAAATTTAATTTTCTGGACCACACACTAATATTGTTTTGTTGTTATACTTCAAATTTCTAAAATTACCATTCACATTTCTTGCAATTACAATTCCAGTAAAACTAAAAACGTTGGGACTTAAGATCAGAAATCTGTGTGCCGCATAAACGGACATGGTATGGAAATTAGAATCTGGAATTGTGAATATAAGGCCACCAAAGGGTAAAAGAGTCATTTGACCATTATTCATTTATTTTTCTTACTTTTTTTTTTTTTTTTTTTTTTTTTACAAATAAATTTCTGAATTTCAAATTTTATTAATTATATTTTAAAATTTTTATCAATTACTAATTAATTACATGATAATTTTGATCAAAAGTCGTGTACATAACTCTGCAAAACCTTATAATATATAAAAAAATATATTTAAATTTTAATAATTAAGTATGCCGAACAAAAATTAAGTTGAACCAAATTTTAATTTTCATCATTTTTTTAATATGTTGGACTACAAAACTATTTTGTTTTATGAAGCTTTATATAACTGCATACACTATATACTATGAATATAATTGTATAATTAATAACTTTAGTTAAATTAAAATATTTATTAAATTATTTGATAAAATTTGAGCAGTTTAATTGTCGATCAAAATTGAAATTTTAAATATTTTTTACAAAAAAGATAATGATAAGAGAATCTTTATATTTTTACTTTGATATCATGTTTAATTAATTTTATAAAACAATTAATATTATTTTCTAAAAATTAACTCATGCTATCGAAAAGAAAAAAATATATATATTTTTATATTCAACATAAGCCAACCTTTGAAGACCGGTCAGTACATTAACATACTATCATTCTATGCATTTAAATTAAATCATCTTTGACTAGTCAAAAATGGTACATTTTGATTAGTAATAGAGATAATAAAAAAAATAGAATTTTGATGAAATAATTTTTATTACATGTTTTACTTGAGTCGAACTTGTTTAAAACTCAGTCTAATTTAAACCAAGCAAATGGGTCAAAGTCGTGTAAAAATAATTAATAAGTGAATTATGTATCACACCAAATTTTGAATCCAAAAGTAAATAGTATTTTGAATAAAGTGTTCGATAAATTTTTAAGTGTCAATTTTGTACATGCATAAGTCACGTCAAAATAATTAATAAATAAATCAAGCATCAAACTAAATATTTAATTAAGAAGTAAATCGTATTTTGATAGTTTCTGATAAAATTTTAACTGTCAATTTTGTTTATCTATTTAAAACGCTCAAATAGTACGTACATAAATTGTGTCAAAATAATAAATAAGTGAATTAAGTATCAGACTAAATTTTTAATCAAGAAGTACACTGTATTTTGAATAAAATTTCAGATAAAATTTTAGCTGCCAATTTTGTATGTCTATTTAAAACACTCAAATAGTACGTAAATAAATCATGTCAAAATAATTAATAAGTGAAACTAAATTTTTTAATCAAAAAGTGAATCATATTTTGAATAATGTTTCCCATCAAAATTTAGTTGTTAATTTTGTATATCTATTTAAAACACTCAAAAACTACATACATAGTATTTAATAAACAAGAAGTACAATTAAATATGTAAAGTGCCGGATACAATATATATTCAACATTCAAACTTCTTCTTATCAGGAAAATGTAAATCATTTCATAGATAAAATAATTTTTTCTATCAAATTATGAATTTCAAAATATTTCAAAAAAAATTATTAATTTTTAAATTTTCAATCATGAAAAACTTTTGTACAATATATAAAGAGAAATACCCTTGTAATTTTTTTTATAAATAATAAAAAAAATTCTTAACTGTTGATTGACAAATAAAAAAAATATAATTTTATTTATTAACAGATTAACAGACAATTTCATAAAAATAATATTTTCATAATTAAACATGCATCACAAAATAAATAAATAAATAAATAAATAAATAAATAAATAAATATATATATATATATATATATATATATATATATATATATATATATATATATATATATATATATATATATATATATTAAAATATCCTCAATTAATTTAGCCAATAATTTTACAACAATTTAAGGAGTTTAATTTTAAAAAATTCTGAATTATAATTTACGTATTAATTTAAAAAAAGTTAGAATTAGAATTTAGTCATTAATTTAAAGAATTTTAGAATTACAAGTTAGTCATTAATTTAAAAAGTTTAATTTAAAATATTTTAGAATTACAATTTAGGCATTAATTTTTAAAAAATAGAATTATAATTTAAAAATTAATTTAAGGAGTATTAGAATTACAATTTAGTTATTAATTTATATCAATATTTTTTAAAAAAAATTGAACGTAGGTTTATAATCAAATTCAACATATTTAATATGTATAAAATTTTTTGGACTTATTCTAATTAAGAAATTAATTTTGTATCACTATTCTAAAAAAATTGATAATAGATAAATTTTTGAATTCAACATATAATGAAAGTTTTGATTCATATACTTTTCACAAATTTAGACATATATTAATTTTGCACTAATTTATGCATTAATTTAAAATATTTTTGAATTACAATTTAGATATTAATTTAAAGAGTTTAGAATTACAATTTAGGCATTAATTTAAAGAGTTTTAGAATTACAATTTAGGCATTAATTTAAAGATTTTAATTTTAAAAAAATTAGAATTACAATTTTGGTATTAATTTAAAGAGTTTTAAAATTCCAGACATTAATTTAAAATGTTTAATTTAAAGAGTTTTAGAATTATAATTTAGGCATTAATTTAAAGAGTATAAATTTAAAAAATTTAGAATTACAATTTAGTCATTAATTTAAAGAGTTTTAGAATTTCAGTTTAGGTATTAATTTAAAGAGTTTTAGAATTACAATTTAGGCATTAATTTAAAAATTTTAACTTAAAGAGTTTTAGAATTACAATTTAAGTATTAATTTAAACAATTAAAATTAAAATATTTTAGAATTATAATTTAGGTATTAATTTAAAGAGTTTTAGAATTATAATTTAGTCATTAATTTAAAGAGTTTAATTTAAAAAAAAAAATAGAATTACAATTTAATCATTAATTTAAAGAGTTTTAGAATTATAATTTAAAGATAATTTAAATTAGATAAAGTAGAAAACACAAATCCTAATACAAATCTAATAATAAAAAATTTATAAATATAAATAAATTTATACTTTTAAAATCATACAAGCTCTACTCTCTTTTTCTCTCTCTCTCTCTCTCTCTCTCTCTCTCTCTCTATATATATATATATATATATATATATATATATATATATATATATATATATATATATTTTAGTGCGACATCCAAAGATAACTTAAATTAAGAATAAATTCCTACAAATCAGCTGCATTAATGCATGGCATGTGCTGATCAAGTAAATAAATAGCAACTAATTAAGTAGCTTACGATTTGTTTTAATTTTTGTCGAAGGATATCATGTATGGATATCTATAATAAATTTAAAATTACATAATAGTCCACGCGCAGATTGCAAGTTGTACTCCATAGTCCATGCTAGCTAGAAGCCAAAACGTAAACCATTAATTAAATGGCCATACCACAACTTTATCATCATCTAAATTTATTTTTTATATTATTATAATTCCCGTGTGATGCATCATCACGCACATGATAGAGTCCAAAATATTCAAAGTGGGCACACTGCATTAATTGATCACTTCAGTGTAGAGAGCATATAAAGTAATATATATATATATATATATATATATGAGCAATGCTACATGTACACTCCGAAGGGGTGTACATCATACATCTCCACTATTTTAATGGTGGCGATATTTTTTACGGGTCACATCAAGTGACCCATCATCACACCCCTACCCTTAGATGGGTGGGGGTGTGAGATGTACACCCCTTACGGGTGTACACATAGCATTTTCCTATATATATATATATATATATATATATATATATATATATATATATATATATATATATATATTTACCATGATCTTATTTATTTATTTATTATTTCTACTCAGCATGTTTATTGATCTCTAGTACGAGTAAAAGTAAGAGTGTTGAATATAAATGATTAAAAACGGGGATGGCACAAAGGGAGCGGAGTCCCACAAAGGCATTTGTTATGGAGGTAAGAATCGGCTGTATGGTATACCATGAATCTGCCCGTGGGGATTCCGCCGCACAGCTCATTGTAAGTGAGGTTCAAGTATCCCAGCCTCACGTCCTTGAGCGACTTGGGCACCCTCCCCTTGATCCTGTTGTGGCTCAGATCCAAGTATGTCAACCTGTGGGGCACCATCACTCGGGTCAGGTCGAACTCCAGCTCGTTCCACGACAAATCGAGCTTCGTCGCCGGTTTCGTGATCCCGAACAGGAACGACGCGTCCCCGGTGAGCTCGTTGTGTGAGAGATCGACTGTGTCTATGTCGCCCTCGCCGTAGTCCTTGGGTATCTCGCCAGACAATTGGTTGTTGGACAGTATAAGGAACCTGTACGTACGTACGTACATTCGTATGCATGCATATCTATATATAGCTATATATTGATCGACGGGTTACTTAAGTTTTTAGAGTAATCGATTGTTTTTGCAGTGGTACGTAATTTACTACCTGAAGGTCCCGTGCAGTAATCCGGAGGGTATCTGCCCGGAGAGGCTGTTGCCGCTGAGATCGAGGTAGCGTAAGTTGGACAGGCTCGCGAGGGCCGTGGGGATTGGGCCGGAGAGATTGCTGTTGGAGAGGATGAGCGCGCTGAGATTCGTGCCGGAGAGGAAGGCCGGGATGGGGCCGGAGACGTTGGTGGATTCGACGTCGAGGATCTCGAGCTGCGAGAGCTTGGAGAAGGAAGTGGGGATGGGTCCGGCGAGTCCCGGCATGGTGTCGAGCTGGATGGTGCGGAGGAAGGGGAGGTCGCCGAGGGCGGCGGGGATGGGGACGGAGGAGGAGGCCTGCAGGGTGAGGCGGAAGAAGGCGACGAGATAGACGCGGCCGAATTCGGTGCATTCAATTGTGTTCCAACTGCAGCAGTTGAAGCCCGGTAGCCACGGAGCAAGCTCCGGAGGATTGCCAAACTGCTTCTTTATTTTTAGGAGTGTTGCTCGGTCGCCAGTATCGCAGTCGAGGGAGGAGGAGAGCGAGATGGAGACGAAGAAGAGAAATAACAAGATCATTAGAAATCGGAACGAATCGAGATTGTGATCAATACTATTCGACATTAATTGTGGATATATTTTCCTCTTTTTTAAAAATTTTTTTGATAGAAATGAGATCATTTTGGAAGATGTATTATATATATAATAATTTTTATTATTACTCAAGATGGAACACGTGATCGTGATGGGAGGAATATATATATATATATAGAGGAAGGTGCATGCGATGCTGCGACAACGATAAAGAAAAGTGTGGGGCCCACTTTGACTATTTGTGATGGGGAGTTTGATTGCAGGCTGTGGGAAGTGCGATAGAGAAAGCATCCCCGGTCAAAAAGTCACGAAGCTTCTTGAGGTGGTCGAGGAGGTAAAACGGGTCCCGTTTGGCGAGAGGTCCGACCCGTTACACAGGCCTTCGAACGAGCCTTCTATAATAAGGCCTCTTTCCCCCAGTTCTACAGAGTTTTTATTTTATTTGTTATTTTTCAATTCAACCCAAAAAAAAAAACAAACAAAAAGGCCTCGCATTGTGCGAGGCAGAGGTTAGTTCCACACATTAAGTTCTATTTAATTTATTAAGTTTTATCCTAAATTATTTCTTAAAATTTTTATTTAGATAAGATTATTATTATTATTATTATTTTTTTGTGGGCTATATACAATTTGCTCTAGATGAGTATGAAGAGGAAATATTAGTTAGAAGAAGATTTCTGTAACAGAAAGAGGTAGAGAATTGAGGAAGAACCATTTTATTTTAATATAATTTTCTATGTTATAAATGCAAACTAATTGACCATTTTTTGAGCCTTATAAATTAGAGAAGTAGGTCCCATGAGAGATACATTTTGAAGTTACTGTACAAGATTAAGTTTTGAGCATATTTTCTTCCTTTAAAAGGTGGAGGATCACGTTAGCCTGAAAGGAAATCGGATTGGAGCAGTCAAATTTGAGAGCAGTTCAGAATCCAGAATGGCTGTTGTGTCCTAGTTTTGATTTCCAGCAGTCAGGCCTAGATGTTTTTTTTTTTTTTTTTTTTTTGAGAAGAAGGTAGCATGCTACCGCTTCATTCATAAGAAGGATGAACTAGGCAACAGAAGTAGGCAACAGGACCTAGGTGTTATTTTTGAACTGCGTGTACTGTCGAGTTTGCTCGAGCCACTTAATTTTGACAATTGCATCTCTTTTTTTTCAGATTCTGAAATGAGATTAAAGCTTACCGACCAGTTTAGGATATGTAGAAGGATCTGATCCGGTTGCTGGTTTAACTTCTGATGAAGTTGATCTCTGTTTTATCGGTGTTGCTGTCCGTATGGCAGCTCTATTTGTGTCAGCTTAATTTTCTGACAGCACATGCAGCAGTATTTTTTCCTCACAGCATTCTATCTCTTAAACTATCACCAACTTAATTTCACGTGCTTGCGTCGTACTATTAGTAATATCTGAAGGTGTTGGAGAAGTGCATGAATCTATGCCCCAACTGGAATGTTAGTAACTACAATTTGAATCAAACATGTCGGTTCAGGTTCTCCAGTTCATTCGATTCAAGTTACTTATACTAGCAGGGGTCTAAGCTTAACATTTTATTTTGCATATTTCTTACAGGGGAACAACAGAAATAAGCAGAAATAAGATCTAACAAGCAAATTTACTGATAGTGGAAAAAATACAACATAATACTAGCTTTCATTACATTCAAGACTTAAACGTACAGTTCATGTCTTAATATTGAAGCCCTCATGATTATAGTTAGCTCTTATTCTGAGACAATTTATGACAATAGCAGAGGTAGCTCCAAATATCTATAGATTTTGCTAAATTACTGGACTAATTTAAAATTGTAGGAAGGTTCAGGGAGCGTGGGAACGTCTGCGGCTCCTTGGAGCATCTGCGTCACTTTTAGCATGGTAGGCCTCAACGATGGCTCCTCTTGTACGCACCACAAGGCCACCGTTACGAACTTCTCCACCCTGTTCATGTCGGCAATGGCTTCTTCGTCGCCATCCAGCACCAGTTCCAGCCTCCCTTCTCTGCAGCAGTCGTTCACCCAATACGTCAGTATTGCCCTCTCCTCATCAACAATCTCTGCTTCCACATTCCTTCTACAACATATGATTTCCAGTAAAATGACCCCAAAACTGTAGACATCCACCTTGGATGTGATCCCCACGTTCCTGAACCACTCGGGCGCAACGTACCCTCGCGTACCTCTGATGCCGGTGTTCGTCTGAGTTTGGTCCGTCTTAAGAAGCTTTGCCAATCCGAAGTCCGAGATCTTCGCGACGAAATTTTCGTCGAGGAGTATGTTTTGAGGCTTTATGTCGCAGTGGATGATCTGAGTGCTGCACTCTTCATGCAAGTAGAGCAGGCCCCTTGCGACCCCGATTGCGATCTGGATTCGACGGTTCCAATCAGGCCTTGGACTTTTGAAAAGGAATTCCTTCAATGATCTGTTGCTCATGAACTCGTAGATTAGAAGCCGCTCTTTTCCTTCGTTGCAGTACCCGAGAAGTCGGACGAGGTTCTTGTGGTGGGTCTTCCCGATCGTCTGCATTTCAACTGCGAACTCCTTTTCGGTCTCACGTAAGACCTTGTCAATTTTCTTGACTGCGATACAAGTGTTGCCTTCGTCCTGCAAGTATCCTTTGTACACCACACCGGAGGCACCGCTGCCGACCTCCTCGCTGAACCCGTTTGTAGCCTTCTCGAGCTCTCCGTAGGTAAAGCAGCGGAGACCTAGCCCGACTGTGCTCGGGTCGGGACCTGGCTTCTCATTTCTTCGAATGCGGGAGGGGTAGAAGGTGATGAAAATGATTGCGGCGATGAGAAGAAGGTTTACAAATGCAGAGCTCCCTAGAAGCACAGAACCCACCAACATCCAAGTCCTCTTATCATTCTTTTGGCTCGTTGTTGGTTGTTGTATCGGCGAAGAGTTGTTCTCTTTGGGTACTTTGATTAGAAGTGTTCTCTGGACGTAACTGCCGACCCTTCCGTTGGACATGGGGAGCTTCTTCTTCCAGCAGTCCTGACCATTATACACCACAACAGCGCAAAAGCAATCGCTCAAGCAATTGTTCCGGCAGAGGTCATTACTGAGGGGGTTGTAATGCTCATAATCTGCCAAAGGCCAATCTACATTTTTCAGCTCAACCATGTCGAACGATCCCTGATCCGCCTCTTTTCCCTCTGCATCGCAATTCTGCACCGCGAAATTGGGCTTACAACCTTTATATTTTCGGCTTGGATCCAGGAAGGAGTAGTGAGGTGGGCACTCGCAATCCACGCTCTGATTCCCGTTTAAGTTGCAGTAGCTGTTGAACCCGCAGGCCCCGCTTCCGGTACTCGTGCGCACCGCCTGACAGATGTCCGGAGGTTGGAGGTCCATCACCGACCACCCTCCGTTCGTGTCGTTCTTTGGATACACATATTGCCGGAGGACCCCGTCCGGATCGAGCGTCGCTCTTTGGTAGAACGTAGACATCGAGTTGCCTCCCGCGGAGACGACTTGGAAGTTACTGCCATCCGCGATAGCCAGGTAGATGCTGCCCGTCTCGTTGTAGACCAACTTCGTTCCGTTCCCGACGGTGTTGCTTGCCCAGTACGGATCGTACGATAATCCCGAAGGCTGCACGATTGGATAGAACACGAGATTTCCATCCTTTTGGACGTTGAGAATAAACCTTCCGGCCGAATAATCGGTGTCCATTAGCCGGGCCTGGAGAACGGTACCCAGGCTGAGTACTTGGGATGGCAACACGGTGTCAGATGGATAGTCAAAACTCTGCCATGAGACAGATCCGTCGGAGCTGGCGAGCACGAAGTTGCCCGTATCGAGCATGGCGGCATAGGCGGCGGTGCTAGTCGTTCCGCCGGTCCATACCTCTTGACCAGTTTGGTCCGCGAGGGAGAGGTACCCGTCGGAAGTGAGCTGCAATTTGGATCCGGACTGTACCGGCTGTACCGACGGGGTGCCACCGGGGTACCAAACAGTTGTCTTGTTGGGTATCTTGTCGAACCAGATGGCGAGGAGGAAGAGGGTGGGGTCGGTGTCGAGGGGACGGAAGCCGAAGGCGAAGTCCCCGGAGGGGGAGCGCCAGGAGGTGTCGCTGCCGAGGGGGGTGAGGGTGGAACCAAGTGTTATATTACTGTATGATTGGGCAAATGAATTAGGTACGGTGGATAGCGGAAGGATGAAGAGGGAGAGCACAAGGGAAGAGATTGCCATTGTTTCCTCTACAGAGATGGAATGGGTGCGATAATATAATTATCAAAATTATCGGTGGCCACTGGCCAGAGAATGCGCGTCTCATGTGAACCACGCGGTGACACATGCAGTGACAAAGGGAGGACATCAATCTGATTGTGACCGCGACGACCTGGACTAAGGGTTGACTTGGAATACATATGTTCTCTAGGTGCTTATGTGGACACGTGGAAGGTTGTGGTTGGTGGATGGTTTACGTGCTTGAACAGTCCTATGGAAAGCGAGTGACAACCCACAACAGTCAATTGGAAAAGTAACTAGTTTTTTTTTTTCTAGGGGGGGGGGGGGGGGTTTAATCATTTTGGTTTTGAGTGCCCTGGCTCCGAGATACAATGAGTTCACGAACTCTTGGGCCTAATTTTGCCTATATAGAGCTTACGTTGAAATTCTGTTTGACTAGAGCTTCTCAAAAAAAAAAATAATAGTAATGGCAATAGTTTTATATAATGGTATAAATTTTTATCTTTTATTCTGTCATTTTTGTTGTTAACTCTTTCAACATGTCAGTGATATCTGCCGCACCTGTGAGCAAGAATGTTATGAGATACTAAACAACTTTCTACTGTAGTGAAGAAGGTATTTTTAGTTAAAATGCTGTGATTTTTCCTGTTTTCTCTGGAACTTTGGCTTCTCTAGGTTGTATAGTTCTACGTGCTCAAACAATATCATCTTCATAATACTTTTACATATAGCTTGGTTTGAGTAAACTTATAATAAATTGATATGACCAAGGAGTAGTGAACTGTTGGAATCGCAAATAGTCCATTCACAACATGCTTCATGCTTTGTAATTACCCCCTTCTTTTTCGTCTTTAATTTATTGAAATTTTCTCAACAGCTTTCAGGTGTAAAACTTGTAATTAGATATTTTTCGCTTTGCATTTTGGATCCACAAGCTTATCTCAGACTCTGAAAATTCTTTCAGCTTGGCTTTTCATATCCCAAATGCCTAGTTAATAACTACAATTCCATGCTTGTTCTTGAAACTTTAATACACTAGCTTGTACCTTCTTTTTTTTTTTTTTCAGTTGTTCAGTCGAGTTGTAGCTTGCTCCTTGGCGATAATATAATATTTATTAATGAAGAAAGCTGTGAAGATGTGCATTCTTTTCTTCTCTTAATTTTCCTTTCTTTTATACCATTCAGCTGTGATCAAGGATATGTAGAAGGATCTGATCGGTCCGCTGGTTTAACTTCTGATGAAGTGGATCTCTGCTTTGCCGGCGTCGCCATGGGTATGGCCACTCTATTTCATTCGATTCAAGCTACTAATGCTAGCAGGTGTCTAGGCTTTATAATTTATTTTGCACGTTGGTTGCAAGGGAACAAAAATAAGATGTAGTGAGCAAATTTACTGATGGTGGAAAAAATACAACAGAATACTATACTTGCTTTCATTACATTCTAGAGGCATAATTAGAGTGAACTACTTTTGCATTTGATCAAGACTTGAATGTACAGTACATTTCTTAAGATTGAAGCTCTCGTGGTTGTAACTTTGATAGAAGTAATTTGAGAATAATGTTGTGTCATTATTCATTATAATGCTCTCTTAATATAGAGAGGTTCTACAAATTGTACAAGGTAATTTGGAATGAGAATCCTGCAATAAAGGAAATAATAATGATGTACAAGAAAAGACAATTATTCCAAATCAAACCCATATCAAGTATAATGTAGAAGGTTGTAGAATGCGCCATTAATACGTGATGACAGTAACTAGCTTTCATTCTAAGACATTTCATGGTAGAAGCAGCTCTAAATTATCTATAGCTGGTGCCCGAAGTTAATGAAGGTTCGGGGGGCATGGGAACATCCACGGCTCCTTCGAGCATCTGCGTCACCTTTTGCATGGTAGGCCTCAATGACGGCTCCTCTTGTATGCACCACAAAGCGACCATTACGAACTGCTCCGTCCTCTTCATGTCGGCCATGGCTTCTTCGTCGCCATCCACCGCCAAGTCCACCCTCCCTTCTCTGTAGCAGTCGTTCACCCAATACGTCAGTATTACCTGCTCCTCATCGCCAATCTCCGTTTCCACATTCCTTCTGCAGCATATGATCTCCAGTAAAATGACCCCAAAACTGTAGACGTCCACCTTGGATGTGATCCCCACGTTCCTGAACCACTCGGGCGCAACGTACCCTCGTGTCCCTCTGATGCCGGTGTTCGTCTGAGTTTGGTCCATCTTAAGAAGCTTTGCCAAGCCGAAGTCCGAGATCTTCGCTATGAAATTTTCGTCAAGGAGTATGTTTTGAGGCTTTATGTCGCAGTGGATGATCTGAGTGCTGCACTCTTCATGCAAGTAGAGCAGGCCCCTTGCGACCCCTATTGCGATCTGGACTCGACGGTTCCAATCCGGCCTGGGTCCGTTAAAAAGGAATTCCGTCAATGATCTGTTGCACATGAACTCGTAGACTAGAAGCCGCTCTTTTCCTTCGTTGCAATACCCGAGCAGTCGGACAAGGTTCTTGTGGCGGGTCTTCCAGATCGCCTGCATTTCGACCGTGAACTCCTTTTCGGTCTCACGTAAGACCTTGTCAAATTTCTTGACTGCGATACAAGTGTTGCCTTCGTCCTGCAAGTATCCTTTGTACACCACACCGGAGGCACCGCTGCCGACCTCCTCTCCGAACACGTTTGTCGCCTTCTCGAGCTCTCCGTAGGTAAAGCAGCGGAGACCTAGCCCAACCTTGCTTGGGTTGGGACCTACCTTCTTATTTCTTCGAATGCTGGAGGCATAAAAGGTGATGAAAATGATTGCCGAGATGAGAAGAAGGTTAAAAAATGCAGAGCTCCCTAGAAGCACAGAACCCGCCAAGATCAAAGTCCTCTTATCTTTTTTCTTACTCGCGTCTATAGGAGTTGCAGGTTGTTTCTGCCCAGTAGGAGTTGCAGGTTGTATCTGCGCAGTAGGAGTCGCAGGTTGTATCTGCGCAGTTGGAGTCGCAGGTTGTATCTGCTGAGAGTTCCCTTGTATCTGCTGAGAGTTCCCTTTCGATACTTTGATTAGAAGTGTTCTTTGGACGTAACTGCCGACCCTTCCGTTGGACATGGGGAGCTTCTTCTTCCAGCAGTCCTGACCATTATGCACCACAACAGCGCAAAAGCAATCGCTCAAGCAATTGTTCCGGCAGAGGTCATAATTGAGGGGTTGGTAATGCTCATAATCTGCCAAAGGCCAATCTACATTTTTCAGCTCAACCATGTCGAACAATCCCTGATCCGCCTCTTTTCCCTCTGCATCGCAATTCTGCACCGTGAAATTGGGCTTACAACCTTTATATTTTTGGCTCGGATCCAGAAAGGAATAGTAAGGCGGGCACACGCAATCCACGCTCTGATTCCCGTTTAACTTGCAGTAGCTGTTGAACCCGCAGACGCCGCTTCCGGTACTCGTGCGCACCGCCTGGCAGATGTCCAGAGGTTGGAGGTCCACCACCGACCACCCTCCGTTCGTGCCGTTCTTTGGATGCGCATATTGCCGGAGGACCCCGTCTGGATCGAGCGTCGCTCTTTGGTAGAACGTAGACATCGTGTTGCTCCCTGCAGAGACGACTTGGTTTTAGCAACGAGCGAACAAACTAAACAAAATCAATTGGCGATCACGACAGAAAAGTAAAATTAAAGAATTAACACACATATTTACGTAAAAAAATTTTTGCAGGAAAAAAATCACGAACGAAAGAGGAGAGGTTTTACTATATGAAAAAAGGAAGAATACAAGAGTTCTTCTTGATACAATCGTTCGATCTCACTCTAGGACAAATAAAAGAGAAATTAAGATTTTTTCTTAGCGGATCGGATCCGTACCCGCGGAGACGACTTGGAAGTTACCGCCGCTATTGAGAGAGAGGTCGATGCTGCCCGTCTCGTTGTAGACCAACTTCGTTCCGATCCCGACGGTGTTGCTTGCCCAGTACGGATCGTACGATAATCCCGAAGGCTGCACGATTGGGTAGAACACGAGATTTCCATCCTGTTGGAAGTTGAGAATAAACCTTCCGGCCGCATAATCGGTGTCCATTAGCCGGGCCTGGAGAACGGTACCCAGGTTGAGTACTTGGGAAGGCAACACGGTGTCAGATGGATAGTCAAAACTCTGCCATGAGACAGATCCGTCAGAGCTGGCGAGCACGAAGTTGCCCGTATCGAGCATGGCGGCATAGGCGGCGGTGCTAGTCGTTCCGCCGGTCCATACCTGTTATTATTTTGTTTAGATTCGTAGTTATTCAAATTTAAGTTAAATCTTAATCTAATTAAGATAAAATATAATTTAAATTTAAGTTGGCATATATGAATTATAATTAAAAAATTAATCCTAATTAAATTACTATTTAGATTTATGCATTATACATGCATGCTAAGGAGCCGGATAGAGGGCGATGCGTATAGCTATGCGTAATTAATTAATTTGGGCCATCCATCCGTACGCCGCGCGGTGCGTATAGCCGGGAGAGAGAGAGCCGAAGCTGGAAGCTCTAATTAATTAAGTAGGCATCTTTGCGGAGGAGCTGTATATATGCACCAGCCGAGCCGTCCGCATTACAGAGGAATGATTTAATTAGAGGCATGCTCTAATTAGTTAAGAGGTGCGGCCGCAATCAGGGTGAGAGCTAAGCCAAGATATTTTGTTCGGACGTGCTAAGAACGTACCGTATGCGGTAACGTTAGTCGATTATATATTTTCTTGGTTTTTCGAATTTTCTTGTGAGATCTTCTTTGTACTCCGTTTTTCGACATTAATAAAGTATTTGCTATGTCTTCACTGGTGGACGTAGGCTGTGACACACCCGGAATTTAGATTAGTTCTATATATAAATGATATAATAGGACTAAATCTCTTAACCCGGCTATAGCATTTTGAGTGGTAGCAAGACCCAAGAGGTTAAGAGAGTTAAGCGTGCTAGAGCTAGAGTAGTTCTAGGATGGGTGACCTCCTGGGAAGTGGGGCATCACAGTTGGTATCAGAGCCATTCACCAGCCGGAAATGTGAGATGAGTCTCGACTGCGCCAGGGTTATATAACAGGTAGAGCGAGGCTCCCCGGCTAATGACCGTTGTGAGTGGAGTGCAGCTCCCTACAAGATCGGCTAAAGTTAGCGAGACGAGTCTCACATCGCCTGATACTAGTGAGTGTGCTTGGGTCTGACATGAACGTCAGGGCTTAAAGAGGGAAGGAATGTGACACTTCCGGAATTTAGATTAGTCCTATATATAAATGATATAATAGGACTAAATCTCTTAACCCGGCTACAGCATTTTGGATGATAGTAAGACCCAAGAGGTTAAGAGAGTTAAGCGTGCTAGAGCTAGAGTAGTTCTAGGATAGGTGACCCCCTGGGAAGTGGGGCGTCACATAGGCAGTTGGCCGAACCACGTTATATCGGTGTGTTCTTTCCTTTTCTATTTTTCGTATCAGTTAATTTTTTTGAATCTATTTTTCGTCGTTCCGAAAGTTTAAGTCTAACAATACCTCTTGACCAGTTTGGTCCGCGAGGGAGAGGTACCCGTCGGAAGTGAGCTGCAATTTGGATCCGGACTGTACCGGCTGTACCGGCAGGGTGCCACCGGGGTACCAAACAGTTGTCTTGTTGGGTATCTTGTCGAACCAGATGGCGAGGAGGTAGAGGGTGGGGTCGGTGTCGAGGGGACGGAAGCCGAAGGCGAAGTCCCCAGATGGTGAGCGCCAGGAGGTGTTGCCGCCGAGGGGGGTGAGGGAGGAGCCAAGTGTTATATTACTGTGTGATTGAGCAAATGAATTTCGTATGATAGGTAGCAGAAGAATGAAGAGGGAGAGCAAAAGGGAAGAGATTGCCATTGTTTCCTCTCCAGAGATGGATCAGGTGCAACAATATTATTAGAATTACCTACACATTATATTGTTGATCATCAAATGCGCGTTTGATCATCAAATGCGCGTAGCGTAGTCATGGGTCATAAGACAGAGTGACCGACGACCTGGACAAAGAGCAGTTGACATGGAGTGAAATTTATATAACAAATAAACGTGTTTAAGATTATTATAAGTGGGGCCTGTGGGCACGTGGAATGTTGTGGTTGGTTGATGGGTGTCGTGCTTGAACAATTACAGGGAAAAACGAGTGAGGACCCCTCTCAATTAAAGCTGAAAAGTATTGATACCTAGAGGGGGAAAAGAAAAAGTGATTTTTTTTTTTTTCCTTCTTTTTACTTGATTTGTTCTTTTTGCTTTTGGTGGAACATAATTTTTTTTTTTTTTTTTTGGACTTTGAACCAGAACTTAAGGAGTTTTGGTTAATTTTAAGTGCTTCCGCTTGGAGATACAAAAAAGAGTTCACAAACTCCTGACCCTTTTTTGCTTGAAATTCTGATTGATTAGTTCTTCTCAAAGAAATAATAATAATGATTTTATTGAAATCTGCAAATGGCAAACTGTTCTATTTGATTGACATTCAGCGTTAGTAATATGGTTTAGAATTGATCATGATTAACTCTCTTTTTTTAAAAAAAATATTTTAAGTTTGATTTCCACATTAATGATATAAGGATATAAATTTCTATCTATTATTCTGTTATTTTTGTTGTTGACTTTCAAGTCGTGCCAGTGATCTCTACTGTGCCTATGTTTCTGCTGCTGGGAGTTTTAGTTTCTTCTGGTTGTGTAGTTCTAGGTGCTGAAACAGTCATCTTCGTAATACTCGAGCTTATGCTGGGCTGTTGGCACACCAAAATCATAGTCCAGCCCCAAATTCTCCGAACGAGACTTCACAATGGGATCCGTTTATTTTTTGAAATCAGATTTGATTTCTATATATATATATATATATATAAATTTATTTTGTTTAATTTCAAGCTAAATATAATCGAGTTTATGAGTGAGTGGAACATGGGCCGAGTCTGAGAAGTGCCTGGTTCGTCAAATCACACCCACTTCGCATTGTCGGGGCCGAAATTTCGGTAGCGCGTAAACCTCACGTGGTGAAAACGGGTCACCGGTTGCGTCGGTAGTTGGCGCATCTGATCCACGGATCGGACGGCTGATACTGGATGTACACCGAAAAAGAAATATCCATCAGGCCTCCCTGATTCTGCCACGTGTCTCTCCTTCGACGAGCTCTCTCGCCTATAGGCCGTCGCCCCAATCACCGACCCGAACCATCGAAGCTCAGGTGAGAGAGACGCATCTCTCTCTCTCTCTCTCTCTCTCTCTCTCTCTCTCTCTCTCTCTCTTTCTCTCTTCTCTCTACGCGAGGAGTGGATCGAATGGAAACCTAATCCCCGATCTTCGAAGAATCGGATCCGCGGAGCCTCCGATCTCGAATCGCTTCACCATTGGTATAGGGATTCTTCCTGTCTCGTCTCGATTTGATCATTTGAATCGGTGGTATCATTCATCTGCTGCTGATTGATCTATTTTTGGATCTAATTTGTGGTTGTTGATGTAGATGGATTGCTATATTGTTCCTAAAGATTGAGTACTACTTGAGTTGTGTCAAAATATAGGAAGAATTATGGCTTAGGTGTAGCTAAGTAGCATATGTTTCATCAATATTCAGCTATCTCGTGCCCTAGATCTAGTTTGAATCTTCAGTTACTGGAACATTGACTGTTAGATTCCAATGTTGGGATTGATTGAAGTATTGTTCATTGAGAAGTGTTTTAAGCTCCTTTTCTGGAGTTGTTAATCTAAAGTTTACATTTTCCTGATTATCGAACTCTTCTTATTACAGATAGTAAGAATTTTGGATGATAACGTCGCTGAACTGTGTGCTAGTAGGGAAATTGTAGATTATCTGTGTCTGGAAATTGTAGGATTTCTTCCGGTTGCTCATTTTCATTATGTGGAGGTTCAAACCTTTCTCTGGGAAAGAACCATCTGGCTTGGAAGGCCGAACAGTGGATGTCGGAAATGTGAAGATCACTGTCCGAAATGCTATAGCAGAAGGGGGATTTTCCTGCGTATACATTGCTCATGATGTGATGCATCCGTCAAAACAGTATGCTCTGAAGCACATGATTTGCAATGATAGAGAATCGCTCGATCTTGTAATGAAGGAGATCCAAGTGATGAAATTGCTCAAAGGGCACCCTAATGTTGTCACACTTGTTGCTCATACCATATTGGATATGGGAAGGACAAAAGAAGCTTTGCTTGTGATGGAGTTCTGTGAGAAGTCGTTGGTTAGCGTGTTGGACAACAGAGGCACAGGGTACTTTGAGGAGAAGCAGATACTTTTGATTTTTAGGGATATTTGCAATGCGGTGTTTGCAATGCATGGCCAGTCACCACCCATTGCTCATAGGTATGCGGATTGTGGACCTTCTATGCTGACTTCTTTTCTGCAAATTTTTTTGTTCAAGTAATTCCAAGGGAAAGTTATTCAGCTGCTTTCTGGGATTTACACTCTGAATTATGCTGTGATACCATGAGATTAAATGCTCATTTAGTTCTGATAGACTAGTAACCGTGGTTAGAATAATCCACGGTGGAGTACTTATTATCCTGTGTTAATTGATAAATGAGATGTGATTCTTTGTTTTCCCCAATGACAGTTTTTTTTTTATTCGGTTCTCTTTCTGATCTTTCTTGTGTGGCGTTAGAAGAAGCAATGAACCATCTTTAAAAATAAGAAGTATTTTTATGCTTAATGTTCTACAATTCTAAGAAGCTTGTTTGCCTTTTGGGTTAGCTGGAGCTTTCAAACATTGCTGTTTGCTTGAGTAATGTTTGACAACTGAACAACTTCTCCATTATCCGGCCACTGCTTTTGAGGGTCCAGAAGGCAATTTTTGCTTCCCACTTGAGCGAAAATCTTTATACCTCTTGGTTGCTAAGTGCTTTGCTTCCACTTATCCATTAAAGTAGCTGTTGTAGAATTTGGGCCAACCAGAAGATCAGTATGTTAAAATATTTGAAACGCCCTATTTATCTTATCTTATGGACTCTTTACTTAACTGCAGAGATTTGAAAGTTGAAAATGTTTTGCTTGGATCTGATGGAGCTTGGAAACTATGTGATTTTGGAAGCACCACGACCAACCACAAGTGCTTTGACAGGCCAGAAGAGATGGGAATTGAAGAAGATAATATTAGAAAGCATACAACCCCTGCATATAGAGCCCCTGAGGTTTAACTGATTAAGTGTTTTCCTTTTGCAGTTTACAAGTCTATCACTCAGATGATTTTTTTGAAGAGAAAGACAACTTAATCCGTATTATGGTTTTTAATGCAGATGTGGGATCTTTACAGAAAGGAAGTCATAAGTGAAAAAGTGGACATTTGGGTGAGTAATTAAACCAGGAAAATTTTCTTTTGGATCTAATGTTAGTACAATTTTTTGGGCTTTGGATTTTGTTGCTTATAAAATTGTTCTTAAACAATTCTTTTACAGATAGTAGTTCTGACGCTACTTTTTCACATATGAAGAATTATTAGTGATTTTAGTGACCCTCAATATGCCTACTAAGAATTAGCTATCAATTATTGTATTTACATCTGGCAGGCTCTTGGATGCCTTCTTTACAGACTCTGCTACCTGAAATCCGCATTTGATGGTGAATCAAAGCTTCAAATTCTGAATGGAAACTATAAGATACCAGAGTTGCCCAAATACAGTACTTCGATTGTGCAACTGATCAAGGACATGCTTGAAGGTTCTCCAAATGACAGACCGGACATCACTCAGGTAAGTGCTTTGCTTGATAGGCCATTTGTATTGACCCGACTCACTATCAATAATAACTTGTTGGGTCTAAACCATTAGCACAAAATGTTTAACCCCAGTTATTAGTTCTAGTATGCCTGTCATATATAAGCCGCTCGTATTCTTACACATTATCCGATGGGACCCACATACTCCCCCTGTTTAGGCCCCGTCTAGAGTAGTTCTAGGATGGGTGACCTCTTGGGAAGCAGCGTCATACCATTCATCTCCGTGTAAGTAGGTTAGTCATAGAGTTGTTGACTATGTGTTAGGATGAGAAGGTCAAAATGAGCTATATGTCCTTCTATAACAAACCTCTTATACTAAATGACAGGTTTGGTTCCGTGTTAACGAACAACTACCTATGGAGTTACAGAAAGACCTACCTGACGGAGCTCCATCCAGTACCGGTGTCCATCCTCCTGCTTTGAATTTGCATGATGAAGGTGAAAATTGTTCCAACACTGTCTAAGTTGCTTCTAGTTTTTGCAAATGGAAGTAAGTCGTCTCTATTAATGGATATGCAATTCTAAGAATTTGATTCTATCACGAGTTCACCAATTTGAGCTCTCCTTTCTAGTTTCCAACCAATGTTCGAACCCAATATTTATACTCTGCACATACATATACTAGCGTGGCACATGCATTGAATGTACTGTGTACTGATGAGTTAGTCACAATTGCAAGCTCTTGATTGTATAAGAAATAGCTGGCTTTTTGGACAGCTGGCAGCTTTAACTAAGACAAATTTAATATTTTCTTATCGATCCTCTAGACCTTCCTGTTAAGTTGTGTAAAATTTTCCACATCAGCTTTAAAGTTTCATGATTATGGATCATGATAACTGTTTTTTGCAGTAGGTCCCAAAAGAACTCCTTTGATGCCTAGAAGGAGCCCTCCTCCACCACCTTCATCAAGAGAACAGGTAAGAAACATCTCACCATCTACTGAGAAGGCTACACAGTACTCTAGATCCTCTCCTGGTATGTCGAAAGCAGCCGAAGCTCCACTGGGGGTATTTTGGTCCACACAGCATGCACAGGATTCACAAGCCGCTGAAAATAATAAACTACCCTTATTTGATGAAGAGCCAATAAGACCACCATTCAACCAAAATCAGAATATACTAGACACCAGATCCAGCCCTCCAGCAGAAAGGCCTGCTCGATCTGGACCGTCTGCTGGAAAATGTGTACGGGCCAACTTTAGGTCCAACGACGGTGCTAGT
The DNA here is from genome assembly GCA_029204045.2 of Tillandsia leiboldiana. Classification (NCBI taxonomy): domain Eukaryota; kingdom Viridiplantae; phylum Streptophyta; class Magnoliopsida; order Poales; family Bromeliaceae; genus Tillandsia; species Tillandsia leiboldiana. Next base: position 45,797,416 of record CM055070.1, read on the forward strand.
GAAGACTTTGAAATAAGATTTTTCCCAGATTCGCAGCACGGTTCTCAAAAAACAAAATTATTTCAGCCTGAGAGCAAACCAACCTTTAAGAACGAGGCATCCAATAGCTTTGTTGCCGAGTTCGATAGCAATAATGGAAATGTGTCAAGGATTACAGAGCTTGAATTAGAGTTGGACAACTTAAAGGAGCAGCTAAAGAAAGCTATCTTGGAAAAGGCTGAAATAACATCCAAATATGAGAAGCTGTCTGCCATCTGCCGCTCCCAGAGACAGGAGATTCAGGAGCTGAAGCATGCAATTGCTGCCACCCCATCACCGCCGAACAAAGATGGTTCAAAGAGGGATAGCTCGCCAGGAAACTCTCAGGTAAAATCTCATGTACATCTTTCTTTATCAATGCCTGTTAGTTATACAAGCTTTCCGGCTCTTCAATGATGCTTTTGTGTCGTCTCATCCGCTAATTTCTGCAAGTAAATTATATTTATTATAGTAAGTGCCTCTTTGGCCTAGTCCTTTTGTTTTCAGCTACAACAATCTGAGTAGAGCATTTTTGCATGTAGTGTCGGAATCTAAAATGAGCTGCCGAGTTTTGAAAGCAAAAGCTCAAAATTGGAGTTTTTGCTTTTATTCTAGAGAGAATTGGGAGGTGCATAACAAAAAAATCTTTTAGTGCTTCTCCTAGAAGTATTACTTGCACCCTACAGTCAGAACGAGCAGGCCCAAAAGCTTGATAGACTAGTAGTGTCAAACTAACTGGCCTTAGTCGCATGGCCCTAAATACTTAAGCCTAAATTAGCAATACTAATATTCTAGGAACTCCAGCATGGGATATTTGCCGGTGGCTCTCAATCGCAAAGCTTTGGGACCGAGCCTGAAAGGTGGCAGGCTTTCAGCAATGAAAAAGCTCGGACTGCATCCATCAATGGCCAGCAGAATTCAACCAAGCAAACAACTGCAGGGCCCTCGAATGATGTGTGGGGCTTCGGTCTTGAAAATTTTAGAGCGACGCCGACACCAAGCGGTGCACATATATCCGCTAGTAATACTCATGGAAGTTCTTCTCAGAGATTTGGCGGCGGTGTCGCGAGGAAGGTGGAAAAGCCATCAGGATGGACTGGCTTCTAGAGTTTCTGCCAAAACAAAAGCTCGTACCGCAGGTGTGTTTGGAGAACGGCAGTAATGACTGAACCACAACAGCTCTTGATTGGTGGGGTTTTGGCTGGTACTTCTTGCTGCCATTTTCTGCATATTTGATGGAGGCATGTGCAATTGATCAGAAGAGTAACATAAGAAGAAACTGATGTACACAAACTTTAGTAAACAAAAAAAAAGGAAAAAGAAGATACAGGGAAAGCCCTTTCTCAATCAATGGGCTATTTATTCAAGTAAGGTCATGAAATATATCCAGCTATCTATTTTGTACTACTTTGTACTCTAGGAAGTTTCCATGAGTCATAGTGATTTGTTTGGGGGTGAATGAATGAATAGGGTTAAACTTTGCTCCTTTCCTTTACATGAATTCTTTCTCTTCATTCCAATTTTATGTTTTTATTCTTATTTATCGTCGGCACTTGGGACTGCACGGACAGTTCTTATAAGCATATCAACGAGCAAATTTATACCCGCATGATGTATTGCTTTTGTTCGCATATAAGTATGTTTTTTTTTTTTGAGTGAAAGGGAGCATGCTATCGGTTTCGTTTATTTTTTAAATAAACTTAGCTGGAAATGTAAAGCAATAGGCTTCGAATTCGGATCTAAAAAATATGGTAAACTGTGAACATAATAATGCAGTTATGTTAACTTTTCGAGTACAAATTTAGGTGTAAGCAGTGCAGAGCATAAAATTGTGTCCGCATCATCAAAACATAAACTTTGCTTATTGCTTTGAATTACGGAGCATTAACACCTACTCAACACTCACACGCACACGCAAATAAAAAAACAAAAAATAAAAAAACATGGGCCGTATGGGCCCACTAGCTCAGATGGGTAGATCAGTAATAGTGGGCTGGGCCGTAGGGCATTAAACTTCCACCACAAAGCGCGGGTAGCTCGTTGACCAGCACCGGCACGTGACTTGATGTTTGTCACGTGCCAATACGTCTATATAAGCCCACACCTGCGCTCTTCTGATCCTTCCCGTCTTTTTCCCGAATCGTAACGGAATTGAAAAGGTTATTATTATTCTCTTCGGAAAAATTTCGCCTATAAAAGCCTCCGGAGTCCGCGCACTCTCCCCATCTTCGTGTCCCTCTCCCTCCTCGCTTTTCCACTCCGAGCAACGAGCTCGATCGAAGCGAATCCCCATCCCCAAAACCCTAGCCTCTTCATCTTTTTCCCAAGTGAAGTTGAGTGCATCGAATCCTCTTCCAAGGACGCGGTAATGGTGCGGTGAGTCTCATTATTGTGTTTTTTTTTTTTTTTTTTTTTTTGTGTGTGTGCGCTTTTTGGACGCTTTCGAATTATCAGGGTTTATGTTTGTAGGGTTTGAATCTTGGTTAGAGAGGGTGATTAGCTCTAGAAATGACATTGCTTTTTCATATTTGAGATTATTTAAGTTTACGAGCTTCATTATTTCTTGCTTGCGAGCAATTTTTTGGATTTTGCTAGTTTTTGAGTGTTATTAATCTCTCTCTTTCGGTATCCGGAAATGATGCATTTTGAACATAGTGTAATTTTCTACTTTACTCCATGTTTTCACTGAACTAGTGTTATGCAGTTTGTTTCGGTCAATTGATTGTATAAGCAGCTGCTTCTAGAAGAAGATCACAGAATTTCATACTGGCTGTGGTGATTGATAGCACAACCCACATTACGTTGTGTTGGTCCTCTCCTTTTATTCACTGCAGATTCATGTGCGTGTGTGTATTTGTGCGCACGCTGCACACTCGTGATCGCGTTTGTAAATTGGTTCATTTGTAACCACGAACTTCAGGTACTGATGACGATCTCCCTCCGTCGCATGTGAATGGTGGTACAAAAGGAGCGCGTCTAACTGGGAATGGGCGAGCTGTTTCAGGGGCAATTTGGGACTTCGGGGCACCGCCGAACGAGATGGAGAGTGAAATACATCAGCTTGAGCTGGAAGCGTATAGCTCTGTTCTTCGGGCATTTAAAGCCCAATCCGATGCCATTTCCTGGGTATCCCCTCTATTGCATTGTTAAATCCGCATCGCAGTTAATCAGTAGGACTTTTCCTTACCTTTGTTGCTGCGAATAACACGAGAGACATCTCTCGCCAGGAGAAGGAAAGTCTAATTACTGAACTCAGGAAAGAGTTGCGAGTATCTGATCAGGAGCATAGAGAGTTGCTTAGCAAAGCCAATGCAGATGATAAAATTATGAGAATAAGGTATTGCAGACATGAGAAGATGTCATCTTTCAAATCATAGATATCGCAACAAAATTGAGTGAATCTGAATTCTTTCCGGGTTTATTTATGAACAGAAATTTTACATTGACTATTGTAGGGAGTGTGTACAAGCAAATGGCCTCTCTGGTTTGCACCGTGGCACTCAGGTTATTTATGATTCTGAACCCAGTCATGTCGTTTCAGCTTCTTTCAAGAGGCGAAAGACATCCCGCTCGATATCAGCAGGGACAATGGGCACGAGGCCAAAAACAGTGAGTAGAAACAGTGTGAGTTTGTTCTTTTCCTTTTCTGTTATAATTTTCTATCTTCTGATCATTTCAAATTTCCATCAAGTCCTTGCAGTGCACTCCTATGCCTTTTAGCCAAATTCATAGCAGGAGCTCTTCTGGGCCTCTTGCAAAAGCTCAATCTAATGAGGCTCCCAATGCATTAATAGGTTGCAAAGTTATGACAAGATGGCCTGAAGATAATAATTTTTATGAAGCTGTTATAAACGACTATAATGCTTGTGAGGTTTGTGTGAATTTTCAGTGTAGACTGTTGTATCTAAGTGTGTCATATAGCTAACCTCGCCAGATGTATCTGAAATATTTCCAGGGTTTGCATGCTCTTGTTTATGACATCAGTACAGAAAAAGAGACATGGGAATGGGTCGATCTGAAAGAGGTAAATTACTTTTTGTCAATCTCTTTCAGTTTGCTTGTTCTTTCTTTTTGATTTTTGGCAAGTGTAGCCTGCATAAACGAATGCTCTGTTCCCTGTCTCACATTTCTTTTCGTTGCGTTTGTCTACAGTACGTTAACAAATGAGATCAGTAACTTTGTAACTCTTTATTAAAGATCTATTTTCGTCTCCTTTTTCTACTTATTCTCATTTGAAGTCTTTTCAGAGAATAAACATGGTTTTGTGACATGTGAAATTAGTTCTCAAAAGTACATCAATTTTTTTCTTGATATACTTATTAATTACTTTTAGTCATACGTACAATAGAAGCTTATCTAATATTTGGAGCTGCGCATCTTCTGTTTGGATATCAGAAGTTAAATAGAGTGAATGCTGTAGCTTATGTTGGTTGGTCTCATCCTAATCATGCAAAACAGCAATTCAAAAATTTTGGACACCAACTTAGGGGCATTAAAATATTGTTAGCTGCTTATGAAGAGAGACCAAAGATCCAACTGGTAGAGACAAAATTGGAAGTGAGAGCAGGGAAAAGTGCTAGGAGAGAGAGGCACAATTGTCAATAAAGGTCTCTTATAGGAAAGATGATTTGAGATTTTGGAAGGGCCAGTGGAGCTTTAACTGAATTAGAGTTCATCATGAAATCCACTTGGGTTTTGGATTTGGCGGCTGACCTTCGTCGCCTCCCTATGGGGCATGAATCTCTGGCTTGGCCCAGCCTGCCTGGTCAGTTCTGGATGAATAGCAGACTAAAGTTGGAATTCTGGCAGAGAAACTAGACAGTTATGTATGATATAGGCCAAAACTAGTCAAGACATGCCTAAAATCAGGGTTGATATAATATGATGAGTTGCTGTATGAGTTTCATCACTTTGGTGGTGCAGATTTATAGCAAACATACTACCTGAATGGGTTAACTTGGTGTGTTTTTTTGTTAATTTTAATTGTTTAGTTATTTTATACTGAATACTTTGTTCGCTGGCAGATACCACCTGAAGATATCAGGTGGGAAGGTGAAAGAGGTCTCCTCAGAAACCAGTCAAAGAAAGATTACATTCCATCACAAAATGGCATTGAGAAGAATGGTTGTGACAGTATTGAGATACTTTATACAGAAAGTGTAATAAAGGAGGCAAGTGCTGCTACACTAAGGCATATTTTGAGCAACAAGGGACTTTTTTAATTCACTTTTGTCATATTGTCTTCCCTATCAGGTTGAGAGGCTTTTTGCGAAAAGCCATTTAAATCTTTATGAGATACAAAAGGCAAAGACACTACTGAAAGTAAGATCTAGTTCTTATCTCGTTTTCACTTTGATGTATTTGCACTCTTTCTGAATACCGAGTTCATTCCTGATACAGGATCATGAGCAGTCTTTAATGGAAGCACTTGCAAGACTTGCTGAAAAATATGATGGTGAGATTGGTGAATTTATTTGCGAGCATATTATTTTTCATTCTGGGTATAATTTGTTTGCGAGCATATTATTTTTCATTCTGGGTATAATTTATTTGGTACTTTTCATTTTGGGTGTGATTTATTTTCTAAGCACATTACAGATAAGTTTATGCATTTCAGTGCTTAGATCCTTACAACTTTAGATTTGGTTTCAATGGCTGTTCGACTGGGTGAAGGTCTCTCTTTTGTTTTTTACTCATAAAATGAAAAAATTCGGTTTTTCCCGGAACTCAGAAAATGTTTTGTCCAGTTGCATTTCACATCAAATTGTAAGTATATAACTTCAATCTTTCTTTGTTGAACCAGAAGATTATAAAGATATGGTGGGTGACGGTCAGGAATGTTCTGATGATGTTCAATTGATAGAGAATGGCATTGCTTATGACCAGCAGTGATGATTAACACAGACAGGTCTGATTTTATCTACTGGTACCCAAACCAGTGGGCATCAAAGAGAATGGCGGCGGTTACGATGGATTGTGGGTCAGGTGCTATTGGGTAGATCTTTTTAACTTCTTCGTCATTGAATTGATTCTTTGTGACTCGTTCTTTTGAAATGAATAATCAAGATGTAAACATGCAAGATTTTGATTTGAAAGTCAATTAATTTCATATTTTGCATTTGCTCTAATGTTTCGCTTAGCATTTGTTTTTTTTTGTGTGTGTGTGTAACGGTAAAAGGTATCTCGTACCCACACGCACTACGCTTTCAAATGGTTGAATAACTGTAGCGATCGAAATTCGATAACTTCAGTGTTTGAAAATGACAGACATTTAGTTTGATTGTTTTGCTTGCGAAATATTTTTTGAGTAAACAGGGATATACCCTATTTGCTTGCGAAATATTCATATGAATATTATTAGTAATTACCGACAAAATAGCGTTTCTCATATTTCTCATATTTTATTCCTAAAATAAGATTATAGGGAGAGGAAGAGAAAACTCAATAGTTTCAAGAGGTTCAAATTTATAGTCCCAAATTCGACTGCATGGGCGTTTTTATTAACGTCCCTGTTAATGAGCAAGTATAATCATCTCCACAGAGCTCCACAGAGATCACGAGAGAGGAGCAGGTGAATAAGAACAAGCAGTACGTGCTTTAACTCATGAACACTTTTGTAACTCATTGTAACAAACTCATGCAACATGTCACTGTGACTGCACATACTTCGCCACCTTTCCATGTCCAGCTAGTCAAAGTCTTGTTTTTTAACCGCTACTGGACTAGTGACGTTAGTAACAGCAGAAGTTGCATGCATTCGGTTGTTCACCAAAACAAAAGCTTTTGGGTTAGTACCCTTTTTGGGTTCATTAATTGTATTACTACCCACATATATATTAATCTGTAACGCATAATTAAGTTAATCTACGAGGTAGTATAACATATCGATCATAAGTGCCCCAATATATATTCTAGGATATCCACAGCAATGTTGGTCAATTAATTAGCCAAAAAGCATCATGTACGCAACTAAATATAGATCAATATGCTACTTTCGAAATGAGACCTAGCTAGTTGTCTCACTTTTATTGTCTAGTTCACTTACTCTACGAATGAAGCGGGTAACATGCTATATTTTTCTCAAAAAAAAATATGCAACTTGCAAATTTTACTCTTTGCTTTTTCATTTGGAAATGCAAGGAAATTAAATTAAGTTTATTAATATTGTCTTTTGTGACATAAGATTAAAAAGAGAAAAGTGGATTTGCATCACACACACACACTCCCCTTGCCACCTTGGGGACACCTGCAACATGAAACGCGATATAAATATATCCTTCCCCAGCATCTCTCTCTCTCTCTCTCTCTCTCTCTCCAAGAGCCACTATTACTCTTCTTCATTAATATATATATAAATATATATATTTGTGCATGTACTCATCCCTCTCTCCTTCTATATTTGAGGCTTACTTTCTCTTAATTACTTGTTTCCATTCTCCTCTCCTTGTCCTCCCACATATTTATGCACCATGAGAATAAGGAAGGAGTACAATAAATGGGTGGAGTGGCAGAAGAAATATTCGTATGCTTACGAGCCTGCGGAATCGATTGACTGCCGCTGCGGCACGCTCGTGCTAGTTGTAGATGAGAAGAACAAAACGGTCCGAAGGGATCACTTCAACCATTGTCCTTCAAAATGTACCACCACCAACATTGAGGCCCCTGATATTCTGATGAGGAGTTCCAACTTTAGGGAGAGGGTGGGGGAGAATGCAGCTCTCGACATGAACTTTGTTTTCACAATGTCAATTTCAGATGAGAATAATATTGATGATGATGATCGTGACATCGAGCACGAAGAAGAAAGCGTAGGCTCGAACTCGACCGTGGCTTGAATTAATATTTCTACTCTATGCTAGATGTGTCCCAAATGGAGATCAATATATATATATATATATATATATATATGTATCTCTTCCTACTAAATAAAATTTGGGATGAAAGTTTATTACATATATAATTAAGCTTTCTTTCTTTTCTTTTCTTTTTTATTCTTCTTCTTCGCGTACGTCGCACTGGGGAAACAGTTAGATTAATGTATGTCATGGTTGAGAACAACATCAGTATATATGTAGTAATTAATAAAATTTCATAGACTCAAAAAAATAAATAAATAAATTGAAGTATACATTAAGGAATTCACATTTCTAATTTTGACACACAGTAAGTTAGAATTTCATTTATGGGAGTCTATAGGTAATGCTTGAAATATTGTTGTTAGCGGATCGCAACTCTCCTAACATCAGAAGCTAATTTGCAGTAATTAACGTACATGATCAGTGATTTGTCGTATAATTTGATTCAGTATCAATCAACACAAGCTATCACCGTATCTAGGAAAAAAAAAATTACATTCAACACAAGTTATCACTGTATAACTTATTCGAGCATCGAAATAAGTCCTAAGTAACGATTTAGTTCGTTAATTATAAGAACAACAACATTCCAAATATTAACCATACAAGTAGCTGTGAGAGAGAGAGAGAGAGAGAGAGAGAGAGAGAGAGATTATTGAGTAGAAGTTTCTACACCAATGAGAGTTTATACAATTCATTATGCAATTCATTATTCTCTAATCACCTCAGTAGATAATGAACCAACAGCAATTAAAAGTTCCTCAAAATTTGAACATTTGAAGGAGTAGAGATAGAGTACTTTTATAGCAAGTTGTAAATTAGAAACAATATGGGGCACGCATTAAGACCATGTACAAAGCCCTAACTATACAGTGAGAATAAATGAAGCCAGATGACCAATATTATCAGGGAGTTATAATTAGCCTCTTATCTTATCTTTCTTATTTCAAAAACTTTGTCTATTTCTCCCTCCTCTTTGAATTAACATACAAATCTAAGCATTTGAGAGTAGAATAAAGGGTTTTTGAAGCGTAGAATATTTCACAAAACATATATATATGTAATTAAGAAAAACACAATATAACTACAGTAACTCTCCAGGCATAAGACAATGGAGGAAACCCTCTTCTTATTGGTTTGCCATGAAATAGTACAGCTCATGGATATTCTTCTCTCCACAAGGAACTCATGTACTAGAGGATAACAAGGAGAAATTAATCTTAATTAATAGCTCTAAATTAAACCTTTTGTACCTTTCCAAAAAAAATCTGTTTGAGAGCCTACATTTTTTTTTTTTTTTTTTTTTGGGTCCAAAGAAGAAGCATAGGACCCCAAATTATAAGATGACCTAATCTTGTAGAAGTTCTTTTGTCTTTTATAAATATCACTACTGATCTTAGGCCTCTCAAGACCCACTAACATTCTCTTCCACTCTTTATTTTCCCTCCTCCCTCCATTTTTTTTGCTTGCCATGATGAATGGAGGATATGCTACCAACCAAAGCCCTAATGCCCCTACACAGCATGGCAGTAGGGCACATAACTGCTCCTTTTGTAGCAGATCCTTTGCAACCCTACAATCACTCGGTGGTCATTTGACGAGCCACCGTCGAGAGATCGGTGAAATGAGGAGGCGGCACGAGGCTTTCATGGAGGCTCGCCGCTTAACTCTCACAGTCGTCGATGCGTCTTGCGAATTAACAATGGTTCCTCTTGCACCAAATTATGCATTTTGGGAGCCATACAGAAGGACAGGACAGCAACCAAAGGTGGTGGACTTCATTAAGGTACCAAACCATGGAGTTGAAGAACAAGTGCCAAAGCCTATTTTGGTGAGTGAGAGCGATGACTCGTCCGAGAAGACCGTAACCGATCCGTTCGTGAGGATGGTGATGAGCAAAGTGGAGCGCGGAGAAGAGGCCAACTCAGTAAGCCTGAATCTTGCTTTGAAGCTATGAAAGGTCTTGAACCTGGACCTTATCATCTTTCTATGTTCCTTTTTTTTTTTTTTGGTCTAAAATGTGTTTTTCTATATTCTTCTTAGTTAATTTGCATGTGCCAGTTTCTATTCTTGATGTTTCTTATAAAACTCCTTTAATTTCTTACCATGGTCCATTTGAGAGATGCTTTATGTGTTATGCTAAGTGATTTACATATATATATTATATATGCTTAATTATCTGGGTTTGAGAAATTTGATGCATGAGCATGCTGACAAAATTAAGATCCCTAATTGAAAAGAAAAATCTTTACATAAAAAAGAACACATAGATTCATCTGATATTTATGGTCTAAATAAAAGGAAGTTTTCATGCATGATGATCTCCATATATTCTAATGTATTAAGAAATTAAAGTGTTGTTTTATAGATATTTTGATTGCCATCTTATAAGTTTGTATAATGCTACTTTCTGAACTCTCATGTTTGAAGCAATCAATTTCTCCATTTAGAAAATATGATTTCCCAGGAGGTCTAAATAGGATTATCTAGTTTTATAATTATATATCTTATATATGCAAAAACCTTAAAATTAAGGCACAAATAATTAATTATCCACTCTCATCAAAGTATTTAAACAGGACTTCACAGAGTGCTTTACTAATCAATTAATGTAGGCTTATTGTTTTTGTTGGCGCACCTGCATGCATGTTTATGAAGCACACATTGGAGTTCTATGATTCCGATGTTGTCGTCTTTCGGTTTTATGCTATTTTAGATCAGATCGCAAACGATAACTGAAGATTTAACATCCAAGTTGAAATTAATTTTTGTTAAATAAAGGACTCTAGCTATATAGTTAGGTTGATAGTATTTGAATTTTGACATCAGTATAAGAGATTTTCTTTTAACGGGCAGACAACACGCAGTTTACGTATTTAATATTTATCTTACTATCGTTTGTCGTATTATCGCTGTCTCAAATCGCACTTAATTCTAAAAGATCTTGACTCCGAATTTTGTTATTGGCATTCATACGTTAAAAATCTTAGAATTTTCGAGAATTATGAGGATCTTCGAAATTGTCCGATCATATATAGAAGTGAAACAAGACATTCAAAAACATCAGAGAAGCATCAGCAAGAATGTGTTGACCGCGATCTTTTACTTTGACGCAATGAAGACTCAGCATGTATAGATGGGAAAGTACTTTTATGGTAAGCTACAAATTAATGAGAAGGCTTACAAGGACAAGCGAGCATGGAAAACCCTAATTCAACAGATTCAGTAAGGCCTTCAGGGGGAATATATACTATAATCAAAATGGAGGTCGTATTGATTGTCTTCTTTATTTTCTTCTTAATTAATCTTCGCATTTCATAAAAACTAGTCTACATGCAAACTAAGGATTTTAAAATTAAAAGGTTTCCCAAATTAAGATAACGACAACATAATTAGTCGAAAACACTAGTTGAGCACTCCATGTAGCAGTACAACGCATTAAACCTCAAACTCTCCAGGTACGTAGTACAATGCATTAGACATATATATATATGAGCAATGCTACATGTACACCCCGAAGGGGTGTACATCATACATCTCCACCATTTTAATGGTGCCGATATTTTTTACGGATCACATCAAGTGACCCATCATCACACCCCCACCCTTAGATGGGTGGGGGTGTGAGATGTACACCCCTTACGGGTGTACACATAGCATTTTCCTATATATATATATATATATATATATATATATATATATATATAGTCTGGCTACTATATTATTAATAGTATCAAGTTATTGGTACTATTAAGTTTTCTACCCTTAGATCAACCCCTTTGATCATTTTCATCCGTTAGATTTTACTATTTTCCAACCACCTATTAAACCCAAGGGACCCACCATCATCTCAACCATACATCTTTTAATTTAAGGGTTAATAGTACCAATAACTTGGTATTATTAATAGTATTTCAACCCCAACAACCTAGTAAACTCTAGGAGGACCACTATTATCCTAACCGCACATTCCTTCATCCAAGGGTGAAAAAGTTATGAGTATAAAGAGATTTATACTCATAAGAGTATAATAGCCATACGTTATATATATATATATATATATATATATATATATATATATATATATATATATAGCGTAGTCACGCCCCGAGTCGCAGTCACGCCCCGGGATCGAAACTGCGACCCGGGCTCGCCAACAGATCCGCCATCTGTACGGGAATCCTCGCACAGACCAAGCGTCTATCATGCAAGTCAGATCTATAGCTAAGCATGTATCAGAGCCGAAATAAAACTAATAGCTATAGTAATCATATACTGAACATCTGAATAAACATAAATCCACGATACATAGTCGCACATGCTATGTAAATAAATATACAAATCTCCGAGACTGTCCAGTACAAAAGTGAAATCTCAAAAAAAATACAGGCCAGGTACCTCTACCTCTGACTCTAAAAATAAAATGGGAAGGAATCTACTCGGCCACGCCCTTACCTCGATCTGCTGTCTACGTACGAACAGAAGCCGAAACAGCAACCTCTGGAAACCTGTCACCGCAGCGGGTGTGAGAACTACTGCAATAGGTAGTTCCCAGTAGGTACCGTCACCAATATCCACGGTATGCCCACTAAGTCTACTGGAGGCAAAACAATAGGTATGCAGATAATAATAAAGCTGAAATGGAACTACAGCTAATATGCCTCAAGTATCATGCTCAAAGAAAAAACTCAACTAAGAACATGCTATGCAACCACTCACTCGATCACGAGGTGCTCACATCAACCCAAATCTCAATGACTGCCACATCTGGTCCAGTCAAGCCTACGTCCCCCACTACTCCAACGTAGGGTCCATCGTGTATCAACGAAGGGTGTCCAATCGGACTATCACAGTACCACACAAAGCAGCCTCATCAGGCGTATCATCATCGCATCCGGAGCGACAATTCGAGGGGAGTGACCCCACCGAGGAAAAAGCGTGTCTCATCTGGCTCAATAAGCGGCATCTGCTGGCTATAATACATGATCAAACAGATCGGAAACTCGAATGCCTAAATAACCATAACTCAGTCGGAGAGCCCTCCACGACTCAATCTATTAATGCCAAAATAAACATAGCTAAGTTGGAGAACCCTCCACGACTCAATCTGCTAATGCCCAACTCATGATCTAGAGTAAACCAATCGACATCCATGAAGGGCCCGAAAATTCCGAAAGGCTGACGCCTACAACCCCAATCAAACAAGAACAGGCTGCAGACACAGCCACCCGTAGCGTTCGACCCAACAATGGAACCAGTCCTCAATCTCTCACATGAGGGCTCGAAAATTATGAAAGATTGACACCTACAACCCCAATCAAACAAGAACAGGCTGCAGGCACAGCCGCCTGTAGCTTCCGTCCCCGATCTCTCACATGAGGGCTCGAAAATTATGAAAGATTGACACCTACAACCCCAATCAAACAAGAACAGGCTGCAGGCACAGCCGCCTGTAGCTTCCGTCCCCGAAGTGAAACAATGCTTAATCTCTCATGACACTAGAAACTCATCCTATAGAGCTATAAAAATCCACTCGGCCCCCTGGCACGAGGATACATGCATCCCGAGCTACCCGGACCATCCATAATGCTCTCAATATTTTAAAATAATTTAAAATAAGAGTTTTAACTTAAAACCAGTTTCAAAAATTTTATAAATATCCAGATACATCCCGTGTGAGGATCCGAATCCCCGCGATAGGATTATTGTTGAATCAGCAGCTTCTGGAGGCTTATGTGTGTGTGTGTCTGTATATATATATATATATATATATATATATATATATATATATATATATATATATATATATATATATATATATATATATATATATATATATATATATATATATATATATACCCCACTCCTGGCTCTGCTATATATGAATGAGATAGTTATAGCTCCTTTTTCCTACCGCGAGTAACTCATGCAGTAACGGCTAGTAAAATGAACAAATCCTGCCACGTACTATAATTGTATATTTTGGTGCTCTACAATATATGCAGTATGAGAAAAGCGGCGCTGTGAGACCAATTGCGTAGGATATTACTTACTCAGATGTATATTTATCTGTTTGTGAATAACTTTGTTAAATATCACATCACTCAGTTTTATTAAGAACTCATTTTAATCCCCAAAGGAGGAGCCTATGAGTGAAAATATATAAGAAATTGCCCCTAACAAAAATTAGGATTCGTTCGAGGCTAGAGACCGCGTAGTAGAATGGAGTTTTGTAACAACCCTAACCTATCGCAACCCGACGCTGACGAGATTGCTCTGAGTCGAGGACGGCGATGGGGATGATGGTGCCTCGATTAAGAGGTAAATGGTGGGTTATGCTGAGAATTTGGGAAGAAGGGAGAATTGGGAGAGAATTGGGGAAGAAGATGTGATTAAAGAGATAGAGGGAGAGAGGGGAAGAGCTAGAGCGAAGCTTGAGGAAGAAGGTAAGAACTTGTATTAATTTCTTGATAATCTCTCTTACATCTGTAGCTATCTATATATATAGTCCATCTCTAATTGCCTCTATTATCTACTAATAATACTGCTATATTATCTATACTAATAATCCCTCTAATGGGCCGAGCCTTGATATTGGGCCTCTTGGTATGGGCCTCCTGCTATTGGGCCTCTTGGGATGGGCCTCCTCTGGTTGGGATTCTCTGGTTAGGCCTTCTGATATTGGGCCACTTGAGTTGGGCCCTTACAGTCCCCTTCGGCTGGGCTCCCTCTGTTCCATACCCCACACTAAGCCTGTACTGTTGGCTTCTCCAGAGCCTTCCATCCTGCGCCCCTTTTCTCCTCCCCTAGACCTCTGCTCCCTGAGCCCTCGTCCGGGCTCCTCCCAAGGCTTCCAATCTACTCCCTCGCCTCCTCCTCCGGTCCTTCCCCGGCTCCTTTCCGGCTCTTCCCACCGTGGAGATGCTCCCGTTTGCGCAGGTTGTTACAATCCCTTCCCCTTAAAATCATCCTTGTCCTCAAGGATGGGAATAATTCGCGTGACCTTCTCCCCAGAGCACCCTTTGTTCCCAAGCTGCCTCTTTTAGCCTGCTCTTGAGCCTCTTGCTGGTGTCTCTCCTCCCCAACCCACGATATGAGGTGTTCTTCAAGTCGGGCTCCTAGTTCCTTACCTTCTCCGGCTAGCGGCATAGGCGGCGACACCCTTTGGGGGCACAGGCTCACTCTTGGGCCTTCGGAGTATCGCAACCTGGGTGTTGCCGGCCCTGAGGCTTGCTCTGAGGTATGGCGCGGCTCCTCGTGGGTAATTGTAAGGTTTTGGGTTCTTCCCAAAGTCTTGATGGTATGTTCCTCCGGTTTTAATTGCTCATATACTTGTTCCCCTCTTTCTTCTTGTATGTTAATGTCTTCCTGCATGTTTTCTCCACTAAGTACATGAGTTGCAAGGCCTATCTCTGTTGCCCCTTCTGTACACAGTTTAACACCCAATCCTCCATTAGACTCCTTGAGTTTGGCTTGTTCATAGGCAATGGACAGTGAGCTGTGGTGAGGTCTTCTAATTATTGGCCTTAGCTCCTTATATCCATTTACAGGGAAGCACACCAAGTGAGTACTCTGGACTGGATGTAATTGGTTTGCCCATGAACTAAACAGTTTCTCTGGTTTGCTAACCAGCTCCCACAAGGCTGCAATGGATCCTTTCTCCTGAGTGGATTGCACATAATAACTTTGGTTCCATGCTGGAGGTGGGTAGGTAATGGATCTATTGCAACCATGTGATGTAGTTGGTTTATTACCTGCATCTTCCATTTCTGTAGATGGTCCTTGCACCCCAGTATGCAACTTCTCCCTTGTAGCTCCAGATTTAGTCAGATAGGGTCGATCTACTCTTACTTGTGTTCCTTGCTTGAGTACCCCTAGTAGTTTACTTGTGGTGACGGACTTGTGAGAAGCTCCTTCTCCAGGACTATGAATGGTTACCTCGCCTTGTTCATGACTCACTAGCATGGGCTTGTAAGCCTTCAACCACTCAGTCCCTGGCACTAGACCAATTCCTTCCAGTCCCAGCACCCTTAACTTGCCCCAGAATTGGTGACCTTGGCTTACTCCTGAAAACATTGGGATGGAGTAATTGCTGAGCACTTCATCTCTATTGGTCCTGGGCATGATCACGGGAACAACAACAGTGAATCTCATTTCCTCTTCTTCTTCTAATTCCATACTCATATCCACTGCACTCCTCACTTCCAGTCTAGTAAAAGCTCTGTACCTTCTCTTATGTCCAGAGAAGAGTTCCTCCATTTTATCTTCTATTGGCAGCTCTATACCTTCTCTTATGTCCAGAGAAGAGTTCCTCTATTTTATCTTCTATTGGCCCTTGGTGTATTGTGAACTCTTTGCTTCCTGTGAGATTCAGTGGAGTGAAGCTATCTGCCCTGCCTATTAAAATATCCTTACCAACACTTTCAGCAGCCCCACCTACACTAGGCACTTCTTCAGGCTTGATTACCCTTGATATGGTTTCAAAAGCTCTATATTCAGAATGGGGCAATACACCTAACTTGCTTTTCTCCTCAATTGCATGAACACTCTTGTACGCATACTGGGCTAAATGGTCTTGTATGCTCCCAGAGAGTGATTCTGAAAATGTGGGATCATGTTATTTGCATATTGGGAACTCCTTGCCTTCTGTGGGACTTAGTGGACTGGAGCTATCTCCTAACTTGATGTGTACTTGGCCTTCACTCTCTATGCTGGTTGTTCCCCCTATGTATGCAGATTGGGGTGGAGCTGGGTGAATGGCCAGTGCCTTTTGTTGCCCCCCTGGCTCGCTAAGCCTCTTCCGCAGCCCCATCTCAATACTCCTATTGATCTCCCTCTGTAGGCAATCATGGGGCTCTTGCATCTTCTACTTCTCTTCTGTAGTAGCCTTTTCTTCGTAATTGTAATTGATACTCACTGTAGAACTGTGAGTTGTAGGTGCTGTGGCTACTGTGGTACCTCCTGTTGCTGGAGTGATGTGGGCAGACTGGGGTAGAGGTGGTTGTGTTGGGGCCAATTTCAGCAGCTCCCCCAGCTTGCTAGCACTATCTCTCAGCTTCATCTCTTGCTTCTTGTTGGCCTCCAACTGTTGATGCTCTAGGTGCCTTTGCTCCAACTCTTTCACTACAGTTGGTTGACAGCTTATAGAATCAACTAATGAAATAGCTCCTTCCTTTACTTTGGAATCTAGGGGTGCTAGCTTCTTTTCTTCTTTCAAGGCTTGTACTGCAGGACTTCCTACTTTAGCATGTGCAGCTTAGCTCCTAGTCGACTCTAGGGGTTGTCTCTGTCTGCGGCCATCCTCTTGCACCATGACTTGGTATGCCTTAACGGTTTCGTCACTTCCTCGGCATCTCCCCAAGGCCTCAATTTGCTGGGAAGTACCTAACTCCTGGATTGGGTACCTCTCGTTCCCCCGATTGGCATCCACTGATTGCTGCGAGTTTGGCAACATGGCTGTAAGCAAATCCATTAATTGCTGATGCCTTCTAGCATTCCCCTGCCATAATTTCTCATAGCTTCTGTTTGTTTCCATTCTCAAGGTTTCCTACCTTTGCTGCCCTGTCTGTCGTGCATTATCTATCTGGCTGCTAGGTGCCTTTCTTCCTCTGGCTACCCTGTGGCTAAGTTGCTTGCGTTCAGACTGTTTGTTGAATTGCTCACTGTGCTCCGCTTGTTGCAATCTGATGCCACTGATCTGAGTTCCTGCTCGAGGTACTACTTGATATCCTTTATCTTAACTTCTTCAATTTGATTTCCTTACTAACTCGATACAATCCAGGTGGAGGCTATTCGATATAATGTGGCTTAATTATGAAATTGGGTGGCAGCTAGTGTATGATGCTCTAGTACCTGATGCCCGCAAGGTGTTTGATTAATTGCCTTCGGTTTCTCGTCGCCTTGTTGTCTTCGGTTTATTGCGGCTTGTGATCTCTGTATGCTTGTTGCCTTCAATCTTCTTGTGGTCGTGGTAGCCTTCGGTTTCTTGTTGCTTGTGGTTCTTGTTGCCTTTATTTTCCTGGTTGCCTGATGCTTGTTGTTGCCTTGCTGCCTTCGGTCTGGTCGCCTGATTGCCTTCGATTTCTTGTTGCCTTCGAATTCTGGTTGCCTGGTTGCCTGTGTTTTCTTGTTGCCTTCGAATTCTGGTTGCCTGGTTGCCTTCTTGTGCGTCGGCGCCGATGATGCTAGGCTGAGGCAAGTTATTACTGACGGAGTTTTATCGAACAGTTGGCGGGCTTCGCGCCTTCCCCCAAGCCACTGGGTTGCACCCGATTGCGCTGATAGGGCTTGCCTTCGATGATTACTTCTGTGCTTGTATGCTGCTTGTGGTTGCCTTTCTAGTTGTGGTTGCCTTTGAATCCCGATTGCTTGTTGCTTGCCTTCGATTTGGGATGCCTGATGGCAGTTGCCTTTAGCTGCTGGTGCTTGATGTTGCCTCGTTGCCTTTAGCTGTTGTTGCCTGATGTTGCCTCGTTGCCTTTAGCTGCTGGTAGATGATGTGTGCGCCGATCCCTGGGATCGTGCCGCTCTGATACCAATTTGTAACAACCCTGACCTATCGCAACCCGACGGTGATGAGATTGCTCTGAGTCGAGGACGGCGATGGGGATGATGGTGCCTCGATTAAGAGGTAAATGGTGGGTTATGCTGAGAATTTGGAAAGAAGGGAGAATTGGGAGAGAATTGGGGAAGAATATGTGATTAGAAAGATAGAGGGAGAGAGGGGCAGAGCTAGAGCGAAACTTGAGGAAGAAGGTAAGAACTTGTATTAATTTCTTGATAATCCCTCTTACATCTGTAGCTATCTATATATATAGTCCATCTCTAATTGCCTCTATTATCTACTAATAATATTGCTCTATTATCTATACTAATAATTCCTCCAATGGGCCGAGCCCTGATATTGGGCCTCCTGCTATTGGGCCTCTTGGGATGGGCCTCCTCGGGTTGGGATTCTCTGGTTGGGCCTTCTAATATTGGGCCTCTTGAGTTGGGCCCTTACAGTCCCCTTCGGCTGGGCTCCCTCTGTTCCATACCCCACACTAGGCCTCTACTGTTGGCTTCTCCAGAGCCTTCCATCCTGCGCCCCTTTTCTCTTCCCCTAGACCTCTCCTCCCTGAGCCCTCGTCCGGGCTCCTCCCAAGGCTTCCAATCTACTCCCTCGCCTCCTCCTCCGATCCTTCCCCGGCTTCTTTCCGGCTCTTCCCACCGTGGAGATGCTCCCGTTTGCGCAGGTTGTTACAAGTTTTCACCATTTTAAAATTTCAAAACTTTTTTTAAAAACTCAATTGTGCCTTTTATATATATATATATATATATATATATATATATATATATATATATATATATATATATATATATATATATAACAGGCAACCTAACCATTTTAAATTGTGCACAAATCTCTCTTACAGTCCAGAGATTTTACTGTCTCATTCTTGTTGACTAATTCATACTCGTAATGAATGAAACGAATAGATTGCTATATTTTTCTCCAAAAAAAAAAAAAAAAACAAGTCTCCCCTGCAGTGAAAACTTCACAAAACCTCGTGTGTGTTATTACTTCTGAAATTTTAACTACTTATGTAAGGTTAAGGTTAAGAGATTATAATATGTAAAAAGAAAATTCTCGAGAGTGCATCAAAAACTCAAGCTTCTTCTAGTCTTATTCTCGCATAAAAAACAGTTGAGTGGGAAATATCACATTCGTTGGAAAGGAAAACTCTGCGAGGATCGAATAATAATATTCTCGTTGCAGAACATCTCCCAATTTCCACAATATCTTCCATACTGAGTAAGAGTGGGCAGAGAATAAAAGAGAGAAGGAAACTTAAAGGGAAAAAAGAAAAATAAACAAACAAATACAATACACATTTAATGGAGTAAAAAAGAAAAATGAAACTGTATACTGAAGAAAGATACCAACATTTGAAGCATATCATAAACTCAGCGAAATTTAAGCACATGTTCTTAACTTTATTTGCAAGTGGTTCCAAACATTAGTGCAAAATGGTACACACCTACTCTTCTGTCCCTACCAGAAGGTGTAAATATCACTACTCTTCCTTTAATAAAAAATTTGAGGTATAAATAAGTGGTAGTTTCTTACAAGACGAACTAAAGCGGCATTTTTTAAGTTTGCCAACATGAATCTCAGTAGTTCAGAACCTCATTGTACTTGAATACACAGTCATAAAGCCTCCCTCCTAAGAACTGCGCGACTTCCGGGTGCTTAACCTATTAAATGATTTCAGAAAGAGGAAAAAAAGGTTCAAACTCTAATTAGATTCATTTCATCTTAGTTTTCCAGCCAAGAGAAGAATTCACTCATCAATGAAATAATACCATTCCAATCTTGATGGAGTCGCATTTAAATTGCGCATAAAGATTAGTCTCTATTGCTCTACCCTGTACACGTAAAAAGCAAAAACAAGAATTCAAACATCAAGCAGCACAAGCATATAAATGGTGAAATAGCTTAGGTTTAGGTCAATCAAATGATCCAAACTTGATAATTAATAAACAACATATCTTACCATTCCTTCCAGTATGACTAAGTCTGCATCACTTGCCATGTATGCAAGTTCTGGTGATACAGCTGTTAGATCGATAACCTGACACGAGAATACAGATTCGAATGATAAGAGAGCTATACAACACTAATATGTGGAGGGTATTACACCGATAAAGAAAAAAAAAGGGGGGGTGCGTGGGGAGCAGGATTTTTTCTTACCGGGAGATCGTTACCGGAATTAGCAACAAGAAGGCCAGAAGCATCAACACCTGCTAACTGCCCATTTTCATCCTGCAGCTGATATTAGGCACCGGAAACTTCAGAATCAGAAATACTTGGAAAATATTGAGACCGAAAAGTCAATCAAGAACCTCACTATTACCTTTGAGATAATCTCGATCAGTTCAGGGTAAGTAACATCATTAATTGAAGGCAGGTCGTTGGCAGCCAGAATCACCTGCAGAAGACCAACAATGATAAAATTGTCCTTTTGCAGGCATGCTTAAAAAGCAAGGAATGAGAAAATGTTCTTGAAGATGTTTCACAAAACTATATAAAAAAAATAAAGAAAAGATAAGCATTCTCTCAAAATGTTGGAGGGTACAATAAGGTTTCAATAAGGCTCGTCTTAGAAAAAAGATAAGCCTTACAATACAAGACAAAAGTTGGGAGAGGATTTGTAGAATGTGGCACCGATGAGAAATAGACCTCTAAATAGAAAAGACTTGGAAGGAACAATAAAAATTGTCCCACAATCACGTACTCAGAAGCAAAAATGTAAAACTGCCATAAAACCTATAAACAAGCATAGCAGGAGCAAACAAAGTTAAGGAGAACAAATATCATAGAAAAAGACTACCAGAGTACCTAATCATTTAACCAAACAGTGCCTTAGGGAACTTATCGTTGGAAAGCCTGCTAAGTTTTACTAAATATTGCTTGAGTTGCATACATAAACAAAAAACTGGCTTAATTACTGATACAGAAAAAGAACTAATGAAAATACAGCACGGGCAATTAAAGGTTTTCTCAAGATATTCCGAGAAAACTGTGTCGAAAGTAAGTAGTGAAAAATAACTCATTTAGCTCTCTCCCAAAATGAACAAGCAAATGAATGATGTAATGAGACAAACCTTTGTACCACGCCTGAGTAACTCTCTTGCAAAGGGCAATATACCCAATACTATATCAGCACCAGAGTTATCAACAAAAATGACTGCCTGTAATATGTAAAAAATTAAGTCATGCCAAATCCCTAAAGATCTACCATGTTATAATAATACCAACTAGCGAAGGCTTCTAGAACTATACATTACGAAAATTAAAATTTTCATAGCCAGCTAAAATTGCTACATTTCTAGACAATACACATATGTAAATATCAAGAAAAAGGCAGACAAAAGCATTTTACTTTCTATTTTAAAAAAAGGAGAATACAAAAATTATGTTAGCACAATTGAGACTTAGTTCCACCAACAAATAGTCAAAACAAAGGATTATCCAAAATTACCTGCTAGCACTGTTTTTAATCCTATGCATCAATAAAATGAAAACAGACAGAAGAAACTGTCCAGAATTACGGGGGTTCAATAACATCCAGAATATTAAAAAATAAGATTATTGGAGTGTAGTATTATTCTACAATAAAATAAACATGAACCTTCCAAATTTTGTTTCCTATCTTGTATGAATCATCATCAAACAAGAATGTACCTTTCTCCAAGATTTTTTGGTCCATCTCGTTTTAAATGCATCCAAATCATCAATAACCCAAGGTCGAGATACGAGATTCTGACAACTTGCCAAGAAAGACATACCATCCCTTGCAAAAACTTCTGCAAGCTTCAAGAACGAAAAGATAGACACTTACTACAAGCCAATTCTGTAAATAGAAAATGTGCTTGACTATACTTCTACAATTTTACATTTATTGAAGAGAAGCATTTAAAACATTTGAAAAGATTGGAGAACCATAAGAAAATAAGAACCAGTAATTAATGCATTTTTTCCTAATTGAATAGCAACATACCTGTGCAGATCCTAAATCAAAAATGTTCCCTGCCAATATTCCCCTAATCAAGTTCTCCACTCGTTTTCCTTCGTCTTCAATAGCATCATTAAGCCGAACAACATCCTCAAATAGAGATATAGCTTTAGCATTTTCCTCGTCCTGTTAAGGAAACATATTAAGTGATTAAGAGCATGAAAAGTATCATGCAGGTAGAAGAACAGGGGAGAGAAATATTGGAGCATTCTGGGAAAACGAAAAATAACAGCAAGATCTTTTACCTTGACCTTCTTGAATATATCGACAAACCCCAATTCTCTAAGAACTAGCTCTCGAAGCCTACAAAGAAGCTTAAAAACCCCTTGATGCATTAGGCCAAGGAAATCTTACTTTTGCCGCCTATAAATATTCAACTTAAGACAAAATTTGGGGACAATATTTAAGACAGATAACAACTTACAATGCAATCTGGTGGCCCACCATGACTCTCAGGATTTTTCTTTAATTCTTCAAGGATTGCTGTGTACCTTCACAACACAAGATAAAGCTACATGATATGTTTAAAGCTTAGGATAACTTCAAAATTGTTAGCAGACCCCTGTTTCTCTGCAAAAAACTGAAGACGGCCGAGAAAATCATGTTAATAAATGCAGAGAGCTACTCATTTCACAGAGAGTAAGTAAGAAAACATACAATCTTCTATTATCAGTACAACCATTTTAGGCATCTTCGGAATTTCACTGAAACACACGCTTAGTATAATACTATAATGATGATATAAAGTGATTAAAAAAAGGAAAAAAAATCTCTTTCGTTTAGAAAAAGTCAAACCTTTGAGCAAACTTTTCTGCTTTGGTAGGAGCATCAGCTACTGAAGTGTCACTCTCTGCCCGTTGCCTGAAAAGGAAAAGCAATTTTACTAGATGCAAAAGAAATTAGATAATAAGGACTGTGAAGATATTCAAATTACAAAACAACAAGTTCAACTATAAATAAACTCTCTCTTCCCAAAGAATAGAATGGAATTTATATATAAATCGCTAGAGAGGCCGAATTACCAGAAACAGAGAACTACTTCTTTCCCCAATCATTCAAAAACTAGTCGCTATATATAAGTGTTAGATGTCTCGATCAACTATCGATACAATCTAACAAGGATTAGGAATAGGTGTGATCCAAAAAGAAAGAAAGAAAGATAGATCAAGCTCAATGGCGATTGTAGCTCCTAGTAGAGAAGGATTTCCAGCGTTCTAACAAAGACACAAGCTCCCGAGAAACCGAGATTGGATTCAGCGAGCAGATAAATGAGATCACTGCGCACAGATCAAAAGTAAATGATCTAAAGAACCTTCAATCGACAGCAATAAAAGGAAATTGTTACCTAAAAGAGGGGACGGAGTTGAGGAAGAGATCGATCCACTGGATCTCGACGGGGGTGGCCCTGCGGGGGTTGTCGGAGGGGAACCTGTAGGGGATGGTGCACGCCCTGTACGTGGACTCGATCGGCGTCTGCAGCAGCGGAAACGGCACCGAAGGAGACGAGCTCTCCATCGTGTATTCCCCTCTTCGATCGCTCTCCCTAGGGTTAGGGTTAGGGTTTTCGCTTTCTCTTCTCGCAGTGGACACGGAGACGCGATTTGCTGCGATCGACAGGGGCGTACGAAGGGGCGGGGGATGGATATACGGAACCGCTGAAAAGGAGAAATGGAGAAGACGCAGAGCAATAGCGGAATAGAGTACTGGGCCGTCCCATGAAGTTGGCCCATTATACTTGATTTGGGCCTAATGGACGAAACAATAAATCCATGAAGAGATACGGACCTAAATCTGATCAGAGCAGAGCACGTCCCACATGAGTAGCTTTCTATTTTCTTTTTCCTTTTTTTTTAATAAAGGGAGATGATTTGTGCTCCTAAAAATGCTAATTTTGTACCGACAGGCGCAGTTGATATATCTAGAGTTAATTCATTTCATTCATGCTCTCATTACATACAATATGCCTCTTATATTCTCATAGTACTAAAATGTAAATTATAGACAATAATACATTAAAGTATAAAAAATAATAAAATAGCATTAAAGCCAAGTAGGCCTTAATATGTGTAGTGTCTGGTCTCATGGATTGAGCTATGAGGTTTCTTCTGTTTGCTTTGTGGCCGTTATCTCGACCGTTTGATCCGCAAATCTTGGAGGATTTAAATGCCAGCTTCCAAATCTCCCACTGTGCCTTGAATTATGTTGGCTGCCTCTTTTCTCCAAAATTGTTGGAACCATAAATTACTCGCGTGCTAGTCTTCGGTTCTCAATAAGTGATTTTCATGAATGTGCCCTCGATCAGTCATAGGAGAAGGCCAAATTTTTTTAAAATTTTTTTTTTATTTTTATTTCCATCTTTTTTTTCTTCTTATTCCTGCCTAGGTTGTTACAATTAGGTCCATTTGTTGTAACTCGAAAATACAGGAACCTTCATTTAATTTATTTTTTTCAACCTGCATATTTATCTATCTATCTATCAATTTATCTACTTGTAATTTACTTTTATTCTTTTGCAAAGTGTAATTAACTAGGAGCAGGAGAAGAGGTCTCATATTGATGGTGATAATTCGCACGCAGAGGCGAGCTACTCCGGTGGCTCCTTTCCGAGAAAGGACTAGCAGTACTACTACTCATCTTGGGCAGCAGCTCTACTCCGTTCACAACCACGACCAAGTCCTTCTTATGACCGTCCCCGTCCCCGTTGCTCATCTGTTGTGGATCACTTCCGGGCTCTTCTTCCCCCTCGTTCTCCTCTAGCGACCTCATCTTCGTCTCCGGCGTGAACACGTACGTATGCGCGAGACCGACCACGCAGATAACCCCGAGTATGATCAGCGAGTTCATCATCCCAATGCCCGGCTCGTACCCATTCTGTATGTTGTCCCTCTTCGTGTCCTGCGACGCCCACAGGAACCCGACAGTGCCGACGATGGCCCCGACCTTACCGGAGGCGCCGGAGATGCCGTGGCACGTGGAGCGAAGACGCGCGGGGAAGAGCTCGGCGGGGACGATGAAGGTGGTGGTGTTGGGGCCGAAGTTGGAGAAGAAGAAGGTGAGGGCGTAGAAGATGATGAACAAGGGATGGCCGTGGTGGTGCCAGTAGGCGTTGTAGGGCCCCGCGAGGGCGAATAGGAAGAGGGCCATGAAGGCGAAGCCGAGCATCTGGATGCGGCGGCGGCCGATTCGGTCGATGAAGTAGACGGTGGCGAAGTAGCCCGGGATGGTGGAGGCGACGGCGATGATGGCCTGGCACTTGGCGAGGTTGTAGGCCTCCTGGTAGGCGTTGACCTTCTCGGGGTCGGGGTACCAGGGCTTGTAGATCTGGGACTGAAAGAGGGTGCTGCTGTAGTAGGGGATGTCGATGATGAGCCAGGCGATGGCGCAGGCGAAGAGGTTACGACCGTGGCATCGAAGGAACTCGCGGGAGAAGAGGCCGTATGAGGCGGGGGGAGGCGAGGGCACCTCCTGCTGCTGCTGCTGCTGCTGCTGCTGCAGGGATTCTGTGTCCTCCAGCATGGCTGTTTGCAGGTCGAAGTCGTAGTCCAAAACGCGGCCCATGTCGTTGGTGGCCTTGATCACGTTGTGCTCCACCAGGGCCGTGAACCTGCATATATACATCATATATGCGCGCCATCAATTCTAAACCATGTCTCACGTGCTAATTTAATTGATTCTATATGTATCCTTCGTACAAAATTAATGATGATTTTAACGATCCATGCACTCACTGAAAAGATATAATAAAAATAAAATTAAGCCAGTATTCTCTTAATAACAAACAATTAAGTAATAATTATTTTCCATGATAAAATTTGAACTCAGAATATTTTATGATATTCTGTATTTAATAGAAAATTGCTATTGGTGATCAGCCCA
The DNA here is from genome assembly GCA_029204045.2 of Tillandsia leiboldiana. Classification (NCBI taxonomy): domain Eukaryota; kingdom Viridiplantae; phylum Streptophyta; class Magnoliopsida; order Poales; family Bromeliaceae; genus Tillandsia; species Tillandsia leiboldiana. The sequence goes on from CM055070.1 coordinate 45,823,724, forward strand.
ACAAAAAATGTACTCAATTATTTCATCTGGGACGTCTTGTATAATTCTCTTTCATAATCTTTTGTTTTTTTTTACTTCCTCAAATGTTCTCACTCCATCTTCTGAAAAATATTTATCAATCTGAAAGAGATCCTTCTAAAGATATGCATAGTACATGGACATGGAATATAAATGATTCAAACCGAATCCCAAAGAATAAATTAAGTACGTTCCATGTAATCGCAAGCCTAGCTTGCATTAGTTTTCTTTTTTTTTTTGGATGATTTTTCTGGGATATGCTTCAGTCACCAATCTATGATGTAGATATATCCTGTAAGATATTCCCCGAATCTACGCAAACTTGATATTAATCTATTATATATGAACAAATAATTTTATTTTTATTAAATATTATAATAGGTCGTCGTTGACAAAGAGTGTCTTCATTTAAAAATAAAAAAAAATACTACATGTACACCCCAAAGGGGGTGTACATCTCACACCTCATTCATCTATGGTGGGGGTGTGATGAGAAGATCACTTCATGTGATTCCTAAAAATACCCCCACCCTTAAATGGGTGGGGGTGTATGATGCACACCCCAAAGGAGGTACATGTAGCGTTTCTCAAAAATAAAATCCCTTCTTTACTAAACTGTCAAATCACAAATTTAAATATAGTTTATCTACGGTACTCTCTAGCTACCTATAGCACAACAAGCGAGATGAATATATATATATATATATATATATATATATATATATATATATATATATATAAATGCACCTATAAAAAAAACTTATTTAATATAATGGATTAAAAATTGCTCCAATGAATAGACACATTTTTTATTTCTTAATTGGGGGAACGAACCCAAAGTTCAGAAGGCATATTCGCACCTTTACAAGTCAAGCTCTATGCATCAAATAATTATTTACTAATTTTTTTAAAACGATGCATGTGTAAACAATCATCTTAAGTAGATAAAAGTATAGAAGGTCTGGAAAGTGCAAAAATGACAGCAAGATCCAAAGTTTTACTACTGAGTGTTAGATGTGACTCAAAATCAGAATCGCTTCGATATTATGATTCAGGTTCGTCGACGGCTTCGCGGTGCGACAAGAAATTTTGCGGATGTTTGTGGTGGAAGCGAAGGGCTCGGGCCGCTAGGCCCGAGCCCGAAGCCCACCACTGACATCGGACGGGGGTGCGGGGGGCGGAGCCCCCTGCGGTACGGATCCGATCCGCTAAGGGAAAAACCCTAATTTCTCTTTTGTTTGCCCGAGAGAGATCGAGCGATTGTATCATCACGAACTCTTATATTCCCTCTTTTCTATATAGTGAAATCTCTCCTCTTTCGCCCGTGGTTTTTTTCCTGCAAAGGGTTTTCCACGTAAATCTGTGTGTTAATTCTCTGTCGTGCAATTTTGATTTTACTTTTCTGTCGTGATCGCCAATTGATTTTGTTTAGTTTGTGCGCTCGTTGCTAACACTGAGTATATATATTCTTGATCTAGACCTGTTGTTTTATATTATATTGGCCTTTTAGATGTGTACTTAATTAGTATATATCAAAGTTTTATGAGGTTGGTTGGTTTTTGGTTTAATCTCCTACCACGCACATGTGAATGATTCCTCAGGTGTTTTTATTATTTACAGAATTACATATCATATACAATACATCAAATTTATTGATCCCTTGTCTATGGGATAGAGAAAAGTAATGTTAACATATACAATTTCAATTAATAAATATGACCAAAATTAAGAAATTTAATCTATTCTTATCAAAATTAAATTTATTATCAGTATATATTATCTATCTATCTAGCTAGCTAGGAGCAAATGTTGGAGCCTTGGACAAATTAAGAAGCTAGCCATGACTATATTGTAACTCATGAGAGCATATATATCCTGAGTTCCTCAAACACCTGCTCGTTCAACCTCCCAAAATTAGGAGTACATAGGAAGAACCTATATATCTACTTTTGGTATTGTGTACGCGCGAAGATAGAATTTTATACCACTTTATCAAAAAATTGAATATCTTGGAGTATATGAAAAGCTCGTACTTTATATATATAGAATATTTTCGAGTGGGCGTCTGAAGGTTATAAATAAAGAAAAATTAGAATTATTAATTTTATATTGGTATTAATTAAGAATGGTAATCCTGGAAGACATCCTTTCTTGCAGAGTTGGGAAGCTCCCAATATGTTATTTGGAATAGAGTCCTAAAAGAAAGATGATTGGATGAGAAAATTTGAGCGCAGGGTTCGAGGGGGTGACAAGTTAAACTTGTCAAATCTCTCCGTTATACTACTTGTTTATATATCTTGTAATATAGTAAAATGGAAAAGAAATAGAGAGGAGGTGCAATCTTCTAATTTAAGAAAATGAGAATTAAATCACCATCACAAAAGCAAACGACTTTTATGAGTAGTAGCAAAAGCCGGCGCCCGATTTTGTATATGATTAGCAAAATTGTCGAATGATGATGAGAAGAATATATAGTGCTATATAAATGACAAAAGGAAAGATCAATGCTGGGTTCTTAGTACTCTATTATACATACCTGGCGGTTTCCGGCATGGCCATCCTCCAGTAGAAGGTGAGCGCCGCCGGGACGGCGCCGAGCATGAGGATGATCCGCCACGCGAGGTCCGCTCCCTCCGGTGTGATGTCCCCCTTCTTCGTCGTCGCACGGTCGAACGCCGCCGTCACCGCCATCGTCACCCCCGAGCTCGCCAGGATCCCGAACCCCTGCATCGAGAACACCGCCGCTATGAACGACCCCCGCGTCCGCTTGTTCGCGAACTCCGACATGATCGTCGCCGACAGCGGGTAGTCGCCTCCGATCCCCACCCCCAGCATAAACCTATTTGAAATGACTAGTAAATCATTCTATCAATTCGCTATATTTTTTTACAACGAGATAGTATATATATATATATATGCAACCGCTTCATTCATTTGACGGTCGATTCGTTGTATTTTGTTTAACATTTTTTTGTATTCGTAATACGTACGCACCTGAAGAAGCAGAGGCTGGTTAGGACGCAGTTGCGCGTGCGGCAGATGGAGAAGCCGCAGGAGAAGGAGCTGGCGACCATGAGGACGAGGCAGATGCCGTAGACGCGGCGCCGGCCCACGCGGTCGCCGAGCGCGCCGAACACGAGCTGGCCGATGATGGCGCCTAAGAGGGCGATGGCGACGGCGGTGGAGACGACCGCGGGCGGGGTGACGCCGGGTTCGTCGTCCTTGCCCTTGTAGTAGATGCGGCCGATGAGCTTCATCACCGGTGAGATGCAGAAGAGGTCGTAGGAGTCCGTGAAGAGCCCCATCCCGGCGATCACGATCGCCTTGAAATGGTAGTACTGCGTCCGAGCATGATCCAACGCCGTCAACACCTTCAAAGCCATGTATATATATATATATATATATATATATATTTCTATATATGTTATTAATCTCCACCTATATATATAGCATGCTAACTAATTCTCCCTGTACATAATTAAATCCCTCTGAAGAGAAAAAATTAAAACGAAGGGAAGAGAAGAGAAGAGAGATGTATATATATGAGCTAATATTTAAGGTTAGAGTTTGTATATGTAACAGTATACATAGTTGAGCTAATATTTAAGGTTTTTTTTTTTTTTTTTTTAAACCTGAGACGCAACTTTGAGAATAAGAGAGGGCTTTGAATGGGGAGAGGCCAAAGATTCGAAGGAACGATGCCACAAAAGGTCTATATATATTTTTTTAAAAAAAAAATATAAAAAATATAGCACATTATTCATTTTTATTTATTAAAATATTAAATTGAATAATGAGAGAACATAGTTTTGAAAACGATGACACTGCATAAATAAATAAATAAATAAATAATAATAATAAAAAAGAATGAAAGATTAGATGGTTACTGAAAAAAATGGTGCCCACCAGGATATCGATGGCATGTGGACTAAGGGAATGAATTAATTAATTTTTGAATACGTAGTTTTGCTTGGGTGGGGCCCGAGTTGTTAGTTTAGGGGTTCGACCAATAGAAGGAGGAGTCAAAGTCTCGAGTGGAGACGATTGTAAATCTACTTATTTGCTCCCCTGCGATGACTTGGCGTGGGCGCGCGCCGGTCCTCCTCCCTTCGGAATCCGCATGGAGAGAGACTCCTTTTGGGTTGACCAAGTGGAGTCATCTCTGAACCTCACATCTTATCATATTGTTTACAAGATTGATAATCCGCCTCTAGAGGAACGATCACTGCAGTTGCTGTACCAAATGCGGTCACCGCAAGGTTACAATAATAATATATATATATATTTTAAAAAAAAATTAACATATTATCATTTTATTTATGAAGAAGATAAATTAAACTACATAACTAAAACAGCCAGATCTTCAAAAAAATAAAAAAAATTAGTAACTACTGAGCAAACCCCAGAGATTTCTGAGCGAATAATAGCCAACTATTACTTGTCGCGAAATTTATTTTATTTTTTTTTTAAAAAAAATTGTTACACTACAGTCAAATAGCCCACCAAATAGTGGTTATAATCTTCCACCAAATAGTGGTTATAATCTTCCGCTCTCATCTTCCATCACAGTAACATTTAATATTTTTAATTTCGATAGTTGAATATATATATATATATAGCTAATCTAAGAAAAATATTGCGGTGCGCACGCGGAAGAAGAGTCAGCGGTGTGAGTGCAAGAAAAATACTGCTGCAGGTAGACATGCCTGACAATCACAGAATTTCGCTAAATTATTATTATTTATAATTAATTGTTCAGCAGATATCGAGTGGAGCAGGGGTGAGAGATTTTTCTTTAGATGATGCGAGTAAAATTGATGGTTGTGCTCAAAGCAGAGACAAAGGGGGAACATATGCGCTGTGGTCTGGAGCGCGAAGGGACACGGAATCTCGGATTTTATTTTAGCTCCCAGATTGGTAGTAAAATTCCAACCCGTGCCACAAGGCAAAACGACATCTGTGCTCGGATACCATTATGCTTGACTTATGAATGAATGCAATTTTGAAGCCTCCAAATTAAGAGGATACTCATTATGAAGCTTCTATTTTGGCTTTTCTGAAATAAAACCTACCGAACTTATCTAAATTATAGATTATTTTGAATCAACTATTTAATCTTTCAAAATTTTAATTTTATTAATCAACCTTTTAATTTTATTTAATACGTTTAATTATATGACTTAGTTACAACAATTTATAAAGGTCAAGTCTAAAACTGCAATAAATTAAGGCTTATAATTTGAGAACCAAAAGTGTAATTTACCCTTGATGGCATTTAATTATAACTTCTAAATAAGTTCATATATGAAAAATTTTTGGTCACTTTTGGTATTATTGGCAATTTTTATTTTTTAAAATATATATATATATCTAAAATAGTGTAAAAGAAAATAATAAATTACTTGCCATCCTTAAAATTATAGTGTTTGTTTCGTAACATAAAAAAAAAAAAAAAAAAAAATAAAAATAAGAACAACTATTTATTTGCTTTCAAAATCTTTTTTAAAGAAATTGTCTACAGCGGAAGCATTCAAACAACGGAGATAGAAAGAAAATGTGAAGAAGAACACAAATATTTATAAGAAAAATTTTATTAACTAAGATAAATATTATACCAACTTAATTCTCTTCTAACACCAACATCAGAGTAGCTTAACATTTAGGTGCACATGCACTACTTGGCGCATTTGCTCTCTAATTTGTTTACATGCACCCTCACTTGTGCACACTTATATAATTATCACATCACAACCCAACAATATTATCTATATATATATATATATATACTTGGTAAAGCACACATGTTAAGCGTGCATCTTAATTAGAGAGAAGAGAACTTCCTCCTTAATTTCCTTCATAGTCAACAAAACATTAAGTAGGCTAAACCTAGCCTGCAACTAAAACTATAACCATGTGAAACATGACAAATTAATTAAGTATATAAATTCCACAACCTTTGATTTTGCCATTCACTAATTACTTAACAGAGATGCATTGCAAACAACAAGAGGATTGCATATCAAATTTTATAAATCAGCATTAATTAAGACAAGAAAAAAGGGCAACAATTAATGCCATCCGAAGCCTTAAATTATCTAAGCATCAATCTATCATCCACTACAGAAGAAAAATATTATAAAAAATTAGGCCTTTTGATTATTATAAATCATATTTAACTACTCAGACAAGGTTTTAAAATAAACCTCTAGCTAGCTTTTTGATTTGTAATCCAAATTAGTCTACATTAATACCACAAAAGGTATCCTCAAGGGCAATGAAGAGCAAATCGCCACAACTCTTAATTATATATGTGCCAATTTGTAACTTTTTTTCTGATTATTTTTTTTTTCCCAATAAAAATTCTCACAAATCTGTACTACTGATGTATATAAAAGCATAATTATTTTTATTAAATCTTGTGCTACTAATTATTTAGCCAGTGCAGTGTTATCTTAACATGTACATGAGAAAAAAGGTCAAAATAGCATGTACACGTGCGTAGAAGGCAAATTAAACTAGTGGAGTGTTGCAATAATGATATTTTAAGTAAAGAAGCTTCTTTACGTCTCATTCCATTCCTTCAAATTTCCCCTTTTTATTTTATTTTATTTTGTGTACATACTCTGATATTAATTAATTCCTTGGTTTTTGGGATTAAGTTTGGGATTAGTAGCCCTTCATATCATTATTGACTACTGTACAGATCAAGGTCAACTTAGCTATAACGACGGTCCCTTTGATTTTTTTCCTTTTGGTTATCACAAGCATAGCATAGTTAGTTCATTTCGGCAAAAATTCGGTTCATTATAATACGGATAAAATTCATATCATGAATTTTAAATTTGTTGAAAAATTCGGTAAAAAAATGGACTCGATAATTATTTGGATACGTAATTTATACGAAAATTATACGTTAACCAATTAAAAATTCGGGATCAAAATTTTGACTATTAAATTAATTTTTTTTTTCTAGATTTATATTGTGAGCATAATAAGTTATAATTTTTAAAAATATAAAAATAAATAAATACAAAATAAATAGATACAAAATAAAATAGACCAGGAGTGCGTGTTGTGCCTGTGGCACCGTGCACCTGTGCTATGAGCCTGCCAACAGTGAAGAAAAAATATATATTTTTTTTCTTGAAAAGTGAAGTTTTTTTTTTTTTTTTCTTGAAAAGCAAAGTGCTAAATTCCTGTTTACAGTAGTGTTGGACTTTGACCTTGGTTAGTGCAGTGTGCACCACATTGATGAAAGTCTTGGACTCTTGGTTAAAGAGTATTTGGCTAGTTTTTGAAATTCAAAAAAAAAATAATAATAATGCTAAATTTTTTGGGAAAAAATTCGAAATTCGCGAATTATTCGCGAATAATAATTTTTGGAGAAATTTTTTCTGAATTAATCTCATTTTTTTCAAAAATTCGGAAACAATTCGTTTAATTCGAATTCTCAATAATTCATGAATAATTCGCGAATAATATTCAAATTAACTAACTATGATGACAAGGAACTGTATTTTTCTTTAATTTTCATGTTTCCCATTAGGTTGCAGCTCTGGGCTGTGTAGATTTGCATGTGTACGTACTTGTGTTCATTTAAAATGGAAAAAAACAGCAGTAACTTTATATATATTAATTTCTAAGTGTACATCGATATAATTAAGTAATTAATTAAAATTGTTATGTATTGACAGTTTCTAGTCTCTACGGTCATTTTGAGCGAGCTATTATGATTGATTGATAACAAAGTTATAGAATAGATCATATAGTAGCTATAACGCATTCATAGTAGATATTAAAGAAAAAAAAAATTATTTATTTATTTATATTTTATTTTATTTTAACATGGATCAACATAGGAGGGAGAGAGGATCAAGTAATTAGTTGTCCTTATAGTCATAAGTCAAATTCCACATTTTAAAGGTCGTGTAAGAATCAATCCTGAAAAATAGTATTTCTCAAGAGATGGATTTAGAAAAAAAAAAAAACAAAAACAAAAAAAAAAAAAAAACAAAATCTCAAAAGCTGCATTTCAATTAATTGGTTTGGTCTAATTCTTCCTAAGAGTTGTGACACGAGCTGCAGCAATACAAAGGAAAACAAAAGCATAGGCTTAAATTAGCAATTAAACAACAGGGTTTGCCTTCATAATTTCATTAATATTGATAACACAAATAGTACGATGATGGGATAATGTTAAATTAGTAAAGAATCATGTAGCCCATTTCACTGTTCAATTCACACCCGTTGGAAGCCCAAATACAGTCAAATTCTAGCTCAAATGAATAGGTCTCCCTGTACACTCTTACTCATGAACCTATCTAGTCTCACGTTGACTGATGAGCTAAGCTGGTCATGATCATGAATGAGTTCAAATGGCTTACTACCCTTCAATGAGTTTACTCACCAGGCACTACTTATAGGCCTGTTTTGGCCTGCGCCTCATACTACTACTATTTTTTTTTTTTTTTTTTTTTTTTTTCTGATAATTTGCAGCTAATACTACTTGTTTTCACTTGCATGGTGGAGGGATTTGCATCCCACTATACCTAGCCTTAATGTTCAAGCACTGGGCAGTCACAGGTCCCCGCCCCACGTATCGTAGGTGGACGTCGTGGAGATTGACATTCTGGCACGGGATCCCTTTACTGCACCGGAAAGTCACAGCCACGGGGGTCGTCGATGTTCCTCGTATGCTCCTGAAGAAGATGTCGCTGATCTTCACACGAGACGGCACCTGCATTTGAAACATTAGAAAAAGAAATTACACTCCGATTTGAAATTCCGGTCGAAACATGCTAACTATATATGAAGAGGCATTAGCTGGTGAGATGAAAAAATTCCTAGCATTTTCTAGATCACACGTACTACAATTACTATGATGCAATAGAATGATACAGCTTGCTTACCGCTGAAGAACAAGACATGTAAGGGCAATATGTCTGGTCAATAATAATAGGATTTGCCACACTCTTCATCACTATATTCTGGAAAGTCATGTTCGTCGCCATGCTACTTCCAGGAGAATTCTCCCATGTCTTTATCCTTATCCCGTTCGTCGTTCCAGCGAGAGTGCTATCTCTAACTACGAGCCCTCTCACATCTCCTTCATTCTGGTACCTTCCTAAGCTCCCAACACTTTCAGCATATGGCAAAATTAGGCTCCAATTAGTGTCTTCTCACAGTACAAGCACGATTCTTATGATGAAAACAACATGTAAATTGCAAGCGAGGAATCCTTAGGCGACTTTCACACTCGGAATCAACGATCGAACGTGTGCTAATGAGAGAAAGAGAATAATATAATTCACCTGATACCATGCCCGGGTCCACATTTGATCCCACTTATAAGCACATGCGAGTTCCCCTGTCCTATAGAAATGCAGTCGTCGCCAGTTCCGATCACAGAGCTGTATATAGTAACACCCGAGCTACGTTCGATGTGAATTCCATCGGTGTTCGGGCTATTTGACGGTGCAGTGATCCTGATGTTGCTTGCCCAGAAGTTTTTACAACCCACAGTGGCAATGTGGAAGAACTTACTATTCACAGATGTTATACCCCTCACCACTGTGTTATTGGTCGCGACAAACTTAAGCGACTGAAAATAGCGCAGAGCTTGACATGTTTAGCTTCCAATTGAAAATTATAACAACTAAGCAGAGGAGGTAATTAAATACATTATAAAGAGATTGGCATGAGAATGTTTTCATTATTCTTCCAAGAACTTAGTCATAGAAAATTGTATGGCACGATTTAGAGCTTCGTTTCGATTTTGCGAGATAACAATTGGTGGAAAATTGTACTGCGAGCTCTCAAACAATTCTCTAGATTATAAGTATGAACAAAAACACTCAAAAGTGTTAGCAACTACTGCTTGAAAGCATGAATGCTCACAGTTGGGAGAACTTTGCAATTCTTCTTTGTAGGGCAATTGTTATAAGGCCATGAAACAGATCCTTGGCCATCAATAGTCCCCCATCCAGTCAAGGTCAACCTATCGACCCATCCGAACTCGATCCAATCGTCACCTTTCACATACTTGCTCAAATCTGTTGATGCCTTCAAGTATCCCTGCATGTGCATTATCTAATGTTGTTAGCTACAGCAATTCTGACAAAGTTCCCTGATGCAATTGTGTGATCTCCTTTAATCAAGGACTATGGACTTGAAGTTTAGTGCTTTTTCTTTGAATGTTTGAATGTGCTTGCCTTCATATAAACTGTTAAAGACTTGACATGTACACAAGGTCCCAAAAACTTGATCGGGCCGACGAAATAAGTCCCTTTCGGAACGTGAAGACTGACTGCGCCACTCGATGCGCACGCCGCCTTCCATGCTTTCATGAATGCCTGCATTGCTTTGATAATGTTAGATTCAGACGGCGAAAAAGAAAACGAAAACTTTAATTACAACCCTGTGTATATGCTAAAAGAAAAAATGGAAAAAATGTAGCCATGGAGACTTTTTTTTTCTTTTTATTTTTTTGTCTGTTTTTGAAAAGCTAATTTTATGTTTTTGAGGTTGAGCTCATACCACATCATCAAGGATTTGTTTGAAACGATCATCAATTAACCGCAGAAAAAAGTAATGAAACTAAAGAAAGCATACATATATATATATCTATAAAACATGCAACCAAAAAACTAAAAAAAGCTACTTATAACAAATAACATGAATAGATGAATAAATTACATTGCTATCATCTGTGAACCCGTCTGCTCGGGCGCCAAAATGGAGCACGTTGAAAGAAGTGGGGATTGTACTCCTCCCACCTACGGCATTACCAACAACGAAGCAAGCACATGCTAAAGCAAACAAGATCAAAAGCTTCATGATATATAAATATGCATATAAAGTTTTTTTTCTTGTGTTTTTGTTTTATTATGTGTTCCTTTATAATAAAGATAAAGAATAGCAGAGCTTAATTCAATGTTCGGAGAGAGAGAGAGAGAGAGGTGGAAATAAAATAGAAGGCGGAGGTACGTAACTTCCATGACCTCCCACTCCCACCACCTGTTCCCAACCGCTTGCTTTGAGCATTAGAGACGTAGATTTAGACCATCCTCTCCCCCCTCCCATTTTTAGCAACAACTAATACATGCCCTCTCTTCTCCCACCACACGTTGTGAGTCAGAGAGAAAGAGATGAGACAGAAGAGTTTTTTTTTTTTTTTTTCCTTAGTTGTAATCAACAAGTAAAACTCAGTTGCAGATGGTTGATATATATATACATACATAGTGATTCAAACATAATCTGCTAGGCTGTGTCTCCGTTTCTTTGGTGTTTTCGGATTGCAGAGCTGTTGTTCGTGTCCTTCGTTAGAAAGAAATCAGTTAGATCTAAGCTGGTCAATCATCCGTGTCCATTCGTTCGTTGTTATACCTGTAACGATTCAGATAAAAAAACTAATAATTTTGCCCGCTTCTTCTTTTCTACTGTAATTTTAAGATGCAGATTATTTGGCGCGCGCACAGAGAAAATTAACTAGGCTGGCTATAAGGGGGTGAAGCAACTGGGCCTGGGGGGTGTATACATTTTATTGGGCTCCACAGGCCCAGCAGCGTCCACAGTGGGTTCCAGTACTAACAACGCTCCTCTTCTTCTTCCTCCTCTCTCTCTCTCTCTCTCTCTCTCTTTCTCTCGATCATATTGGGAGAGTGAGAGGGAGATGCATCTGAGCGCGAACGAGGGGATCGAGGGGAACAGGTTCGTGGTGACGGGGGGATTAGGGTTCGTGGGATCCGCCCTCTGCTTGGAGCTCGCCCGCCGAGGGGCCGCCGAGGTCCGATCCCTCGACCTCCGCACCTCCTCCCGCTGGTCCCGCGATCTCCACAGCGCCAGTGTTCGATGCCTCCAAGGTCCACCCCCTTCATTCTATTCTCCCGATCTTCTTCTTCTTCTTCTTCTTCTTCTTCTTCTGTAGTGAGAATTAAAAATGGATTTGGATCTGTATTTTGTAATCATCTTTCCAATTCGTGCGGTGAAAATGAGTATCGTCGCCTGATAAATGGATATGATTCCTGCACGCGTCGTGCATGTATCTGCTATTTACCTTGTTGCTGGGATCTTTAGCACTGTTGTTGTGTCTGGAACTGGTTTCAGATGGAATTCTATTGAACTAGTGGTGGTAGTTAGTGGTAGTTTACTAGCGGTTCGATGATGGTGGTGTTGCAGTGGCGATAACAAGTTTATTAATTCCAAAAAACAAAATGAGATTTCAATTGACAAGTTGTGAAAAAACTGGATTTACTTCTGCCAGAATCACACAATTTAAGGTTTCGAAGAGGATATCATAAAAGGTGCGCATGCCTGTAGGGTTTTTTTTTTTTAATCAATGACAACACAGCACTTAAATTGGTCTTCTACTGTGTTTTTTTTTTTTTAATAATAATAATAATAACACTGAATTCATGAGTAGGACGTACTAAAATCAACAAAAATGTGAATAAAGTTCTTTTACCAACTAACAGCAAAAAGTTTTATATAGGTGATTTTGTCAGTTGACTGATGTTTCAAACATTTTCAGGAGACGTGAGTCAAAAGAAGGATGTTGAGAGAGCTTTACGTGGGGCCGACTGCGTCTTCCACCTCGCCTCTTATGGCATGTCGGGGAAGGAAATGCTACAGGCAGGTCGCGTTGATGGCGTTAACATCAGCGGGACCTGCAATATATTGGATGTCTGCCATGAGTTTGGGGTCAAAAGACTCATCTATGTGAGTACATACAATGTGGTTTTCGGAGGAAAGGAAATTGTGAATGGTAATGAATCGCTGCAATATTTTCCAATCGACGATCATGTCGATCCATATGGTCGTAGCAAATCAGTTGCAGAACAACTAGTCCTAAAGAGCAATGGTCGGCCGTCTAAGTGAGTAGTTTTAACCATCTTTCATGTGTAGTTGTCTGCAGCAGTTTATGTATTCGTGCTTCTGTTCAGAAACACTGTATAAAATAGATGCTGAGGGCCTTTTTGCCCTGCCGGGAGCTTCTGTAGAAGTGCTACGGCTATTCGAAGAAGCTCTAATAGTTTTTGTATGAAGACCCTTCAAATGGCTTAACACTGCAGCTAGGAATAGAAAATGCTGCTCTTGGGGCCCACAAACTCATTTCTTCTTTTAGTACAGAAGATTCAGACTATGTCTGCTAACTACTTGGCTTTTGCTTCTCAGATGTGATCACTATCTTTTCTTATTTTAGGGACAAGAGTGGGGCCCGCCTCTATACTTGTGCTATTCGTCCTGCTGCTATCTATGGACCAGGTGAAGAACGGCACCTTCCAAGGATTCTCTCCCTTGCAAAAATGGGACTACTATTCTTTAAAGTTGGCGGTACGAGCATAAAAACAGACTGGGTTTATGTGGAAAACCTTGTACTTGCCCTGATATTGGCGAGCATGGGGCTTTTAGATGACATTCCCGGCAGAGGAGCACGGCCTGTCGCTGCTGGTCAGCCATATTTCATATGTGATGGTAATGATCAGACATATGAGTTAGAACTTTGTTAGATTACCAGAAATTTTGATTGTGTATATATCAACATCTTTTGCGTTGCATGTATGCTTTATGTTTGCTTAGTGATATTGTCTTATATGGAAGATTTTGCAGTAAATGACCAGATATTACAGATACCATTGATCTAAATTTTAAATATTTATAATTTTAGTTACTTTTTGATTGATTTTACTATGGTCCTTCTCGTTGACTAGTTCTGAAGTATCATATTATAATGCTTTTAGTAGTGAAAGTATTTCTTAATGTGGTAATGGAATGTACTAAGTTCTGTGAAGAGAACCCTTCTTGATTATGAGTTTAAAGTTAGCTGTATATAATCAATCGGGAGAACAACTTCCTGATTGATTATAGTGAATTCCTGATTGTTTCATTGTAGTCAATTCCACTAAATGCAAGATAGAAACCTTCTGAAGATCTGTATATAACAATCAGGATGAAGATACTAAGCTCTTTTAAGATACACAAATTTGATTGCAAGCTGCATGTCTTGAGGTTAGAAAATATTTGGTAATAGTCTTTACGAGGTATTGTCTATTGCACGTCATTTGTAAGTTGATGCTCGACTTGTAGCATAAACAAACTGTTCATTGCTAAGATGAAATGTTTGCTGGGCAATTTATATTGGCCATAAAGCTGCAAAGTAAACTGGTTTATAGATGAGTTACTTTTCTTCCGTATTCACCTTTCACATTCCTTCCTTTTTTCTATTAAAAAGTCATTCCTTCTCTTTTTGTTTCTTTTTTGTAGGTTCTCCTGCCAACACATTCGACTTTATAATCAGCCCTCTACTTCAAAGTTTGGACTATGGTATGCCAAAAATGACATTGAAAGTTGAGCACGCACTGCTCATATCACGAGTTTTCTGGATAATGTATACACTGCTATATCCATGGCTTAATCGTAGATGGCTTCCCCAACCTCTAATTCTTCCTGCTGAAGTATACAAGGTCGGCATGTTTGATCCATTTTCATATTATTAAACAGTCGTATCCTCATGCTTTAGTGGACATATAGTAACTCATTCACTTGGTTTTTACCTCTTGGAGGTGTAGTCGTGAGTTGCACTAGCTAGGTGCCTTGTTGAGAAACAATCAATATCTATTAACTTTAACGAGTGGTGAGTCAGATGCATGAGATTGCAAATTTCTAGAAATCTATGTAAATTTCTTCTACCGTTTTAATCAGTTACACACATAACATTTCTGTTGAGGACAGGGAAAAGTTTTATATGCCTTTATGATGCTTTGCCAGTGGCTATGACGTGCTAGGTAGCATTTGGTTGTGGGATATGGATGAATATTGTAATATCTGTATCGCTATACAAAATAAATAAGAAGTCACCTAGAACAGCTATTTAGGTCAAATCTTTATTTCCTGGTTAGTCTTTGGCTGGTACTTGGTGTTCCCCTTGTAGTTTCTATTAGCATATTGGTCGTCAAAATTAGCCGTAATTCTGTAACAGCTTTGGCTCCGTTTTGTAAGTTGTCTACTTAAACTGAAGTAAGCTAGTCGTGAATCAAACGTATCATTGTCCCGTGCTAATTTTTATCGCTAATACTAACAAATCCTTGAGCAGGTGGGTGTTACTCACTACTTTTCCATTTTGAAAGCAAGAGAAGAGCTCGGCTACATGCCGATGGTGAGCCCTCGCGAGGGCATGGCTGCGACTATCTCATATTGGCAGGAGAGGAAAAGGAAAGAATTAGATGGACCGACAATATACGTGTGGCTCTTTGTTATTACAGGGACGTCCATTCTGCTCTGCGCGGGTTTCCTCCCCCCAATAGGGCCGGTGGGATTGGCACTCGACCTCAGCCTTTTCTTTCTCCGGTCAATGTTGGCAATCAGACTTGTGTTCGTCGTAGCGGTTATGCTGCATGTTGCAGAAGCTTTTTATGCATGGTCTTTGGCGAGAAGGATTGATCCCGAGAATTCGAAAGGGTGGTTTTGGCAGACCCTCGCCCTTGGTTTCTTCTCGCTTAGATATCTCCTGAAGAGAGTAAGAAGCTGAGACACTATATACAACAAACATCATGATTTGTTATCTACAAATGAACAGGTGCAGGGATTGGTACTCCCAGAAATGGTTTTGCAACAATCTCTGTTGTTGAAGGTTGAAACGCTATAAAATTCTTTGCTCTCAATCTAGGCTTGCTGTTGTATGACATATCCTTGGATGTACTGGTTGTCTATAATATCCATCTCTCTAATTCCTATGTACTAGCTGATGTAACATCAAGCAGGCATTGCAGTTAAATTGCAAGAATCTTGATAAAATAGAAATGAATCCCTGGTGCAATGACAGATGGAGAATTGGACCCAAAACTGAAAGAGATTTAAGAAAAATATCAGCTTTTCATCTGCTCATGTACCATTAAATTGCAGATTTTCGAGGAGGAAATTTGGAATAAACAACAGCTTCTAGCAAAATTACGCAAAGAAAGATTCTCAGAAATAAATTATTATTAGTTATAATGCACGTGGAGTGCACACCGCATTTATAAATTAATCTAAATTAAAATTAATATTATAAGTTAAAAAAAAATTGAATTTGAATTTTAAATGGTTTTTGATGGGCATGAGTCTATTTTTTAATTAGAAAATTTATAAATTTGATTTGTTTCTACCGATATTTTAAATTTAGTTATCTTGTAAATATTTTTAATATATGTTCCATAATATACAAATTTTTTAGTAATGTATATCCGAAATTTAAAATTTTGAATTGATTCCAAAATTTTAATTAAAGTTTGAATTTATATTTAAATTTACGAATCAAGCTTCAAACATAAATTTTAAAATAAAATTTGAATTTATTATTTGAAATTAAATAATTCCTAATTTGATAGGTCTATTTCTCACACCTGATTTTTTTTAATTGGTTTTATTTATTTATTTATTTTGTAATTAGTTTGAAATATTTTTTTATCTTATTTAGTATTTCAAAAATATAATATAAAAATATATATTGTGCGACTTATTATGTACGTCCATGGGCCCTTCAAGTAGTGCGGAATACTACCACGTTCCCTACGGACTTAATGAAGGCCCATCCTGAACTCGGCCCAGAATAGCCCTCAGGCACGGACAGCACGCCGTGCTGGGCCGGGTCCCAGTATTTATTTTTATTTTTTGATTCTGAAATTTTTTATCTTTAAAAATTTACTAATATAAAAAAATTCGAAATATTTAACTAATAAAAGGCTATCATGGTTCTAAATACTTAAAATTTTAAGTAAAAATTAAAAATTTATACTGAAAATTTTACCGAAAATGACGAAAAGAAAAAAACAATGCGCACGGATTGCTGTAGTGGGTCCAAGGCCGGCCCGGTTAGGCCTATTTAATTTATACACCTAATCCATCTTGATTCTACAGGGCCTTTTGTGGGCCATTTTCATGTAATGGGTCGCATTAGGCCCATCTCCGATCATAAACAGTAGGCCTTTTTTGGACCATTTTACATTAAAGGCCCGTTCAACGCCCATATACGAAGAACTATTCTGGATCCTGAGCAGGCCCATTAAAGCCCATTTTTTAAACAGTATATTCATCTTGGATTAAGTCGGCCTGGACCATTTTCGAATGAACAGCCGAAATACGACCAGCTACTGGGCCCTGGGCCAGCCCGTTAAGGCATATTTTTAAAGTGTATCCATCATAGACTAAGTGGGCGGTTATTGGGCCAGTTTTCCATAAAGGGCCGTTTTAGGCCCAGCCCAGCTCCGAAGAATGTAGTGGGCCGCCGGCCGGCCCGTTAAAGCCTATTATATACAACACATTAATTTTAGATTAAGTGGGCCGTTATTGGGCCAGTTTTCCTTAAAGGGCCATATTAGGCCAAGTTCCGCATAATTATACGTGCATTCCTTCTTCGTGCGGTACAGTCACCGCAAAGTTCCCGTGACCTCGGATTTTTTTACACTACTAACTCACTAAAAAAGTATTTTCGTGGGAGATGGGCAATATTGTGAAGGGAGGTGAGCTTACTGCGGTGACCATACTCGTAGACCGGGCCTTCGCTTGCCTCGTATTTTTTTATTTTATGGTTTTAAAATTTTTTATCTTTCAAATTTTACTAAAAAAAAAATTTATAACTATATTACGGCCAAAAATAATTTTAAAATTTATATTTCATATAAAAAAACTCAAACCTTTAAAATTATTTATACTAAAATTTATAATTTTAAAAAATTATTTGAATAAAAAATTTTAGAAAATTGTTTAGGCAAAATATACAAAAATAAATTAGAAAATTATTTAAACTGCCTGAGAATTAGAAGGAGCAAATGTTCTGAAAGTATAATTTTTGTATAATTAATTTTGATTTTAAAATTTAATTTGTGTTACAAGCTATAATAAGTTTGAGTGAGTTAAAAAGATGTTTGGCAATTTTTTTTGATTGGTTGTAAAAAATTTCTTTTTGCTATTTTTTTTAGAATATTTAAATTAAAAATTTGAATTTGACTTACAAAAATTAAAATTTAAAATCTGAAATAGAATTTATAATTTAACAGTTAAATTTATAATCTAAATTTAAATTTTGAAAATTCTGAGTTTTAAAATTTAAAGTCTAAGATATAAATTTTAAACTGAAATTTAATTTTTTTAATTTACCATATAATTTTTCATTACTTTCTAATATCCCAATTAATAAAAGTATTAAGGCACAAAGAAATAATATTAAATTATATCGAAAAGACATTTAGACCGAATTCAAATCCACTGTTAGAATAAAATTCTCTCGTAAATATTTTTTAAATATGTACCATAACTCACAAATTTGTTAGTAATGTACACCTAAAATTTTTAAAAAAATTAATTGATTTCAAAATTTAAATTAGTGTTTGAAATTACATTTAAATTTATGAATCAAACTTATATTTTAAATTTATTTTTGAATTTAAGTAATTGCTAATTTGAGAGGTTTACTTTTAAACCATTTTATTTTGTAAATCTGATTTGTTTTTAGTTAGTCTTTTTTAAAAAAAAAAAAATATATTTAAAATATAATGTATTGTGTAGATTTATTACGTACGTGCATTCCTTCTCCAACTCGTGCGGTACAGTCACCTTAAAGTTGACCTCTGATTTTTTTAAGGTTTCAACCAACAAAAAAATATTTTCGTGGGAGTTGGATAATATTGTAAAGGGCGGTGTTCTTACCGGGGTGACCGAACTCGAAAATCGCTATAGTAAACTACCATGTCTCTTAAGGGGCCGGGAAGGTGCGGTTACCGCGGCGTTTCCTTATGTCGCCTCCCATTGGGATATAATAAAAAAAAGTTAAACTTTAAATTTTTCATACAAAAATTTAAAATTTTAAAAATTGTTCGGATAAAAATTTTAAAAAATATTATAAATCTCAGAGAAAAATATTTGGAAAGAGCTTAAAAAATTAAATTTTAAAATATTCAACTGCCCGAGAGTAAAAAAAGAGTCACCGAAGAATGTACTGGGCCGCAGGCCGACCCGTTAAAGCCTATTTTATACAACATATCAATTTTACACTAAGTGGGCCGTTATCAGGCCAATTTTCCTTAAAGGGCCATATTAGGCCCAGTTTCGAAGAATTATACGTGCAATTTTTCTTCAACTCGTGCGGTACAGTCACCGCCGAGTTCCCGTGACCTCGGATATTTTTAGACGCTGCTAACTCACTAAAAAAATTAGTGCGGTGACCATACTCGCACACCGGGCCTGCGCTTGCCTCGTATTTTTTTATTTTAAGGTTTTAAAATTTTTTATCATTCAAATTTTACTAACAAATAATTTATAACTATATTACGGCCAAAAATAATTTTAAAATTTATATTTCTCATAAAAAACTGAAACCTTAAAAATTATTTATGCCAAAATTTATAATTTAAAAAATTTATTTGAATACAAAATTTTCGAATTTATAATTTAAATTTATTTTTGAATTTAAGTAAATGCTAATTTGATAGGTTTACTTTTAAACCATTTTATTTTGTAAATCTGATTTGTTTTTAGTTAGTCTTTTTTTTAAAAAAAATATATATTTAAAATATAATGTATTGTGTAGATTTATTACGTACGTACATTCCTTCTCCAACTCGTGCGGTACAGTCACCTTAAACTTACCATGACCTCTGATTTTTTTAAGGTTTCAACCAACAAAAAAATATTTTTAGGATTAATTTTGATTTAAAAAATTAAATTTGATTAAAATTTGTAATTTGTTTGAGTGAGCTAACATAAAATTAAGTTTTTTGAAATGATTTTACAAAGATATTTGGCAAAAAAAAAATTATTGATTGTAATTAATATATTTTTTAGCTAAAATTTATTTTAAAATTTAAATTTTACTTAAATTTTTTAAATTTAAACTATGTAAATTTAAATATTAAATATAACATTTAAAATTTTAAAAATTTCAAAGTTTGAAATTTAATTTTAAAATTTTAAAACATGTATTGTATATATATACACATATATATAATATAATATAATATAATATAATATAATATAAATTTGGTTGATTTATTATGTAACGTTCGAGTCGTGCGGTACAGTCACCGTTGCGTAAGAAGGTGACTGGACTCGAACAGCGGTTACTGTCGTCTCAACAAGGCCCATAGGCCTATAGGCCGTGATAGTAGGACGGGCCGTTATTTGGCCTTTTTACTTTGAAGGGCCGTATCAGGCCCATATTTGATGAACTGTACTGTGCCCTAGGCCGGCCCATTAAAGATCCCATTTGCATATATTATTCATCTTTGATTGATTGGACCAGTTTTTCTTAAAGGGCCGTTCGTATAGGCCCAAGACTGAGGATTAGTATTGGGCCGTACATTGTTATATAGTGTATTCATCTAATATTAAGTGGGCCACAATTGGGCAAGTTTTTATTAAAGGGCCGTATTAGGCTTAACTTCGAATAAACGTACTGGGCCTTTTGCGGGCCATTAAAGCCCGTTTGTACTGGGCGTTATTGGACCATTTTCCCTTAATGGGCCGTTTTAGGGCCCCGTTCTGATCATTATCCTTCCGTTTCAGTAAAATTAATGGCCCAAAAATGAAAAGTTTCAGTTGCTTGGGAGGAAGTCGCCCCTTTTCCAATAAGTTAAAAATTTATGTTAAAATTAATTTTGAATTTTAATTTTAAATATAAATTTTCAAAAAGAGCTTAAAAAAATTTAAAATTAATTTTGAATTTTAAATTTTATGTTAAACTTTTAAATTTTAATTACAGATGCGAAGAGCGCTACATTGAAGTATTGAACTACCGTGTCGCTGAAGGGGCGAGTAAAGTGCGGTTACCGCGATGTGTATATATATATATATATTCAAATAATTTAAAAAATTATTTGAATAATTTTTTTTAAAATATTATAAATATTTTAAAAATTATTTGGATAGAGCTTAAAAAATTAGATTTTAAATATCCAACCGCCTGAGAGTAAGAAAGAAGGAGTTATCCGGCCTACAATCTTAAAAAATATTTTTTAAAAGATTAATTTTGATTAAAAACTGTAATGAGTTTGAGTGAGCTGATATAGAAGAAAATATTCAGAAATGATTTTAAAAAGATGTTCGGCAAAAATTTTATAATACAATTTTTTGCTAAAATTTATTTTAAAATATAAAAATTAAAAACATTAAACAGAATTTAAAATTTAATATTGAAATTTACAATCAAAATTTAAAATCTGAAAATTTTGAGTTATAAAACTTAAAATTTAAATTTTATAATTGTAAATTTTTTAAAATTAAATTTTAAAATTTAAACACATGTATTGTATATATATACATGCATATAAAATATAATATAGTATAATATAATATATGTTGTTGTGCGGTACAGTCACCGGTTTGTTATCGTGACCTCTCATTTTTTTTTGGACACAAACCCGCAAAAAAAATATTTCCGTGGGAGTTGGGCGATATTGTAAAGGGGGGGTGAGCTTAAGGAGGTGACCGGACTCGAACAGCGGTTACTGTAACCTAAGGGATGCAATGACGGGCCGCAGAAAAAGGGCCTGGATCCGGCCCGGCCTGACCGGATCCAGGCCGTTTCGGCCCGCAAACTTTCGGGCGTAATTACAAGTTGCTGGGCGGAATTTTTTACACCCGGCACACCACAGCCCATAGACCCGGATATTCATCTTGGATTAAGTGGGCCGTAATTGGACCATTTTACCTTGAACAGCCAAAATACGACAAGCTACTGGGCCCTGGGCCAGCCCGTTAAGGCATATTTTTAAAGTGTATCCATCATAGACTAAGTGGGAGGTTATTGCACCTGTTTTCCATAAAGGGCCGTTTTTTAAACAAATATTTTTAGGATTAATTGTGATTTAAAAAATTAAATTTGATTAAAATTTGTAATGTGTTTGAGTGAGCTAATATAAAATTTGTAATGTTTTTGAAATGATTTTAAAAAGATATTTGGCAAAAAAAAAATTATTGCTTATAATTAATATATTTTTTTGCTAAAATTTATTTTAAAATTTAAATTTTACTTAAATTTTTTAAATTTAAACTATGTAAATTTACAAATTAAATATAACATTTAAAATTTTATAAATTTCAAAAATTGAAATTTAATTTTAAAATTTTAAAACATGTATTGTATATATATACACATATATATAATATAATATAATATAATATAATATAATATAATATAATATAAATTTGGTTGATTTATTTTGTAACGTTCGAGTCGTGCGGTACAGTCACCGTTGCGTAAGAAGGTGAGTGGACTCGAACAGCGGTTACTGTCGTCTCAACAAGGCCCATAGGCCTATGGCCGGGATAGTAGGACGGGCCGTTATTAGGCCTTTTACCTTTGAAGGGCCGTGCTAGGCCTATATTTGATGAACTGTACTGTGCCCTGGGCCGGCCGATTAAAGCTCCCATTTGCATACATTATTCATCTTTGATTGATTGGGCCAGTTTTTCTTAAAGGGCCGTTCGTATTAGGCCCAAGTCTGAGGATTAGTATTGGGCCTTACATTTTTGTATAGTGTATTCATCTCGGATTAAGTGGGACACAATTGGGCAAGTTTTTCTTAAAGGGCCGTATTAGGACTAACTTCGAATAACCCTACTGGGCCTTTTCCGGGCCATTAAAGCCCGCTTTTACTGGGCGTCATTAGACCATTTTCCCTTAAAGGGCCGTTTCGGGGCCCCGTTCTGATCATTATCCTTCCGTTTCAGTAACATAATTGCCCAAAAATAAAAAGTTTCAGTTGCTTGGGAGGAAGTCGCCCCCTTTTCCAATAAGTTAAAAATTTATGTTAAAATTAATTTTGAATTTTAATTTTAAATATAAATTTTTAAATAGAGCTTAAAAAAATTTAAAATTAATTACAGACGCGAAGAGCGCTACATTGAAGTATTGAACTACCGTGTCACTGAAGGGGCGAGAAAAGTGCGGTTACCACAAAATGTATATATATATATTCAAATAATTTAAAAAATTATTTGAATAAATTTTTTTAAAATATTATAAATATTTTAAAAATAATTTGGATAGAGCTTAAAAAATTAGATTTAAAATATCCAACCGCCTGAGAGTAAGAAAGAAGTAAGGAGTTATCCGGCCTACATTCTTCAAAAATATTTTTTTAAAGATTAATTTTGATTTAAAATACTAATTTTGATTAAAAACTGTAATGAGTTTGAGTGTGCTGACATAAAAGAAAATATTCTGAAATGATTTTAAAAAGATATTTGGCAAAATTTTATAATACAATTTTTTGCTAAAATTTTTTTTAAAATATGAATTTGACTTTAAAAATTAGAAATTAAAAATTAAAAACTAAAAACATTAAACAGTATTTAAAAATTAATATTGAAATTTACAATCGAAATTTAAAATCTGAAAATTTAGAGTTATAAAACTTAAAATTTAAATTTTAAAATTGCGAAATTTTCAAAATTAAATTTTAAAATTTAAACATATGTATTGTATATATATACATGCATATAAAATATAATAGAGTATAATATAATATATGTTGTTGTGTAGTATAGTCACCGGTTGTTATCGTGACCTCTAATTTTTTCGGACACAAACCCGCAAAAAAATATATTTCCGTGGGAGTTGGGCGATATTGTAAAGGGGGGTGAGCTTAAGGAGGTGACCGGACTCGAATAGCGGTTACTGTAACCTAAGGGATGCAATGACGGGCCGCAGGAAAAGGGCCTGGATCCGGCCCGGCCTGCCTCCAACTTCGTTTGGACCGGGCCAGGCCGGATCCAGGCCGTTTCGGCCCGCAAACTTTCGGGCGTAATTACAAGTTGCTGGGCGGAATTTTTTACACCCAGCACACCACAGCCCATAGGCCCGGATATTCATCTTGGAATAAGTGGGCTGTAATTGGACCATTTTACCTTGAACAGCCTAAATACGACAAGCTACTGGGCCCTGGGCCAGCCCGTTAAGGCATATTTTTAAAGTATATCCATCATAGACTAAGTGGGAGGTTATTGCACCTGTTTTCCATAAAGGGCCGTTTTAGGCCCAGCTCCGAAGAATCTACTGGGCCGCAGGCCGACCCGTTAAAGCCTATTTTATACAACATATCAATTTTAAACTAAGTGGGCCGTTATCGGGCCAATTTTCCTTAAAGGGCCATATTAGGCCCAGTTCTGAAGAATTATACGTGCAATTCTTCTTCAACTCGTGCGGTACAGTCACTGCCGAGTTCCGTGACCTCGGATTTTTTTAGACACTGCTAACTCACTAAAAAAATTTGTGCGGTGAGCATACTCGCACACCGGGCCTGCGCTTGCCTCGTATTTTTTTATTTTAAGGTTTAAAAATTTTTTATCATTAAAATTTTACTAAAAAATAATTTATAACAATATTACGGCCAAAAATAATTTTAAAATTTATATTTCTCATAAAAAACTTAAACCTTAAAAATTATTTATACCAAAATTTATAATTTAAAAAATTTATTTGAATAAAAAAATTTCGAAAATTGTTTAGGCAAAATATACAAAAATAAATTAGAAAATTATTTAAACTGCCTGAGAATTAGAATGAGCAAATGTTCTGAAAGTATAATTCTTGTATAATTAATTTTGATTTTAAAATTTAATTTGGGTTGAAAGCTATAATGAGTTTGAGTGAGTTAAAAAACTCCTAAGTGATTTTAAAAAGATGTTTGGCAATTTTTTTTGATTGGTTGTAAAAAATCGCTTTTTGCTAAATTTTTTTAAAATATTTAAATTAAAAAAATTGAATTTTACTTTAAAAAAATAAAATTTAAAATCTGAAACAGAATTTATAGATTAACAGTTAAATTTAATTATAATCTAAATTTAAATTTGAAAATTCTGAGTTTTAAAATTTATAGTTTAAGATAGAAATTTTAAACTGAAATTTAAATTTTTTAATTTACCATATAGTATTTCATTGCTTTCTAATATCCCAATTAATAAAAGTATTAAGGCACAAAGAAATGATATTAAATTATATCGAAAAGACATTTAGACCGAATTCAAATACACTGTTAGACTAAAATTCTCTCGCAAATATTTTTTAAATTTGTTCCATAACTCACAAATTTGTTAGTAATGTACACCTAAAATTTTTTAAAAAATGAGTTGATTTCAAAATTTAAATTAGTGTTTGAAATTACATTTAAATTTATGAATCAAACTTATATTTTAAATTTATTTTTGAATTTAAGTAATTGCTAATTTGATAGGTTTACTTTTAAACCATTTTATTTTGTAAATCTGATTTGTTTTTAGTTAGTATTTTTTTAAAAAAAAAAATATTTAAAATATAATGTATTGTGTAGATTTATTACGTACGTACATTCCTTCTCCAACTCGTGCGGTACAGTCACCTTAAAGTTACCGTGACCTCTGATTTTTTTAAGGTTTCAACCAACAAAAAAATATTTTCGTGGGAGTTGGGTAATATTGTAAAGGGCGGTGTTCTTACCGGGTGACCGAACTCGGAAATCGCTATAGTAAACTACCGTGTCGCTTAAGGGGCCGGGAAGGTGCGGTTACCGCGGCGTTTCCTTATATCTCCTCCCATTGGGATATAATAAAAAAAAGTTAAACTTTAAATTTTTCATACAAAAATTTAAAATTTTAAAAATTGTTTGGATAAAAATTTTTAAAAATATTATAAATCTCAAAGAAAAATATTTGGATAGAGCTTAAAAAATTAAATTTTAAAATATTCAACTGCACGAGAGTAAAAAAAAGTCGTTTGGCCTACATTCTTAAAAAAAAATATTTTTAGGATTAATTTTGATTTAAAAAATTAAATTTGATTAAAATTTGTAATGTGTTTGAGTGAGCTAATATAAAATTAAGTTTTTTGAAATGATTTTAAAAGATATTTGGCAAAAAAAAAAAAATTATTGCTTGTAATTAATATATTTTTTTTGCTAAAATTTATTTTAAAATTTAAATTTTACTTAAATTTTTAAAATTTAAACTATGTAAATTTAAATATTAAATATAATATTAAAAATTTTAAAAATTTAAAAATTTGAAATTTAATTTTAAAATTTTAAATCATGTATTGTATATATATACACATATATATAATATAATATAATATAATATAATGTAATATAATATAATATAAATTTGGTAGATTTATTATGTAACGTTCGAGACGTGCGGTACAGTCACCGTTGTGTAAGAAGGTGACTGGACTCGAACAGCGGTTACTGTCGTCTCAACAAAGCCCATAGGCCTATAGGCCAGGATAGTAGGACGGTCCGTTATTGGGCCTTTTTCCTTTGAAGGGCCGTAGTAGGCCCATATTTATGAACTGTACTGTGCCCTGGACCGGCCCATTAAAGCTCGCATTTGCGTATATTATTCATCTTTGATTGATTGGGCCAGTTTTTCTTAATGGGCTGTTCGTATTAGGCCCAAGAATGAGATTAGTATTGGGCCCTACATTTTTATATAGTGTATTCATCTCGGATTAAGTGGGCAACAATTGGCCTAGTTTTTCTTAAAGGGCCGTAGTAGGCCTAACTTCGAATAAACGTACTAGGCCTTTTCCAGGCCATTAAAGCCCGTTTTTACTGGGCGTTATTATACCATTTTCCCTTAAAGGGCCGTTTTAGTCTCCCGTTCTGATCATTATCCTTCTGTTTCAGCAATTAATTTCGCCCCCTTTTCCCATAAATTAAAAATTTATGTTAAAATTAATTTTGAATTTTAATTTTAAATATAAATTTTTAAATAGAGCTTAAAAAATTTTAAAATTAATTTTGAATTTAAAATTTTATGTTAAACTTTTAAATTTTAATTATAGACGCGAAGAGCGCTACATTGAAGTATTGAACTACCGTGTCGCTGAAGGGGCGAGGAAAGAGCGGTTACCGCGATGTGTGTATATATATATATTCAAATAATTTTAAAAATTATTTGAATAATTTTTTAAAAAATATTATAAATATTTTAAAAATTTTTTGGATAGAGCTTAAAAAATTAGATTTAAAATATCAAACCGTCTGAGAGTAAGAATGAAGTATGGAGTTATCCGGCCTACATTCTTAAAATTTTTTTTTTAAAGATTAATTTTGATTTAAAATACTAATTTTGATTAAAAACTGTAATGAGTTTGAGTGAGCTGACATAAAAGAAAATATTCTGAAATGATTTTAAAACGATGTTTGGCAAAAATTTTATAATACAATTTTTTGCTAAAATTTATTTTAAAATATGAATTTGACTTTAAAAATTAAAAATAAAAAACATTAAACAGAATTTAAAAATTAATATTGAAATTTACAATCAAAATTTAAAATCTGAAAATTTAGAGTTATAAAACTTAAAATTTAAATTTTAAAATTGCAAATTTTTTAAAATTAAAATTTAAAATTTAAACATATGTATTGTATATATATACATGCATATAAAATATAATAGAGTATAATATAATATATGTTGTTGTGCGGTATAGTCACCGGGTGGTTATCGTGACCTCTAATTTTTCTGGACACAAACCCGCAAAAAAATATTTCCGTGGGAGTTGGGTGATATTGTAAAGGGGGGGTGAGCTTAAGGAAGTGACCGGACTCGAACAGCGGTTACTGTAACCTAAGGGATGCAATGACGGGCCGCAGGAAAAGGGCCTGGATCCGGCCCGGCCTGCCTCTAACTTCGTTTGGACCGGGCCGGGCCGGATCCAGGCCGTTTCGGCCCGCAAACTTTCGGGCGTAATTACAAGTTGCTGGGCGGAATTTTTTACACCCGGCACACCACAGCCCATAGGCCCGGATATTCATCTTGGATTAAGTGAGCTGTAATTGGACAATTTTACCGTGAACAGCCAAAATACGACAAGCTACTGGGCCCTTGGCCAGCCCGTTAAGGCATATTTTTAAAGTGTATTCATCATAGACTAAGCGGGAGGTTATTGCACCTGTTTTCCATAAAGGGCCGTTTTAGGCCCAGCTCAGAAGAATGTACTGGCCCGCGGGCCGACCCGTTAAAGCCTATTTTATACAACATATCAATTTTACACTAAGTTGGCCGTTATCGGGCCGATTTTCCTTAAAGGGCCATATTAGTCCCAGTTCCGAAGAATTATACGTTAAATTCATCTTCAACTCGTGCGGTACACTCACCGCCGAGTTCCCGCGACCTCGGATTTTTTTAGACACTGCTAACTCAGTAAAAAAATTAGTGCGGTTACCATACTCGCACACCGGGCCTGCGCTTGCCTCGTATTTTTTTATTTTAAGGTTTTAAAATTTTTTATCATTCAAATTTTACTAAAAAATAATTTATAACTATATTACGGCCAAAAATAATTTTAAAATTTATATTTCTCATAAAAAACTTAAACCTTAAAAATTATTTATGCCAAAATTTATAATTTAAAAAATTTATTTGAATACAAAATTTTCGAATTTATAATTTAAATTTATTTTTGAATTTAAGTAAATGCTAATTTGATAGGTTTACTTTTAAACCATTTTATTTTGTAAATCTGATTTGTTTTTCGTTAGTCTTTTTTAAAAAAAAAAAATATATTTAAAATATAATGTATTGTGTAGATTTATTACGTACGTACATTCCTTCTCCAATTTGTGCGGTACAGTCACCTTAAAGTTACCGTGACCTCTGATTTTTTTAAGGTTTCAACAAACAAAAAAATATTTTCGTGGGAGTTGGGTAATATTGTAAAGGGCGGTGTTCTTACCGGGGTGACCGAACTCGAAAATCGCTATAGTAAACTACCATGTCGCTTAAGGGGCCGGGAAGGTGCGGTTACCGCAAAGTTTCCTTATGTCTCCTCCCATTGGGATATAATAAAAAAATTTAAACTTTAAATTTTTCATACAAAAATTTAAAATTTTAAAAATTGTTTGGATAAAAATTTTAATAAATATTATAAATCTCAAAGAAAAATATTTGGACAGAGCTTAAAAAATTAAATTTAAAAATATTCAACTGCCCGAGAGTAAAAAAAGAGTCGTTTGGCCAACATTCTTAAAAAAAATATATTTTTAGAATTAATTTTGATTTAAAAAATTAAATTTGATTAAAATTTGTAATGTGTTTGAGTGAGCTAATATAAAATTAAGTTTTTTGAAATGATTTTAAAAAGATATTTGGCAAAAAAAAAAATTATTGATTGTAATTAATATATTTTTTAGCTAAAATTTATTTCAAAATTTAAATTTTACTTAAATTTTTTAAATTTAAACTATGTAAATTTAAATATTAAATATAACAATTAAAATTTTAAAAATTTAAAAATTTGAAATTTAATTTTAAAATTTTAAAGCATGTATTGTATATATATACACATATATATAATATAATATAATATAATATAATATAAATTTGGTTGATTTATTAAGTAAGGTTCGAGTCGTGCGGTACAGTCACCGTTGCGTAAGAATGTGACTGTACTCGAACAGCGGTTACTGTCGTCTCAACAAGGCCCATAGGCCTGCCTATGGGCCTGGATAGTAGGACGGGCCGTTATTGGGCCTTTTTCCTCTGAAGGGCCGTACAAGCCCATATTTGATGAACCGTGCTGTGCCCTGGGCCGGTCCATTAAAGCTCCCATTTGCATATATTATTCATCTTTGATTGATTGGGCCAGTTTTTCTTAATGGGCCGTTAGTATTAGGCCCAAGACTGAGGATTAGTATTGGGCCTTACATTTATAGTGTATTAATCTCGGATTAAGTTGGCCACAATTGGGCAAGTTTTTCCTAAAGGGCCGTATTAGGCCTAACTTCGAATAACCGTACTGGGCCTTTTCCGGGCCATTAAAGCCCGTTTTTACTGGGCGTTATTAGACCATTTTCCTTTAAAGGGCCGTTTTAGGCTCCCTTTCTGATCATTATCCTTCCGTTTCAGCAATTAATCTCGCCCTCTTTTCCCATAAGTTAAAAATTTATGTTAAAATTAATTTTGAATTTTAATTTTAAATATAAATTTTTAAATAGAGCTTAAAAAAATTTAAAATTAATTTTGAATTTAAAATTTTATGTTAAACTTTCAAATTTTAATTACGGACGCGAAGAGAGCTACATTGAAGTATTGAACTACCGTGTCGCTGAAGGGGCGAGGAAAGTGCGGTTACCGCGATGTGTATATATATATATTCAAATAATTTAAAAAATTATTTGAATAATTTTTTTTTAAAATATTTAAAATATTTTAAAAATTATTTGGATAGAGCTTAAAAAATTAGATTTAAAATATCCAACCGCCTGAGAGTAAGAAAGAAGGAGTTATCCGGCCTACATTCTTAAAAAATATTTTTTTAAAGATTAATTTTGATTTAAAATACTAATTTTGATTAAAAACTGTAATGAGTTTGAGTGAGCTGACATAAAAGAAAATATTCTGAAATGATTTTAAGAAGATGCTTGGCAAAAATTTTATAATACAACTTTTTGCTAAAATTTATTTTAAAATATAAAAATTAAAAACATTAAACAGAATTTAAAAATTAATATTGAAATTTACAATCAAAATTTAAAATCTGAAAATTTAGAGTTATAAAACTTAAAATTTAAATTTTATAATTGTAAATTTTTCAAAATTAAATTTTAAAATTTAAACACATTTATTGTATATATATACATGCATATAAAATATAATATAGTATAATATAATATATGTTGTTGTGCGGTACAGTCACCGGTTGGTTATCGTGACCTATAATTTTTTTGACACAAACCCGCAAAAAAAAAAAAAAAAACCGTGGGAGTTGGGCGATATTGTAAAGGGGGGGTGAGCTTAAGGAGGTGACCGGACTCGAACAGCGGTTATTGTAACAATGTAACCTAAGGGATGCAATGACGGGCCGTAAGAAAAGGGCCTAGATCCGGCCCGGCCTGCCTACAACTTCGTTTGGACCGAGCCGGGCCGGGCCGGATCCAGGCAGTTTCGGCCGCAAACTTTCGGGCGTAATTACAAGTTGCTGGGCGGAATTGTTTACACACGGCCCACTAAGGCCCATATGCCCGTATAGCACCCCAGGCCAGGCTCGGCCCTCGGGCCTAGTTTTTTTTTTTTTTTTTTTTTTGGGTTTTACAAGTTTTATCTTCAAAATATTATGGAAAAAACAAATTTCTATATATTTTTTTAACTATTAAAAGGCTAATATGACTACAAATAATTACAAATTACAAATTTGACTTTTTTAAAAAAACCTTTAAAATTATTTATACAAAAATTTAAAATTTTTAAAATATTATAAATCTTTAAACATTTATTTGAACAGAAATTAAAAAATTAAATTAAAAAATATTTTAATAAAATTATAAAATTTCAAAAATATTTGAATAGTTTTAAAGTTATTATACTATACATATATATAATTTTGATAAAATGACTCCCAACTCGCTAGGGAGCCCAGGCCCAAGAGAGCTAGGCCTAGTTCCATTGGATCCTTTCTCCCAAGTTATTCTGTGCCCGGAATGGCCGAATCCCGTCACGGGCTGTGTCATACTGGGCCGACAGGCCTTACTACGTAGGCCCATCACGGTCCAAAAATTTGGGCCTAAATAAGAGTACAGTTTTTGATGATAACACATCATTGAGGTGTGCAGATTAGTATACATATATACACTGAACGTAGGTTAACCCACACCATGGTCGTTGGTAGTTCCTGCCTCAGAAACAACTAGCATGGTTAGGTAATATTGATTCCGGCGTCGATAGCATGCCTGTTGAAGCACGCCAAGCATTCTATTTTCCTACCAGCTTCTTCAAACGCAATCAGTAACAAGATCCAGAAACATGAAACAATGGTGCGGCCAACATGAATCTCCTGGTTCCGACGACGAAACCAAGCAATCCTTTCTCATTTAGGATCCGAAAACAAAGCAGAGAACCATAGCTCATTGATCCCTGCTCTCAACAATCTCCTCCTCCTCCTCGAGAAACTCCAATGGGCCACCGAAATAATTCTCAGCCTCCAGCCTTATAGACAAGGAAAGGTCGATTTCTCCTTTTGATTGGAGTCCGTTAATCAGTATCCTATAGGTGGCCTCATCCGGGTCACTCTCCCACAGCGTCATCAGGCGAAAACAATCCACCGCCAAATGCGCGAACCCAAACTTCAAAAGCGCCTTTAGAAGTGAATTGAAGCCTTCCGTATCAGCATCGAGAGACTCCGACTTCAGATACGAACATATCGATTCGACCTTTTCGTTGAAGCCGCCGCTTGCGAGCACATTGGTCATGTCAGTGTACAAGGATAACTGGGGCTTGTACCAATACTCCTTCCTAATCTCTTCGAAGACCTATCAGAAAGCAGAATATGCCCACAGTCATCTCAGAGAACTTCACTGGCATCTAGTCTAGATGGGAAATTTATTAGCAACTAAACATTATAAATACAAAGAATGTAATCAAATCAGAATTAATGATTAGCTCGATGCAAGGAAGCAAGCATTAACAACAACTGGTACTATGATCAGACATGCTAGAAAGAAGATGCTTCGTCGCAAATTGAGATAAAATGAACAAGAAGAGAGTGGTTAAGTGGTTTGCCGCAAATAGCATAGGAGATGAACATCTCACTGCTCATGATACTCGGTTTGCTCACATCCTTATAGCTACTTTAAACAAATACATTGCGGATTAGGTTTTCAGCAAAGGTATAATATATACTGTGGTTGGTTGAGAGCAGTCGAAAGTTCTGATAAAATCATACAGAGAACTCCGTTGTTCTTCGATTTCAGCATCAAAACCCTCTCTATCTTAGGAGCCGATACAAAAAGAAGGAAAAAAAGAAAAAAGAGAGAGAGGGAAATTGAGCTAAAATTTAAAGGCAAAATCGGACCTGGAGGGCTAAGAGAGCCTCGCCCTGGGTGAGGAGCTCCTTCAGCACGGCGACCATGTCGGCCATGATCAGGCGCCGGAGCTTCGAGTCGAGGGCGCGATCCAACGCATCGGCGCCGCGGATCTGAGCGCGCTTCAGGGATTGGACGGCGTGGATGGCCTCGATGCTGAGGTAGCGGCCCCTCTGGGTGGGCTTCCGATTCTTGCTCCGGTCTCTCATGGTGATGACGACCCTCCCCTTCCCCTTCCCCTTCCCCTTCCCCTTCCCCGAGGTCGCGCTGTGGGGAAGGAGATGCAGGGCTTCGGGCGCGCCATTGTTGGACAGAGCCGGGAAAGAGAGCATGCTCCACCTCCCTCTCTCTCTCTCTCTCTCTCTCTCTCTCTCTCTCCCCACCGCCCCAACGGGATTAAGATAGGCCTTAGAGAGAGAGAGAGAGAGAGGGGAGGGGTCGCGTCGCCTACGAAAAAACCTGAACACAGACGCTTCTTCAAGCAGAGAAGTCGGCGGCGAAATAACTTGCGCGGCCGACTCCAACAGCTACCCATTTTACAGATAAGATTATTATATCATATATTTATTTTGTGCGTATTATGCGGGGTGAACTCAATTCCTTTGATTGGTACTCAACAAATTTGTCAGTGATTCAGTTCGAATTTGTGCTCGATCCACATCCAAATCCAATCAACCATACTAAAACAACATTTAGCATTACATTGATTTCAATCTAAACTGCTGCTGCTACTCCTAGCTGCAAATCTGCTAGCAACAATATCTCACAATCAGTGGATTGCGAATCACCCTGTGATTTTCTGTAACAATTCGAACGATCCGCAGCCTTTCTGGATGAGATCGCTCTGAGAATGGCATGGCGGTGAGGATGATGGTCTCGGATGATCGCTTAGATCCGGGGAATTGGCTATGATTCTGAGAGAATTGTAGGGTTTGGGGAGTAAGAGAGTGAGAGTTTGGAGGGAGAAGAGAATAGAAGCTTTGATTCAAATTATCCGTAGTTCGTTTGTATTACAAATGCCTATTTATACTTTTCATCTCATTGGACTAAATTGTAATATCTAATATTTGGAGTGACTGGTATGATAAACTGTATATTAGAATTGGGCCCCAGATGGGCTTGAACTCGGTGAACTCCGAGCTTCTGGGCCAGGCCACCATCCGCTACAGTGCTGCTCCTTCCTCTGCTGGCAATTCGGACTTGCCTCCGCTTCTTGACGCCCGCTCCACTTGAAACTCTCCGGACCCTAACGTCCAAGTCACATCTCACCAACTCTGTACTACTCTCTAACCTGCTCTACCTCTTTCCCCACTCTCCTCCTTACTACGGTTAAACTCCTCTTTTCCAGTAGTTCTCCTCTCCCACCTCTGTCTCCCCACCACTCCATGGCCGTTACACTTTCTGCATACAATCGCTAAGACATTACGGCATTAGTCTACTACATAATCTAACTCTTTACAACACTCTTTTCTTTTCTTTTCTTTTCTTTTCTTTTTTTCCTTTTTCTTTTCTCTTTGAGAGAGATAGGGAGATCATTACAACACTCTACAGATACACTAATAAACAAACACACCCCACTGGATGGAAACAAACAAGATAGCAATTTCTACATCTACATCATACACATAACTAGTAATCTCAGTTCACCGACGGCGAAAGTTCAAAATGGGCCACAATGGGGGCTACGAGGAGACTATTAAGCATGCGAAGTTACTTCCAGGGCATGCTCGGCAAGCCCGGTTGGTTGCTGTGGTTGTACGTGCCGCCGGTGCTTTGATTCAGCGGGCTTCCGGCCCCACCACCCGACGACTCGCTCATTGTGCCTCGAGACGGTGGACTGCTGGGCCCTGCGGGGCCAACTGAGCCGAACATCCCCGGGCCAGATGCAAGATACGAAGGTTTCGGATGCTTCCGTTTCGGCTCTTTCTTACCGTCCGGGATAAAGCTTCCCACAACCACCTGTTAAAACAAATTAATCATTCGCTGCTCTTTATTGATAGATAACACATACACTCTATGCATCACAACGATATTAATCATTTGTTGTTAGTTACTGACGAAGAAGTTTTAATGGTGTGGCACAAAGCCCTCCGATGATTGAAATTTCTATAGGAAGAGGGCGAAATATGCAGCTAACTGACAATAGAAACGAAATCTTCATTAGAAGAATGATAAGATACACGCAAGGTCAGACTTGGGTAAAATTTCAATTGCAAATAATAATAATAATAATAATTAGAATTTCAAGTTATGCATGAACTTTTTGCTTAGTAGTTTTGATAATTCTTCGTGCTTTTACCGGAATTATTTCTTTTTTTCCTTTTCTTTTATATTGAGAAGTGTGTGTACATTCATATTGCAGATTTAGTAGCTTGAATCTCGATTAAGAAGTACTGATAAAAATGTAGACACTTTGCAGCCATTAAAAAGGCGTGAATACATTTTTTAAAAAAAACTTGGCTCAAACATAATTAGTATGAATAACAGGTACTCATGAGATTGAAAGAAGTTGTAGAGGTATAAGCAAACACGTGTGTATCAATCTAAAATTTTATTATCCTGATAGATACCCAATTTAGGAAAATGTTAGGCCTCCTAATGTAACCT
Organism: Tillandsia leiboldiana; assembly: GCA_029204045.2. Lineage (NCBI taxonomy): Eukaryota > Viridiplantae > Streptophyta > Magnoliopsida > Poales > Bromeliaceae > Tillandsia > Tillandsia leiboldiana. Next base: position 45,859,159 of record CM055070.1, read on the forward strand.
GATGGAATAGACAGAAAAATAAAAGCAATGAAAGCTTAGGTAGTAAAATCAAGTTCTTCAAATTTTAGAAACCTATTTATGAAATGCACTGTACAGAAAAGGTTCAAAAAATTTTCCCAAAAAGAGAAGTACCTGAAGTGGTGATGCTGCGGTGAGGAGTCCTGCTACTCCACCACCCAAGACACGGCCGTCAGGACCCGCCAGTGAAACACTCAGACCACCAGTTCGACTTCGCTGACCGCCACTCTCTGACAGCAGAAATGAGCCAGACAATGACAAGATCTCAAACCGGCCCTGCATATGGCATTATGGAAATTTCATCTGATGCAATAACGCAATCTCCAATAACAATGAGAATTAGTCCTTAATCAACAAAAGACTATATTTCCTACAATCAGCTGACAGGACGAAACCTATTCCTGCTGAACAAGAAACTGAATGTTACAGTAGTTATGCTTTTTCAAAAAGATGTTGGTTTAATATTGTCTTGTTTAACATATTTTGGCTCCTGTCTCTCAAAAAAGATGCAGTACTTAAGTAAAAAGAAGAGAAACTATCCTACAAGCACTACAACCTGCAATAATCTTAAGTACCACTTAACCTTCCGCGCAAAAAGTTGGGAAAAAGCAAGTTTAAATGGAGACTCAAACTGTACAAGCTTGTCCAAGGAGTGAAAGAATCAGATTCTATCAGGTATTAGTATCATCAGTCAGAAAGTAAAAACCTCATAAGTTACTGTGCCACCAGAAGTAGCTGCTTGACGAAGAGTCACATTTGATATAGCACCATTTGCTGAAAGTATACAAACAGCCCGTGGTCCTTGCTGAGAAAATGACATTATCTTTGATGATACATCCTGAAATGAGCAGAGTTTCAAACATTTACTGGCATATGAAGAGACAGAAAAGGTAATCTCACATACAAGCACCTCACAACAAATAAATTTCATAGCATTTGTTATTCTCGCCAAATTCGATAAAGCCCCAAGAACCTAGAACAGCCTAACTAATAAATGAGAGACTATGCAAACTGCAGTTAGATTGAAAGATTTTTACGTCAAGCCAACAAAAAAGCACATAAGAAGCCGAAACTGTCGACATTCATTTAGCAGAAAAAACGAACTGTTTTTTAAGTCTCATATTGCACGACTTCACCTGAAGAATTTCAGATTTTTCACATAATGTCACTAAGATGCAGCCGTAGAGGTTTTAAAAATGTTACTGAATAGAGCAAATACATTAGGATAAACGTTGACAAGCTATATAGTAGCAAAATCGGCCATAATCTTGTTTATTAGTAAAAGTAAGTAAAACCAGTGACCAACAGAAAGTAGTTCAGAGAAAAGAGGCCATAAAACTACGCATCACATATTCATCACAATGTGAACTACACAAACAATCAGGAGAGGACAATTATACTTGAACACAATTTTGAAAATTTAGAGGCTCGAATATGACTTAAGTGAAAAAAAAAAAAAAAAAAAAAAAAAAAAAAGGATTTTGATAGCAAAAAACAGTAACAACGTAGAATATTTAGGAATATTTAGATACCTCTCCTGCCTTAACAGTAATAATATGTGGAGTAAATCCAATCCCTGCTGATCCTGCAAAATGGCATTCTGTGTGAGAACCGATTCTGCAAGACTAAGAGGCAAATTTATGCCTACAGAATAATTATAGAGAAATTGATGGTATAACTGATCCAAGAAATTTAGCTGAAATTCAGTGGACAACATAATAAACAATCAGCGCGGGGAAGATTATCAATCTAGATTCCAGTAAATATCTATCAAATAAAGCAAAGAGAATTTTACAGATTACTGTAGTAATTAAAATTAGGAATACCATAATCAACAGGCCATCTCCACACACAAGATAACTGAATATTACATTATTAAACCAAACAAAGAACTCAAGTAATTACGTTGAAACAATGACTAGCAAAATTCTGAAATCCTCCAACAGTAGTTCGTCCCCTCTTACTCCAAGATCTCCCCTCCACACATATTGCCGCAGAAAAATCTTATCTACGTCCCCGGCGGAGCCAAGCAAAATGAAAAATACATAGAAATGGAAAGAGCATTCGATAACCGACAATCTACTATATTGTAAGCAGGCAGAAAATGGTAAAGAAAGAATTTACCAAGAGCCGCCATCTGCAGCTTCCTGCCGGAACCTGGCGGCCTGCCCCGCACTTTCTTTACAGCATCAGAAGAGGCAGAAGGCGGCGGATTCGCCATCCCAGCAGAGGAAGGCGAGAAGCCAGAAGGCGACATGTGTCCTTGCAAAGCTGAAGCAGCAGCAGGTGGTGATGGATGATGTCCCAGCGCCAGCGCCATGCTACCATCCGGCCCGTACTTCCTCGGCCGCCCCCGTTTCCGCTTCAGAGGCTCTCCTCCTCCTCCTCCTCCTTCTCCTCCTCCTCCTCCTCCTCCTCCTACATTGATACTGAGCCCGTGCGGCAGCAGAGAGGCGGCTGCAGCAGCGCCCTCACCGCCGCCGGGTTGGAAGGGAGAGGGCGGAGAGGTGGAGGCAATGGGTTTATAGATGGCGCCAGCGCCTTCCGGGGGGGAGGGGCCGAAGGCCAATCGCGGGCTCTGCATCGACGGCTGAGATTGGACGGGGCTTTTCTGCATGCCCAAGCTGAACAGCTCCCTGCTCAACATGATTATTATTCCTGGCTCAGATCTCTCCACTTCCATGCACTGCACCCCAATTACAACATCTACTAAACACCACCATCACCAGTAGGAACAAAACACTCCTCTCTGATCTCTCCTCCAACAAGTAAAGGAGAGCCAATTTTTTGGAAATTTCTTTCTTTTTTTTCTTTTTTTTCTTTTTTTTTTTTTTTCAGATTCTACTCTGATCCCAGAAAATAGCAGCTAAATCAAGTAGGAATCGCTCAAAGATGCGATTTTTACCGAGAAATTTTTACTGAAACAAGCTCAAACACTGCCACTGAGACTGAGCTGCGAAACTTACAAAAACGAAGCTTGCTAAAAATCCGCTGTTTTTCGCCGCAATTCCAGCAGCAGCAGCAGTTACAGCATCAACACACAATAATTTTTACTGTACAAGTAAGGAGTATGAAGAAGAAATTAGGAGTTTACAAATTAAGAAGAAAATACAGGAGAGGAAGATAAAACCCTAATCGTATCATAAAACCGGATGAAAATGAAATAATCGACGAGGTAAAAACACCTTAACCTTAATCATAATTGACTAAATAATCAGAGAAATTAACGGCCACATCTCCCGACAATTTCATTAAAATTCAACCTTTTTCTCGAATTTCACAGGAAATTTCACTAAATTCTCGTAATTTCCAGAGAAAAAAACGGGGAAAAAAAAACTGAAAAACTGAGATAAAAGGTAAAAAAAAGAAAAAAGAAAAAAAGACAAATAAAATTCGAAGGAAAAAAAATAATAATAATAACCTTTAGTTACCTAATAAGAGCTCGGAGCACGGGAGGAGAAATTGGGGAAAACAAAGTCCTAAAAATTTCGCTCTTATCATCAACAAATTTTCCCCTCTTTTTCTATTTTCCCCACAGGGAGAGGCATTTAATAATTGAGACTTGAAAAAGGCACCTAAAGCAGGCCAAAATTGCTTTGGAAACAAAATTATTATTTATATTAAAGAGCACAATAAATTAATTATAATAATAATCTCCAGCAACACGAAGCCCCTCCTCACTAATTTAATTACCCCCCGATTCTTTTCTTTTTTCCCGTAATTTTCTCGCACTTAAATGCGCTTGATGGTCCATTTAATTTAATTTAATTTAATTTAATTTAATTTAATGCTTTGATTTGGGACCCCTCTGCAAAAATCCAAGTGACGCCTAGTTGTGGCTCTGACACGTGGACCTTTTTCTTTTTTTTTTTTGCGCGGGCCCCACATGTCAGCTGCACAGCAGAGTAAACAAACGTTACATAGGAAACTGTGCTCGTCGGGTACGGTGAAAAAAGAAAAAAAAAAAAAGCATGAAACCATTCACCGTTGTCGAATTAAAAATAAGTAATTATAAATTTAGAATAACTATCTGATAAATCATCTAAATCTTTTTTTATGATTTAATTATATTCAAAGAAATGGGCACTGTAGCTCGTCAAATTTTATTAGCGACATGGCAGAGAATTATTATTTCCAATTTGATATATATATATATATATATATATATATATATATATATATATATATATATATATATATATGTATTCTTAATTTATTTAGAATAAAAATTGTTTGTATATGAAGCAATCAAGGTGCTCTCACGCAATCATTTGTATAATTCTTTTCCTTTTTCTCTTTGCTAATCACCAACGCATACTGAAATTATTGACCCTTCCCAGAAGTAGACAATAAGTCTCCTCTCCACCAGTTATGATAAAATAATCTATAAATATTATTGCCTAAATGTACCAAACTTCTACCATAATTTGTTAATTAATATATTAATAAAAAAACACTTTTGGTATATATACATAGAGAGAAAGAGAGAGAGAGAATTGAGTTTTTATATTTGCCAAAATATAAAATTATCTATGCATATGAATTTTTGACATTGTAAAAATATACAAAAAAAATTAATACTCAATATACGTAACGAAAGTGTGTTAGATCTATGGCTTAAATTTTCATGACAAAATTCTATAATATTTTGATTCGAACAAAAATATTTATTTTAGAAAGTACTTGAAGTATGCAACAAGGAAATGTAAAAATATTTGAAAAATAGCTCTAATAGTTTTAGTTAGGTTTTCAAAGAAAATTATGCCAAAACAGAATAGTATAATAGTTTTAGTTATAATCATAATTTTATGTTGTAATAAAGGTGCTCCTCATTATGGTGCTTGTAAATATTCAATGCTTAATTCTCACAAATGGTATTACAATATGGTATGCCATTGTTACGGCAAAACCGGGTCCATCTAGTACTAGTACATAAAATAGAATTAAAATAGTGAAACCGTAAAAAATTTAATATAACTCATTCAATACGATATATGTAAAACATGATATTATATAGAAAAATAAATAGAGTTAGCATAGAGCTTAAAAGTATTTTCAGAAAGAATTTATCAAAAAAATCTTGACAAATTTATATATTAAAATTTCAAATCCAATTGTATAACAAATTTTTTTAAAAAAATATAAGAAGATATAAAATTTACTGAATATATAATAAAGAGACTTGAAATTTGAAAAAAAATATTACAGTTGAAAATTAACATCATAAGTTTTGCCCTTTTAAACATTACAGTTGAAAATTAACATCATAAGTTTTGTTCTTTTAAAAAAATGAAACTGTTTATGCACCACCCGATGATCTTACTTGTATAAATAAAAATACATATGAATCGTCTCTAGTGCAAGTGATAAAGGATTTGGTGGTTGATATCCGTGACCCGAGTTCGAAACCTAATTGCTTTGCTTCACATTTTTAACTAAGTTTATTTTAAAAATAAACAAAGCAGATAGCATGCTATTTTCTTTAAAAAAAAATAAAAAATAAAATTAAAATACAAAACAACTCTGACAATATAAGTAAAGATATCATTAAATTTCTCAATTATAAAAGGTAAATACAAAACATTTTCACAAATAATTAGGACCACTCTCCTCTTTTCAGTGAGGAATCTTTTTGGGCAGCTCAGAAAAAAGAGGAAAGTTGATGGAGGCTTTTCTAAGAATTCAATGAATTGGCTTGGAATTCAATTTAGTGAAGTTAAAAAAAAAAAAAAAAAAGTGGGAGAGAAATCACAAAAGCTAATTAAAGTGACCTTTAATATTCTGGGAAAAATTTAGATTGGATGAGAAGCATACCAAAATGGTAGTAGTGCACCTCTGAGTTAGGTACTCAACCAAGAGAATGGTGGGCTGACAACAACCGAAAAAAAAAAACAAAGGGAGAAAATCAGACAGGTGAGATTGGTACCTTGGTATCAGGGAAAAAGACAAATACCATGTGAAACCTTATCAATTCATCTTACCTTTCTCTTTTTCTTTTTTTTTCCAGCTAATTTACAAAAATATCCTTCTGTCTTAATTACTTCTTTCAAAATAATAATAATAATAATAATAATAATAAATTATATTTTATTTCAGAAAAGCTCTTTAGTACGCTTGAAAATATGTTTCTCCAAGTCGATCTGGCTTATCTGAAAAATAGATAATATTGAATATAATAAGTACATATTTAACTTGAAAAAAAGTTATAAGTATATAAGTATATAATTAACTAAATAGTAATAAATAAATTAATAGTGCAGAAAATATATACTAAACAAAAAATTCTTTATGCACGGGTCTCTTGGCCGGGCGAAAAAACTATAGTACTCAGTAGCCTGGGTACAAACAGAAAAAAAATTTTCATAAAAAATGAAAAAGAAATTAAAAAAAATAATAATAAAAAATCAAACGAATAAAAAATATTTTCATGATCAGGAAATTTTGTCTGGAATATTTTCAGAAAAACCAAATTTAGGGTCAAGTTGTGTCTACAGACATTTTCTATATTTTTCTTCTTGTTTTTTTTTTTTTTAAAAAAAAAAGACAAATTGTATAGGAACCAAAATGCAAATTCCTACAATAAAGAAGAGCAATGTTATCCGTACATTCACTTTTGAACATACGATATACATTATATTTATTCCAAAGTTGGGTGTAATCGTGACTAATAGATTACACCCCACTCCGAAAATAAAGTGTAATACATCTTATTTTGGGTGTACAAGAAATATGAGACTCACCAACAACCTACTAAATTATAGGGGTTTTACTATCATCCTAACCGCACATTTCTTCATCCAAGAGTTAGAAATTTATCAATACATAGGGGTCTATACTCGATCATAAGAGTATAGTAGCCCTACTATATATATATATATATATATATATATATATATATATATATATATATGTATAGAGTCCGGCTTATAGAGTCCGACTACTATGCTTGTACAAGCACCAAACAATTGGTGCTTGTAAATTTTGTATCATTAGATCTATCTCTTTGGCTAATTCCATCCTTAGATCATTTTATTCCGCCAACCATTTATTTAACCTAAGAGACCATTATCATTTTAACCATACATCTTTTCTTAAAAATCTATAAAAATCAGCAACTTAGTACTTTTACAAGCATAGAATTGAGCTCAATTTTTTCTCTCTCTCTCTCTCTCTCTCTCTCTCTCTCTCTCTCTCTATATATATATATATATATATATATATATATATATATATATATATATATATATATATATATATATATATATATATATATATATATATATATATATATATATAATTTTTTTATTTTGTGATGTTTAATTACGAAAATATTTTTTTTATGAAGTTACATGTTAATCTGTTAATAAATAAAATTATATTTTTATTCTTTGTCAATCAACAGCTAAGAATTTTTTTATTATTTATAAAAAAAAATATGAGAAATACTCCTCTATATATATATATATATATATATATATATTTGTTACCGTTCATTCATACTTGTTCAACGGCTCAGATTTAATTATTTTTAAGTTGTGACATGCAATAGCAGATCATTTTGAGGAGGTATCGATTACTGGTACCCAAAATAAAATTATTTTGGTCTTTTAATTAAGGGGTAATTAAGTAATTTTATCTCTATTTTGAAATTTTTAATTTTTATAAATATTATAAATTTTAAAGATTTTAATTTACTGAGAGTTTTTATTTTTGAAAAGATTATATATTTTAAATATTTCAATTTAGTTATTGTCTTAAATAGTAATATTTTAATAGTCTTTATTTAATATATTTTAAATAATTTTAATTTTAGAAAACTATTTCAATTTTAAGACATTTAGTCATATTTCAAATTTTAAATTAATTTTAATTTTAATTTAAGAGTTTTAGTCATATTTCATTTATATGTAGGACTATTTCAAATTTCACTATAGGTTGAATTTAAAAATTTATCCATTTTTAAATTTTTTCGAATAGTGATACAAAATTAATTTCTAAATGAGAGGAATTCTAAAATTTTTTATACATATTAAATATATTGAATTTGATTATAAACCTACGTTCAATTTTTTTTTAAATATTAATATAAATTAATGACTAAATTGTAATTCTAATACTTTTTAAATTAATATTTAAATTATAATTTTAAATTTTTTTAAATTAATATCTAAATTATAATTCTAAAATATTTTAAATTAAACCTTTTAAATTAATGACTAAATTGTAATTCTAAAACTCTTTAAATTAATACCTAAATTTTAATTATATATTTTTTAAAATTAATGCGTAAACTGTAATTCGTTTTTTTTTAATTAAACTGCTTAAATTATTACAAAATTAATGATTAAATTAATAAAAGGTATTTTAATTTTTTATTTTTATTTTGTGATGTTTAATTATGAAAATATATTTTTTGTAAAGTTATCTGTTAATCTGTTAATAAATAAAATTATATTTTTTATTCTTTGTCAATCAACGACTAAATTTTTTTTTATTATTTATAAAAGAAAATCAAAGTATTTGTTATATATATATATATATATATATATATATATATATATATATATATATATATATATATATATATATATATATATATATATTTTTGTAAGCACTAATTAGTAACGGTCCGAAACCAACCGACAATATCCGGAGGAGTTATGGCCTCGCTTCGATTACCCGCCACTCATCCTCCTCGCCGCGCTCCCGTCCCCGCCGACGCCAGAGGTGCCCTCTCCCCCCTCTCGCAAAAACCCTAACCCCAATTCTCGCCGCCCCTTCGATCTTGAGCCTTTTTTACGTTGCTCCAAATCTTCAGGAACGCTCCGATGCCGAAGCGCGCCGATTCGATCGCCCAACAACAACCCCGTAGATGGAGTTACGAGCCAGTAGCGTTCGTTCCCAATTATCTTCTTTTGCGATGAATTGAGCTCCGGTTTGGGAGATTTGATGTTGTTTTTTTGGTATTTCCCATTTGTTCGTAGTGTTGTTGGATTTAATGAGGGACTGCTGGGGGGAATCAAGAGGAGGGAGACTCTGCTTCAGATCTTCCTCTCTGCTGTTTCTTTCCCGTTTATCATACCCACAGATGATGCCTCAGCAGAGACCGGTAGCTACTAACTGGAGTGATCTCCTTTGTTTTCTTTCGCTTCATGAGATGCGTGTAGCGTTGGATCGGAGCATTAATTGGTTGGTTGGTTTTTGTTTTTTTGGTCATTAGATCTGCAGGAGAATTTTCGGACATACGAAGATGAGACGAATAAGTTTCGGATATTAGTCCCGCAAGGTGATTATTTTATAACACCATTAGTGTTTGTTTTGTAATTGTCCCGCCTCCGGAAGAAAGGAAAAGGAAAAATTAAAAGCTTGTCGTAGATTTAACGTGCATGATTAGCCTAGTGTTGTGGAAATGGGGATATATTTATATGTGTAGATGGAATGAGTCTATTCTGAAAGATTGCGAAAAAACTATTGCTTCGGGTGGTTGAGTGATTCAGCAGAGTATTTTATCACTAGCAGAGCTGAATCGACGAAAAAAGACAAGGCCATGCTATATGATACTACTGCATCTTTGCAATTGATAAACTTGGTCCTTGTAGGATCGTTGGCGCTAACCATTAATTCCAAAAGCTCGAGCTGTTAGAAATACGCAACCAATTCACTTAAAGCGTACAGACACAACGTCCACGGATCTCGACCGGAGTCAATCCATCTGAACGTTGGGTCTATTGTTGGGCCTCTTGCCGTTAGGTCTATTGTGGACCGTAACCTCACTCAATTTATTGGGCTCACCAACTCAACTTATTAGTCTCCTGAACCTATTGTCACGGACAGAAGTTGGACTTATTTTTACCCCATAAATAAATAGCCAACAGTTCTGTCCCAAAGAAAAACTCTTATCACACTAATCAATTGTGCTATATGATACTAATTGATCTTTCAATAAGGGAGTAGGGGAACTTTGTTGCAGATTGGTTAGTTGGCGCTGGAGAAGCCAGTGGTATAAAGTCGGTAACAGCATTCTACCCTGAAGAGGCCTCCAATTCGAACGGTACTATTCTGGATCCCTCGAGTCAATTACTCGGGTTTGATTACTTTTGATTTTAACTTCTAAATGGGGTTTTCTTTCAGTCAGCATTGTGATCACGGGAATTGGCCCAGATTTTACCAGATTAGAATCATTTGGTTCTGTCGATGCTTTCGCAGAAAGTTTGGTGGGTATTTACTTTATTCTAATTGTTCCCGAGCAATGCTTTCGTCTAATACTTCTGTTGAGCAGGTGAATGGATTGGACAGGAGCTGGCAAAGACCACCAGGGCTCGCAGCAAAACTCGTAGACTCTAAAGCAGCAAATGGTCATCTTCTCTATATACAAAATTCTTTACTTAGTTGCCTTTTGAAATCAGTTTATAAATACATATACGAAGTAGTAGTAGTTGTTCTTGTCGTTTGACGAATGTTCAAAGCTTTTCCATATGGACAGGGTTGTATTATCTAGAGTATACATTGCAAAATCCTGGTGAAAAGCGCAGGCACATACTTTCGGCTGTTGGAATGGCATCCAATGGTTGGTACAATCGGCTCTATACCGTCACGGGCCAGGTAACTATGAACTATTGCTATCGAGAACGCCTTTTCTTCTACTGCTCTCTCTCTTATCTTTAATGGATGCGCCTTAAATCAACAAAGAGACTAACTAAATGTAGCAAATGTGAGCAGTACGTGGAGGATGAGTCGGATAAATACCGTCCCAAAATAAAGAAAGTAAGTACCATATGAACTCAGACATATTTTCTGATTTATTTTTCCTTCCGTTGATGCCGAGCCTCTGCACCTGCAATTTGTAGGCGGTCTCATCATTCAGGTTGGTAAAAGGAAACAATTAGAAACTGCAGCAGGCAGAGGAGTTGGTTGCGTGGTGATTCTTTTTGGCTTTGTTGGAATCTATATGCAACACCGAAGGAAGTAATGTGCTAGTTATGCTTTTGGTGTCATGATTTTGAAGCCTTCAGTTTCTGATGCGTACAGTGTTATCATGTGGTGTATCTTAAAAACTTTCAAAACTGTAGTGCTATTCCTACACCGAACACATTGGACAGGAGCTGTGATTTTTCTTATTTGTTTGTTCTCCTACATTGAATATATCGTAAGACTACTGTGATTTTAATTTTTCCCCTTTTTCCATTTTTATGGGGGCAGTTTAATTTTACTCAGAAGGGTCATTATAAGAGTGGTGATATATTTTATAGTTGCTTGAATACAGAATTGAAAAATGAAATAATATATTTGCTACATATTTACTTCTGCCATGCTGTTTGTCTACAGAAGCAAAAGAAAGTTGAATGCTTCCGTACGAAAAGAAAATTACTACTTCACAAACGCATCATTACAAACACTTTAAAGAGAAAGAAAATAGTCAGTAATACAATGGTTCAAAGCTTTACTATGTCAAGCAAGAAGAACAACAAACAAATGAAAATTCTAAACCAGAAGCATTAAAAACAGAGAAAAAAAAAAAAAAAGTTTCAGCACAAAGCAATTATTTTAGGAAGTAGAAACTGGTACAAATGAAACAAGACACTTATCCCTCGCCTAATATATATACAGCAATGAGCTTCCCTCTGATTGTATCGCTTTCTTTGTGCAGCCAGGAAAATCTGAACTTTAAAGGCCAAAGAACAACCGAGTTCAAGAAGTTTCTTGAAGGCGGTAGATTGTAATTTCTTGCTGCTTGAAGTATCGCCGGTCCTCCTCATCCACGAGCACAAGATTCAGGTAATATTTGACACTAAATTTGTTATTAATGTTGCGGTATGTTGGAGTTAATTCATAGGGGCTTAAGAACAACCTTATTGGAATAGATTCCCCTGCAATATAATAAAAGGCAAATGTAACCACATTACTGAGTGTTGATATTCGGCCAAAATAAAATACGGCATCTGGTCTATCTGATGGGCAATACTGATTGAGCAATATCACTTAACAAAATAGAGAAGCATATGACTTGAGCGGTTTTTTCTTTTAAATAAAGAGATGAAAAGTTCGTTCTTAGAAGTTTGATGATACCATGCTTTTGTGTGCTTTTTATCCCAGTAATCTTAGAATAAAAACTGCATTATAAAGAGAAATCTAACAGTAAGTTTCCTACAAACTCTCTAAAATTTCTGAACAGCAAACTGATTCTGGTGCACGTTACACATTTCTTACAACAAAGCTACACGGAAGCTTAGCTTAGACAAAATGTTAATATCTAAAGCAATAACTAAATTATGAGTGTCTATGTACAGCAGTGTGACAGCATTGAAGTACCACTTCACACTCCCAGACATTCATGATGCAGCACAAGATTAAATCTTAAATTTTGGAAAAATCGAGTTGGGTAAAAAAAAAAGAAAAAAAAGAAAGAAAGAGTCATATATATCACATACCTCGAACAGGAGCACCATCCATTAACTCAAACTTTGCAAGGGTCTCAGTCTCGACATACGTATTAGGCCCCGATCCAGTGGACTCACGGCGTCTAATCTCAAGTTCCATGTTTTTTATTTTAATTCTTACCAGAAGGAAGTATATCTTTCCTATAATAACATCCTTTAGATGATACCTGGATAACATTGGTTCCACATATAAGTAAGCAAAAGCTCTACACAGGGTAAGAAGTGAACATTCGCGCATAGAAAAATATGGAACAACATACTTGCTTTTGTTGTACTCAAACTCAATGTGTAGGCAATCTTCAATTCCAACTTCCATCTAAAAAATAACAATTCCAATCAGACAAGGTTCCATCAGTTGCCATTCTCAGCCACTTATTTTCAGTTGTCATTCTTAGCAAATAATAGATGAGGCGGTTTTGGTGATTGGCCCCATGGTCAAAAATCATTAATCATTTCTATAAATGGCGCAATACTATTAATGCACTGGGTATGCTCTAACAACCAAAATTACCTTGATGCTGTTGTTAATTGTCGGTTGAGGGGTGTAATTTCGCACCTGTTGAAAGAAAAGCAGCAACAAACAACAAGTAAATAATGGAAAACTGAACCAAATATACTAATTTTACTTTTCAGTGTGAAGCTTCGTTACTCATAATATTCATCCTTATTTACACAGCAGCTATCATATTCTTGTACAATGCTCCTGTATTTCCCAGAATGATCTATTTCATTTTCTTATGTTGGCAAATTTTGGGAGTCAGACATCAGTGTACAGCTCTTCTTCTCGGTAACATAGATGAATAATTAAGTGACAATACTTGGTTAAATGCTTTGGAATTTTGATCCTGATTCTGTAACACAGGAAATAAACATTTCTTTCTCTAGCAAAATGCTAACCTGTGGACACTGTTCTAACAACAATGAACCAATTGATATAGCCATATTACATGAAAGCTTCAAAGTTGTACAAATAGAGCATGCACAATAACAATATTTAGAAAAGCTGTAAGCAGACAAATGTAGCCAGGTTTCTCTGTAATACTCTCTTTTTATTGGAACCCTAGAATATCTTCTTCTGAAACCTACCATATCTTGATATAAAAGTCACTTAAACACTTTCACCAATAAATTATACATTACATATAAAATGAAAGATGTATTTATCTCAAGAGAATACTATATTCATAGAAGAGGATGAGTTGATAAACATAATAAGCCAATATGTCCATTTCTGCCTCCAATTAAATGATCAATATAATTACATAAGCATAAAGAATCAGACACCATTTTATTCATATAAAGCCATTTCAAGATGGTTCTTCACAAAGTAAGTATTATAGACTTACACAAAAATCCCGGTATTCCACGATATTGCTGACATAATTTCGACTGATTGTGACCTTTAAAATGTACCTGCAGTATCATAAGGAATATCAGCCGAGTTGATAAATCGGAGCATCACATAACTCAGGTTTATTCTGAAGTTGGGACCAACTTACTGCAAAGTATTTATTCAACTTCACATGCAAGAATTTCAGGCTATGGTGTGGCATAAAGTGAAACAAAACCAACAAGATAATGGAACTTCGGAAAAAATAAATCCATAGCAACATATATGATAGCAATCCAAAGAGAGATTCAAATCTAAAATGCATTTGTGTGGAAAGCTAGTGCTGAAAAAAAATCTGAATTCACTCTATGGACCCCAAGAACTGAGCTTGAGAAGCTCTAAGAATTCTCTCAGCAAAAATTGTAAGCAGCAAGAACAACACCAATAATTCCCATGTAGCCATGTAGGTCACCGACCGTCCCTAGAGCAAGTGGCGAAGGGCTTGATAGTTGGTATCTGAGGTCCTAAGTTTGAAGCCTAGTTGCTTCGCATTTCCGAAGTTCATTTCTATAAAAAATGAACGAAGCGGGTAGCATGCTACCTTTCCCTCAAAAAAAAAAAACCCCCATGTAAGTCAGCTAGATGGATCCCATTATTCCATCTAGCTCTATTTCAGTAAGATCATTTATTAAATATACTGTTATATCAAATATCAACAAAAGATTTTACAGCTAATGAAAGCAAGAATGCCATGGCATGATGGAAAGAGCAAGCAAAGCATGAATTATTGTTCAACTTCAAGATTGGAAAAGATCACAGGTTAATATGTTCGTAAATCTGCTAAACATATCACAATAACCAGACAAATGAGGGTGAAAAGGATTACAAGACGAGGATTAATGCATCGATAATCTTATTCTTACTTCATTGTCAAGATTCATCAGCTTATAATGTAAAAGGCCAACCAAGATAACAAACAGCATATCACCAAAGCTGATTTCTCGGGGGCAAAAATTCTATAAGTAATTATTAGGGGGGATTGGATGCCATACATCCAACCCCTCCCTTAAATCTCATCCGTTGATTGAAGTTGTACTTTTTGGGGAAAGAAAAGTACAACTCGATCAATGGGTAAGACATAAAGGAGGGGTTGGATGGAGGGCATCCAACCACCCTTTGTATGGTTTTCTGTAAGGGCCACCTTTCAGAAATTTTTTCCATTTCTGGGTCGCAGAGAACAAATTTTGAAGATTAAAAATAATACAGCGGAATAAATGAAATAAGGCTATAATTAGTACACGTTTCATGCATAGCTACATTAAAAACAACCAAAGTCTATTCACTACGAGATCCATATTTATACAAGCAATTACATACCTCAGTCTCACATTTGTCCCATTATAGGATTCATAAGGCATTTCAACAGAAGAGAACTCAAATGGGTATGTTTTCTTTTCATAGATTTCACCAGGAACATCTAATTCACGCACTGCAGAGAAGAACAATAATATATTCAACAAAAGAAGATATTGCAGAAAGCAATGAGAATATTGAAATGATTGATTAGGATTTTGGGGCCATCTAAAGCATTTGACACTAGATTGACGAAGGAAAGTTGTAAGTTCTAGCAGTAAACTTCTCATATTTGACATTTCCTCCAGCAAACCCTGTATTGTTGTGAAAAGTTTGCTGGCACTGTATGGAATACTACAATAAACTGAAATTATGGCAAACTAGAAACACAGGCAAGTTCATGGAAGATAGAATTTCAGATACCATGAGTGGCAGCAATATAAACATCTAGAAGGTAATAAATAAACTTTATTCCAAGAAGACAGCACCTATATATGTGAGCAGTTATTTCGAAGAGAACTTATCAAGAGAATAAAATCCATTCCTTGTGAGCAAAAATTCGACTCCTAGACTCCTAATAATCATTGCTGATGGTCTTCATTTCAGGATATGCAATTGAAACCGCATTTCTGCCTATAGTAGATCCATCTAGTCATTAATAACCAAATCAGAGGAAGTGTTACATATATTAGAGGATATCGCAATATAAACAGCACACGAACAGATCTACTGATGCCATGAGGGAGATATTGAAGACTATTTAGATAAGAAGAATGCAAAACTGATAAAGCACCAGAGCAATGAAAGTAATTCTAAGTCAAATGGGACAAATTTTTCCACTTTTCACTCAAACTAGATATGGAAAACATTAGACAAAATTGGATCTTGTAAAGCAACGACAACAAAACTAGTTATATGAATTTCGATAGTAAGTCTTTTTTCTTTTTTTTTGATAACTGCACATCTTACATTTGAAATAAGTGAGAAGGTTCTCTTTTCTTATTATACTCACCTAAGGAGGTAAAGTCATAAAAGTTGCCTCTGTCGAAATAGAGCTCTGCAACAATAGAGTGAAAAAGTGAGTTTTTTGTACACCCAAGATTTGGCATTCAACTAGTACTAAAAGAAAATATGAGCACTGATAAAAAAAGCATACCTATCTGACCAAGAAGCTCAATCTTAACACCAGTGTGTTCAACCTTTTTTCCTTGAATAGGTTCTATGGCCACCTGTATGAGATTCATTTGAGCATAAAAGCACAACCAGCATTAGAACATTTAGAAGCATCTAATAGAATATCTATAATTTCAGTATTCATACCTCCCCAACTATGTTTTCAAGACTCTGGAAAACAGGGACATTTGCTGTCTTACCATTATCCTTCTTTATAGAAGCCTACAAATACAAATAAAGTGTGTGTTGGTGGCTTTGGGGAAAAGAGGTACCAGGTCACCCAGAGTGGGCGTGCAATAAGAGACAATAAATATTTGTCAGATTAACCAAAGAATGCAAAGTCAGCAGATGACCAAGAAAGTTATTTCGGAAGAACCAATGCTACTAAAAATCTCCTCTATGATCCTGCTATCCTAGCTACCTAAATTATGACCATTTATATAGAAATATCCAACTACTATGAACCGCATCTTTTGATGCAATCATAATAAAATAAAGTGCCCCAATTCTACGATACATGGAATTCATGCATTCTTACGGAGGAGCATTCAAAAGCAAATTTGAATCACAAGCATAAAATGGATAATTAAAGCTTTCACCTGCTTTCGTGTTTTGCCATCAGAAAATGTGATTGAAATGTTACACGGTGGCTTGAAAGCTCCAATAAGGTAATTCTGAAATACAAAAATAAAAGCTCAGCATGTATAAACAGCAGTGAACCTATTATAAATTACATACATAAGAATAAGATCTCGTTTCAACAGAGCTACAGAGAGAGAGAAAACATAAAAGGTCTTACCATTCTTTCAGGATCAAGTAGAGATCGAAAAGCTCAACAAAATGGTCTGCAGCAAATGATACAATCATATGAACCGCATCAGCTATTTTATGTAAGATATATTCAGATTAAAGATTTGAAAAAATGCAAGGATCCATCAATTAGCTACCTAATAATCTAATAAGACTACATCGATATCTCTAATTCCAAGTGTTGCACGAACGAAATAGGGTCGAATTCGAACATGAAGGGGATCTGATCGGGAGGGTACTTGAATAGGGGCGAAATCGATCAACGAAAGATAGATACAGAGAATCGAGTGAGAAACCAAATTCTAGGGATATAGAAATAAACCTTCGCGAGATCGACCGGAGAAACCCTAGATCGCGGTCGCAGGGGAGGACGAGGGAGGTATCGTTGTGAGCTGTAGGAATAGACGGAGGAAGGCGAAGTTAGACATAGGAGCGGAATCAGGCCCGGGCCTAAACAAGGCCAAAAAATCCGGGCCTTATATGGACCAGGCTTTATAGATTCCGAAGTATCGGACTTTGCTCCGGATCGACCGAATTGCTCTTGGACTGATTTGGGCTTACATAGGCCGAGATCGACGCTCAAAACCTGACACACAGTTTGATTTAATCAGTGATTATTGCCATAAGCAGAACACAACACACTGTGCAGAATTAAATAGCAGTTTCTTATTGTACTTTTTCATCATACACAATACGATTTTTCTGTAACACCAGACGAAGCCTTGCAACTAAACAGCGGCTAAGGTTGATTAGCTGGCTTTGTTATGACATGCTAACTTGGGTAGCTAAAAAAGTTGGATCTCGGTTAGTCTTGCTAAATTGAGCTTGTGCTTTAATTGCCAGTAGTTTCAAAATTTTCAGAAAATAAAACTAGGGATCAAGCATAACTTTTATACAAGCAATACAAGAAGGCCCCTGAAAGCCTCATTTCCTCTGCAGTTTTGTGCTAATTCCAACTTTCAAAAGAGCTGCTCTCTTTATTTAGCAAAGAGGCAGTTGGAAGATGCACATAGTTCCTTCCAACGAATTTACGGCACTACGAAGCGGCAAAGGATATTCACTATTATAACAGACCACAACTGAAAAACATAGAAAAAAGAAAAAGACGTTTGGTCAGCAGAATATCTCTCAGAGGAGAGCACAGAGAAAGCACCAAGATAGTCGAGAACCAGCTTAAAGTTTCAAGCACGAATAATAAGATTGGTATTTTCAGTATGGTTTCTTCTAGAAAGAACCACCTATTTATTATGTTTCTCTCAAATGCCTTTGTTTAAGTTACAACTTACAACCTAACCAATACCCCCAACCCCTCACACCTCACCGGAAAAAAAAAAAAAAAAGAGAAAAGAAAAAAAAAAAAAAAACCTCACAGAAGAGTTCCCCCGGGAAAGGGGAAGTAAATCAATAAACAAGCGGTGACTGCTAAATCGTCACGATGGATGGTTCGGTAATCCAACGTGAAAAAACTTAAGAATCACAAAGAATGACAAAGCCCGGAGCAGATTGTAATAAGCTCTTTACATACCAATTGGCTTGAACTACGTAACTGTGGCAGGCCAGCAGCTGTAGTGAATGATATTACACTAGAAAACTGGGAACTCTCACAAATGCAGGCTTAGATGATCAGACTGAGCAAGTGGCGAATCATGCAAACTCACCAAAAGAGTGCTCACACTACGATTTCCGATTTGCTCCCTTCCGTACCAAATTTAGGCTCACTAGGATACACAAACACTGTTGCCGCTGCAACTGACAGGCTCAATGCAGCAGAATATCTCACTGAGGTAACAGTGACCCTCGGCAACTGTTGGGATCCCGAGCACAATGGTACAAGCTTGTAACTAATAAGATGCTCAGTTTTCGGCAAAACAAAAGCAGCATCATTGTGCGGACCTGAGAACACAAAACTTTGAGAATCTCCAAGAGAATACTTGATTTCCTGAAGCAAGCTGGTTGAGTTTCTGATCTTTACATAGAAAGAGAAAGGAATGCCAAGAATAGCATGCGGAGGACACTCCATCGAAACAACAAGCGGTGGCTTCTCCACATTAATATCAGGCAACCTGTGTCTTGTTGCAATAGGAGTAATATGTTGATTCTCCCCACGTTTGGAGTCTCTTGCCCAATTGACATAAAGAGTGCCTACTCCGAGTTTTGGGCAATCGATCTCTGGTTTGACTGAAAAGAGCCCTTTAAATTCTTCACCTGGGACCAGAAGGGCATTTTCTGGAGAAATCCCTCCTCCAATTTGATGCACAGAGCAGAAATTCTGTTCATTTGACTCACCCTCGAGTTTGATTGACATTGAAGTTAGTCGCAAGGGGACCTCGGTGCTATTTCTTGCAGTCACTATAAGCGTGCTTGATTCATTCCAAGCGAGAAACTCCTTTTGATCACTAATTGTCAATGACTTGATCTTGGAGAGCAGCAGGGGTTCTCTGCGAAAAGGGGTCATAAATCTGTGGCTTATGATTACAGGGATTTTCCCTTCAATTTGCAAGCTCCGGTGTACATTAATTCTCTGGAGGGTCGCTTCATCCGAACTTGGCGAGTAACCAAGTGAAACATAGAGCATGACGGACTTGGGCCTATGCCATTTAATCTCTAAATTGCAAGACCATGACTCTCCCTCTCTCAATACAGGGACAGAGACCACTCCGAATGACTGTTGAATTTTCCGGATATTGTCAGTATCCCCTTGTGATTCTTTTTCGTCAGGTATACCTGAGACGCTGACTAGCTCAACATGGTGACTATCAAATGGCTCAGCTTCTCTTGGGCTCATCAGCAGACCACCTCTTGCGTCCACTAGATTGATTTTCAGTTCACCAGAGTGGATTTCGTGGCCTTTTGAATGGATAGAGGCGGGAACAATGAAGGTTTCCCCAACTAATGCGGGGCCCAAAGAATTCAAGATGAGATCAACTCGAGGCTCAGGTTCTTCCACCTGGATTACTTTTTGACCAGAGAATGAAAGTCCTCGGTCCTTAATTGGAAAAGATTCAACTCGATCCTCAAATTTCCACATTAGGAGATCTTCCATAGTGGCAGGGCTTGCGGCTTGGCAAGTGATCATGAAATTTTTGCCTATTTTAGCAACAATGGATGAGCATTCAAGCTTTCCACTCTGTCCTGCACCATAGATACATATTATTAGATTCAGAGGATAAAGTTACAGAAGGCAGATACACTAATCAAACACCGGTTGCAGAATGGCTTGACAAATCTTATTTTACATAAGTAGATTACCCATCATAAAATTCAAACAAATTGGACTCAAAAAATTGAAATTCAAAAACAAAAGAAGAAAGCTGGAGGCTTACCTGATTTGATTTCATAAGTCAATCGAAGCCACTTATTGGGAAATAATTTTAACAAAGCAGTCTCTAGCCGCACATCTTGATCATCCAAAATGAATGCTGATGTGGAAATATCTTTTTGGGAATTAACAATTCTGAAATTGCATGTAGGCTGGTTGAACTGAACTTCCAAGAGATCAATCTCAACAGGACGGGCAAGTTGTGACAGAAGTGACACGGTGATCAGTGTAGGTGAATTTGGCTTCACAGTTTGATCATGAAAAGCAACAGATGCAAGAAGCACCATCCTCAACGGGCTAGTCAAATCAATATTAAGACAAAGAGGTAGGTCTTTTGTTAAAAGGAGATTGCTTTCTCCACCAGCTTCTGCTTCTGGTGCCTGCGCATTTATTACTAGAGCAAAAGCTTCCTCTTGGATAGCTACTCTCCTTGAAAAGGTAGCCGGACCTGCAGGGCAATAATCTCTTCTACTCGCAGTGGCTTCTGGCCCTTCGTCAGTTAATATAGGCAACGCAGCCATTTCAAGAGAATATCCAACAAATTCTTTCGCTGAACCAAGTTTCCTCAAGCACTCTCGTAAGTAACCCAAGCTTTCCCAAAGCACAGATGCCCAGCCCTCTTGACGATATAGACCAGCAACACTCTCGAAAAGCTGCTTTGCATTACTATAATCTTCAGCAGCATAGTACTCTTTAGCCATCCTACTGCTGCAGAAACAAGCCATCCTCGGAGCACCATAGCGATTAAATGATTCATAAGCTTTTCTGAAGAGGGCGATAATCTCATCCGCATCTTGATATCTTTCTGCTTCTGCCAGTGCATAGCAAACGTATTCTGCATCAGAAAGACTGCAAAATAACAAAAAAAAAAAAGGAAACAAAGAGAACGAGTGAAAAAAAAGGAAGGCGTCAGCATATGAAAGAAACTAGCAGCATAAATTTCAGGGACTATAGTTCTGAAACTCACGGAAGCACTGCAACAGTATCATCTTCTTCAAACAAGCGTGCTGATTGGCCAAGATATAAAGATGGGATCACAGACTCAGGAACACCAGCAACCTTACTTGCCAGGTCCGACATTGATAATAAGTTATCTAATGAATATCTCTTTTCTCTCAAGTAATTTGCTGCTAACTGCCAGAGAAAAGAATACAATGATAAATAATAGAAAAAGGTGCTTTCATATATATGATATATCATACCCCTCCAAATCATCTGTTAACATATACACCCCTTGCAAAATCAGAAATTTGATAGATACTCTTCAAAAGTGATGATTTTTAAAAAGTTGCCCATGTTTAAACTGGGGAGCCATCCAAATCACCGAGGTATTGTATCATAAAAATTCTATAAAAGGGGCATTTTATGTAAGCACAATTCTATTTTCAAGAAGTTTGGAAGGGTATATATGAAAACTCAGAATACATAGATTAATAGTATATTTGTAATCAGATATTTTTGCAGGGGCATATGAATAAATATCCCAAGAGAAAAGGTAAGGCAAGATAATATCAAACATGGTAAGATAATTATACTTGGTAGTAGTAAGCAGGTTGAAATTCACACTCGGTCAAAGGATTATCTGACGTGCCAAAATGAGACAACGTGACTGGAATAGCTGCTGAGCTCGTCTCAAGTAACTCAGCAAAAACAAGGAACTGCCTACTGAACCAATCCCAGTGAAGGAAAGCAACTTCAACCGCCCCCACTAGCTGTTCATAACTCGTAACATGTTTATGGAACCATGTAATTGCTTCTACCATCTTTCCGCCATGAAGTAACAAAGTCGATATTTTGAAGTGCAGCTGCTCAGCCACTGCTTTTACCTCAACTAGGCGTTGGATTGGTGGCAACCTTGTTGAGGTCCCAACCATCTGGATATTTAAGCATAAAAGATTATTGATGAAATTGATATATTTAAGCCTTGTTTGGTTACACTTCTCTTTACTTTTAACTCGAATTCTATGCAATGGAGTTGGTTGGTGGATTTATAGATTGATAATCTATACATCTATGGTTTGCAACAAGAAACTAAAAATTTAGTTTTGGCTTCTTTCACTAATTTGTCCTTTACAAAGAACATTACATAGGAAGCTACCAACAATTATAAGAAGAGAGAAGTATATTTGCAAGCACATTGTGCATTGAATTTGAGTTTCAAAAAGAAAACCGGAAAAAAAACCCAGAAGTGTAACCAAACAAGACTTATATTAGTAAAGCTTCACTAAAGAACACATTACAGGTCAGAAAAAAATAGGATGGAATGTACCTCACGCAAAACGCGATACCCATCTTCATAGAATCTCAATGCTTCTGCCCAATCTTTTCTGAACTCAGCATAAACAGCGACCTGAAGTTCAAGCAGGCACAATTATTAACAGTAAATTATAATGCTGTTAGAAATGCAAGAAAAAAGAAATTGATATCAATCTTATATCATCTTCCCAAGGAAATGAATAGTTAAGGTAAAGACAAAAGATGCGGGCATCGAAATGTGTCCTAAAGAGAAAGGAAGAGTTACATAGAGCTTTTGTTCTATATATAACTGACGCCTTTGGGATAAAAAGAAAACTGTTTTTCATAAGGCAGTTTCCATAGAGATTTTACAATGTAACATTCAGCTAACTACCATAAGACAGGAAATATTCTTGCCTTAAAACAGTAGCGGATATTCAGCTCAGCAGAAGTAAAGGTCTTCTTCTCAACACGGATTCTTATCCTTCGACCTTCTTCTCTATAATAAGTCATACATATCTCGGAAAATAAGCTTGCAAGCCTGCATAGGGTTGATAAATTGTAATAAGTAGAGATTATAACTTTTATGCGAATTAACCACGACATATTGAACAATCAGTGTTCCCATTATTTGATATCAGTTTTCATTATGTTAGAAAAGGATATAGTAATCAGATGCTCTATAGAATTTGACAAATAATATATATATATATATATAGAACTAGGCTACTATGCTATCGATAGCACCAAGTCATTGGTGCTATCAAGTTTTTAGCCCTTGGATTAAGAGATGTGCGGTTAGGATGATAGTAGTCCCCTAGAATTTAATGGGTGGTTGGTTGAATAATATAATCCAAAGGGTGGAAATGATCAAAGAGATAGATCTAACGGTTAAAAAATTGGTAGCACCAATTGCTTGGTGCTATCGATAGCATTCCAACTGGACTCCATATATATATATATATATATGGAGTTAGCATGGAATACTATTGGTAGCAAACGGGCTCCGTTGTCACCCATTTGTTTTTTATGATGGAGCTTTCAAAACGACGATTAACACCGTAAAATATGATCTAAACCATTTAAACAAACTGGAAATTAAATTTCATATTTTTTCGATATTCTTTTCTTATCCATCAAGTGGACACAAAAATGAACGGCTGAAAATGAATATTCTTCAAAAAATGATGATAGGAGTTTTGTAATCAATATCGAGAGTATAAATCTTGTTTTAAATAGTTTAAAAAGTTTTCTAATCAAAATTTAGTTAATTTAGATTTCTTTACATTGCTAAATAAGCAAAAGATTCATATTTACCATTAAATTACAAATTTTGCAACCCTTTGTTCATTAGGCCAATGATGTTGAAAAAATGTGAAATTTGATTTCTAAATATTTTCAGTGGTCTAGATCATGTTCAACAGTGTCGATCGTCGATTTGGAAGCTCCATCATCGAAAACAAATGGATAGCAACGGAGCTCGTTTAGTACTGATAGCATTCTAGCTGAACTCTCTCTCTTTCTCTGTGTGTGCGCGCGCATGTGTATACAGAGAGAGAGAGAGAGAGAGAGAAAGAGAGAGAGAGAAAGTCTTCTATGTTTTGAAAGTACGGAAGCCTCCGTACTTGTAAGTTTTTTTAATGATGGGATATTCGATTCGGCGATCGGTTTCGTTAGATATGATCTACAGTCTTGGATTATCTAAAAACCAAATTATATATATTTTTTATTTTGTTTAGCTAGTGAACGAGTAGCCTCAAAATGAACGGCTTAAAATAAAAATCTCATAAAAAATAAAGATAAAAGATTGAAATTTCAAATCAAAAGTATTGTTCTTACTCTAGATGTTAAATAGATTTTTTTTTATTAAAGTTACACCTAATTTGAATTGTTCTACACCGTTGAACTTACAAACGTGCCACATCGGCCATTTAAATAGTCACTTTTGAGACACTTTGATCACTTGGAAAATAACACCAAAAAATTATGAAATTTAATTTTTAAATAGTTTTAATAGTGTAAATCATGCCTAACGGAGCCGATCATCAAATCGAATGTCCCACCATCGAAAACAACTTACAAACACCGAGGCCTCCGTACTTTCGAAAGCATAGGAGACGTACTCTCTCTCTCTCTCTCTCTCTCTCTATACATATACATATATATGTATGTATATGTATAGAGAGAGAGAGAGAAAGAGAGAGAGAGAGAGTAGAGCTTATATGTTTTTAAAAGCACAAGCTCATTCATGCTTGTGAATTTTTTACCATTGGATTTGAATTGAAATTTGTGCCTTTTACTTTATCTTTCTCTCTCTTTAGTTGACTTTACAAAAACACAAATCCCAATACAAATCCAATGGTAAAAAATTCACAAGCATGGATGGGCTTGTGCTTTTAAAAGTATATATATATATATATATATATATATATATATATATATATATATATATATATATATATATATATATATATATATATATATATATATATATATATATATATAATTGAGCTCCTATGCTTTTAAAAGCATCAAGTCATTGATGCTTATGGATTTTCGACCTTAGGATGAAGATTTGTAGGGTTAGGATTATAGTAGTCTCCTAGGCCCCGTTTGGTTGGGGGATAAAAGGAGAATAACCCTATTTATCCCCCAATTCCTGTCAAATAATGTTACAAAATGGCATGGGATAATTTTTTTTTTTTATTCCTGGCTTAACGGGTTATCCTGCGATAACCCGTTAAGCCTTATTCCTCCCCCCCATGGAATAGGATTTTATCCCTGGGGGCAGTGAATGGGCAAAATTATAATTTATTATTTATAATTAAATTATAATATAAAATAAAATATAAATTATAAATTATAAATTATAATATAAATTATAAATTATAATATAAAATATAAATTATAATATAAAATATAATATAAATTATAATATAAAATATAAATTATAATATAAAATATAAAAAATATAAAAAATATAATATAAAATATAATTTATTATTTATATTCTTAAAATATAATATAAAATAAAAAATATTATTTTTTTTAACGTAAGATATAATTTATTATTTATAATTAAATTGCTTCAAATTTAATATAATAATTAAATTAATTTTTCTATAAAAGAAAACTAAGGGCAAAGTTGGTATTTTTATAAAAATTCTATCTTCTTTTTCCACTATTCTCTACGATTTCATAATTTTAACCAAACACAATTTTAACTATTCCAGAAAATACCAACTTTTCAACCAAACACAATTTAACTTTTATACTTCATTATCCCGGAATAGCAAGCTATCCCAGATATAAAAAAATTTATACCTCTTAAATTTATCCCCGAACCAAACGGGGCCCTAGAGTTTAGTGAGTGGTTGGTGGAATAGTATGATCTAAGTGATGGAATTAGTCAAAGGGATAGATCCAACGATGGAAAACTTACAAGCACCGAGCACCATAGCCGGACTCTCTCTCTCTCTCTCTCTCTCTCTCTCTCTCTCTATATATATATATATATATATATATATATATATATATATATATATATATATATATATATATATATATATATATATATATATATATATATATATATACTATTAAGTTTTTGATCCTTGGATGAAGGAATGTGCGGTTAGATGATAGTGGGCCCCTAGGGTTTAGTGGGTGGGTGGAGAAATAATATGATCTAAGGGATAAAAATGACCAAAGGGGTAGATCTAACGGCAGAAAACTTGGTTGCACCAAGTGCTTGGTGCTATCGATAGCATAGTAGCCGCACTCTATATATTATTATTATTATTTTAAAACAGGGAAAAAAAATGCTGAGATATCCAGAATAATATGCTTATCCATATAATGCTAATAGCCAAAGGCAGCCAGCAATTGCGATTTTATCATTCTGGATATACCTGTTTAGTGACTGTCTTAATTCGGATGAATCATTCTGAACAAACACAATTAGGTGCTTAGCATCAATCTCTGCATGTTTTCTCAATGCAATCATGTGGTCTTCACTCAACTCATCTGCATTAAAATATAACGTTATCACAGATTATCCAAGTATTTGGGCCACAGGCAAAAAAAAAAAAAACATTGAAACAGGCAATAATATAGACCATATGAGCATAACAAGGAAATGTTTTTATGTGCTACACTATATGAGAATATTCCAAGTAAACACTACGAAGTAATACTATGGTATAGCTCCACATTTCCATTAGCTAGGTTACTAGACGATAAGGATAAAGAGATATTAACTAACTATGATCCTACCAAAGTGCAGCACTCGCAGAGACTACAGAGTTTTGAACAGAGTCCTACCCTTCAACATTTATGCACAGAGTGGTCATTCCCAAAAAAGAAAAAGAACCAGTAACCATGCAATTGCAAACTCAAGATCTCTAACACTACACCAAGCAATGGCCCCTAAAGCGTACAAGTATGAAAAGAAGGAAGAACTCCAGCCGCCTTACTGGCTGATAGTCAACAAGGAAAAAGGTTAAGTTACACAAGTGCTACCATAAAATCTTACCGCTAACTTGAGTCTGAACAATGACAACCACTAATCTGGTGTTTCTTCCATGTAACACAGATCTGTCAATACAATGCATCAAATTAATCAATGATTACTCTGAGATTATAAAAAAAAATTTGACACCAGGGCAGGATATCTAAAAAGACATAAACAAGAAATATGATTTTGAAATAGGCGAAACAATTACAGTGAAATAATAGCAAATAGGTAGTTGACCAGAGAAAAAAAATGATAGCATGAATAGCAAATTTTAAAGCCAACAGGCTACTATAAATACTAATACGCAGGTCATTTTCTAATGTGGATCATATATTACAAAAGCTAAGAGCTAAGCTTGTATCCACCATAAAAGGAAATTTTCCCTCTTATGACAGCAACAAAAATTCTCTAATGCTATCACAACTCCAGTCTCTTGTGCACAACAAATATTGTTGGTCGACACACCACATGAGAAGCACAATATTACAGGTTGTTCCTTTTCCTGAAAGGCGTTTGAAAGTCTATACACCATATAAATTCACAGAGACTTGAGGATGAATCGATAACCTTAACATGATTAACTCTACGCATAAAATTAGTAGCCATGCTAGTAAGGCACTGAGATGTGTCTGGCAAATTCCAGCGTTCAATGCCAAGAGATAGAGAGAATACACAGAATCCTACATTGTGTCTTTTCCCGCCCAACAAAATACTGTTTTTTTCTTTCTTCACCTGAGCAACAGCCTTTTAAATCTATTATCCACAAACGGTGAATGAAGTGACAAAGTCCGCTCACAAGGTCATTGACCTTGTGAAAGCACCATATCTATCCTTTTATTTGATCTATAAACTCCGCAAATCAATTGCAAATACCAGGTTTTTCTGGTGAAGCTAGCCACTCTTCTGAGATTTAATCACTAAAAATTATAGCCAGGATGAGCTTTAAGGTAGAAGGAGAGCACACTGTACTCCTTTGCCTCGTGACATGCTTGTTACAAGTGCCCCATTCACCCGTAAAGTAACAATGCTAACTAAATTTGAAGCTAGGTTCCAGTAGGTTCTGTGTATACTGCCGAACATTATAGTCCGAAATTTGGGTACTAGAAAAAAGAGCAAATTTTGAGGATAAAATAGAACAGATTAGACGAGGAAGGAAACCGTACTTCATATTCTCAAGATCGGTGCAGACCTGGAGCCACTGCGCGGGATCGCCAGTGACGTGATCGGATCTGAAGAGGGCGGCGGCGACGGCGGGAACCCTAGTGCGGTGCTTCAAGAGCCAGTCCCTCTTGAGGATCCCAGCAGGGGGCTGGGGAGGGGCGAGGGGGTCCCTCTGCTTCCAGGCGAGGATGGAGATCTTGGAGAAGTCGGGGAGGGCGAGGGCGTTGATCGGCGGCTGCTCCGCGTGGAGGAAGCCGGAGATCGTCTGGTGGAGCTCCGGGCACCCCACGATGCACGCCAGGGACACCGGCGGGGTCCGGAGCTCCTCGGGGTAGTCATCCATGGCGAAACTAAGATCTAGGGTTTCCCGCGCCGAGGGCTAGGGAGATCGGTGTGCGAGGGCGGGCGATCTCAGAAACCCTAGCGAGACGAGGCGGAGACGAAGAAGGAGAGGGGAGAGGGGAGAGAGCACGTGAAGAGAATATATAGAGATCGGACTATCGGAGTCGAAGCTTTGAAAACTAGGAGAGGAGGATCACAGTCACAGAGAGTACAATTTTCTACGTTTCTACAGGATCTTTTTGCATATTTGCAGCCTAGCAAATTTTGCAAGTTACACCCTCTGCCTGTGCCTGCAGTAATAATAAGTTTGATGGGTCAATTCAAACCCGACCCGAACCCAGCCCGGGTCCTCCCTCCTGCTCCATAATCGACTTTCGTCTTCCCTTTCCGCCACTATCCAATTCAGCAGCAGCGCGATAGCAGGAGGCAGCTGAAGAATTAGAAGAAGGAAGAAGAAGGAGAAAGAAGGTAGATCTAATTAGGATATTTCTGGTGTAAATCTAAACAAGGAACTAAAACTAGCATCAACACAGGATGCACCTGAGCATTTGAAAGATGGGAATCATGGGATATTTTTTTATAACAGATGCCGATACGGTCCTGTTGAATTTGCTGTTTTATCTGCTGCACTCTACTCTATCCAGGTCGGTTGAACTCTTCGCTACAGCCATATTGCAATGATCTCAAATGCCCATTAGATACTTTTGTCTTTCTACTCTGTCTCAAATGACTGGATTTCCTTGTTAACTTACAACTACTGCAATTATTTCTTAATTATGATTTGCTGCTCACAGTTTTGCATAAAAATACAACCTGCTGTAGAAGTTGAACACTCTGAGGTAGCACCTAGTTTGATTTCAGCTTATGATAGTGGAGAGCTCCATGAAGCACTGGGTGAATGTCGTTCTGGTGGGCACAAATGGGTCAAAAGCTTTGGGAAATTGCTTAAGAGGAAGGTTAGTTTCAGCAGTTATGTAGCTAATACTGATTTCAAGCAGGGCTTTTGTAGATTAAGCCTTTTTAACGTCTCGAATCACATCAAAATTAATAGGAAGAGCTCAACCATTGTGTAATTTAAGATTTTAGTTAAAGTTAGAATTGACATAATACTTGTTAGAAATGCAACTACGCGAGCATGTAATATCTATATTATCTTTTCACCTTGTTTGATTAATAGCTTAGTGAACATGAAAATCTTCTAAATTTGTTCCGTCCTTTTTTTTTGTTTTCCTTTTTCCCACTTTTTCCAGTTTAGAACATGAACTCCTTGAAGAGCAAATGTATGTGCTGGATTGGTCCATGGGCCGTACTATTCTTGGGAGTCATATTGAGCCAATTTCTACTAAAACAATGTATTAGCCCAAGTCGTAAGATTATGAAGGCCCGTTTGTTTCCACTGGAATACTGAGAACAAGAGGTCCAAAAAAGTTGGAGAGAGAGAGAGAGAAAGCCCAGCCCAAAAAGAAGTAAAACGGGGAGCGGTGGGGCGATTCGAAATTCGAACTTTCAAAAGATAAAGCCGTTGATGCTGGCGCCGGTGCACCGCCCGACCAAACTTGCAAAAGTGAAAACCCCAACGGCTATCGGCGCTAACGCTTAAAACCCGGATTCCCATCCCCGTCTCCGGCAAAAAAAAAAAAACACTTTCATTTCCAAACTTGATCGCCCCCTCCCATCGATTTCTAGAGAGGGATAGAGAAAGAGAAGATCTAGAGAGAGCAATGGCGCATGTGCAGGTTCAAGGTCAGGGTCAGGATCGGGCGATGGATCTATACGAGAAGCTGGAGAAGGTGGGGGAAGGGACGTACGGGAAGGTGTACAAGGCGAGGGAGAAGGCGACGGGGAGGATCGTGGCGCTCAAGAAGACCCGGCTCCCCGAGGACGACGAGGGCGTCCCTCCCACCACCCTCCGCGAGGTCTCCCTCCTCCGCATGCTCTCCATCTCCCCCCACGTCGTCAGGTGCCATTTCCATCCTCATGATCCATTCCCACATCATCTCTTCTTGTGTTGTGCTGATAGAATCGGCCAGCGATTTCTTGGATTTTTTTTTTTTTTTTTTGTTCTTCTTGTGTGATATTGCCGAGCAAGCATATTGAAAGGCTCTTCCTTTCCAGTTCCTTCTCTTTACCTCCGTATTTTCCCCTGATTATTTGTGTGGATATTGGCTGCTTATCATGCATAGGCTGTTGGATCTGAAACAAGGCGAGAACAAAGAAGGGAAGACGATCCTCTATCTTGTCTTCGAATTCATGGATACCGACCTCAAGAAGTTCATCAGGGGCTTCCGTCAGACCCACGAGATGATCCCTCCGAAAACTGTCAAGGTAACACTTCCCGTAACTAATTTCATCCGATCATTTCTCACAGCGTCGACAACGACGAGTGTGTCGATACATTAATAAGGTGAATTCAGACCCACAACAATGATTTCCTTTTTACAGACTTTGATGTACCAGCTCTGCAAAGGCGTTGCGTTCTGCCATGGTCATGGGGTTCTCCACAGGCACGAAATTTAACATTCGGCGCGCGGTCCGTCACGCCGTGATAAAAACAGCGGCTCGGTCTCTTGTTGATGAATTGTAACCGTGTCTTTGTCATTGCAGGGATTTGAAGCCCCACAATCTCTTGATGGACAATAAGACGATGATGCTCAAAATTGCCGACCTCGGGCTTAGCAGAGCATTCACTATCCCCCTCAAGAAATACACCCACGAGGTATAAATAAGCTCTCCTATGTCACTCGTGTTATCTTTGAACTTGGTAGTATCTAACTAAGCGGTACTGTCGCAGATTCTGACGCTGTGGTATAGAGCTCCTGAAGTTCTCCTTGGTGCCACACATTATTCAACGCCGGTTGATATGTGGTCTGTTGGCTGTATATTTGGTAAGAAAGGAAGCATTTTTCTTTTGGAAAGATCGTTTTCTCTATATACACCAGCTAATTTTTGTGTCTTCATACTAAATTCTAGCTGAACTGGTTACTACCCAAGCACTGTTTCCTGGAGACTCTGAATTGCAGCAGCTACTGCACATTTTCAGGTTTTTTTTAGGGAGGGGGTTCCTTTTCCAGTTCATTCGTCTTTCTGTTCAAACATTCGGAAAAATTGTGTATATTTATGGTTTGTTTGGGCGATCCAGGTTATTGGGTACCCCAAATGAGAAAGTGTGGCCTGGAGTAAGCAAACTGGCAAACTGGCACGAGTATCCTCAGTGGAGCCCTAAGAGTCTTTCCTCTGTTGTTCCTAATCTTGATGCCGATGGGCTCGATCTGCTCCTGGTGAGCATCAAATATCGCAATATTATTGGATCTAAATTGTCTTAAGTTGTGGGCTTGATACTATCAGCTGCTTCCATGTATTCAAATCTGATGCCTATTGGTTTTCATTTTGTTTTGCAGAAAATGTTGCAGTATGAGCCTTCAAAGAGGATTTCTGCAAAGAAAGCAATGGAGCATCCCTACTACAATGATGTGAACAAGTCATACTTTTGAAAAACTACTAACTGTGTAGTAACATGGCATCACCCCCCATATTTGTACTTTTTGGTGTTGCAACTGTGTTCTAGTAACTCCTACTCACTACTGTGACTCGTGTGATCTCAGTGTTTGGTCACTTGCTTTCCTCAAGCATTGCTATTACTTTACCCCAAGGGACCTCAATTTGTTATGTTTTTAGTGTAACTTGGTTAGTTGTTGAGAGTGAGACCACTTTCTTTTATTTTCTCTGGAGAGATGAAAATTACCTCGACTATTAATATGAAGTCTGCTATCGAGATTTCAGTTTTTGATTCTTTGTTGCCTGCTATAATGTGATGAATGTAATGTTGCGTTATGTCATATATGCACATTGAAATTCCGATCTGCAATATTTGAGGATGAGATTCTACCACTTGCTGCAAACTCTTCAACTATTCATGAAATCTGTCAGTCAGCAGTTTCAGAAACTCAAAAGAGAAAAGATTAAGAACGAGGAGTGAAAAAACCCATGACATATGTGGGATGCTTCTCTGACTCTTGAACATTTTTCAGGCTTTTACGGGGGTAGTAAAAAAGTTATTAGAATACACGGCCAAATTGTACTCATCATTATTATCTTCAAAAAAGTGTGTATTTGCAAAAGAATTCAGCACCATTGGGTTGATCTGACACTTGAATTGAAAATTAGTATTCTTGGTTTTTGCTAACCCCAAAGTAAAGAAGTTGCTTGTTTGGCAGAGAAAAAGAAGCTGTTTGGATTGGCACTTTGGCATAAAATTTCTTAATACAATAAGCAAAAGTAAGATGTTTGATGAATTAGCTTTTATTGTGGCGGAAGTAAAAAGATTTTGTAAACATATCCAAGAGAAGAACCTTCGGTTGAAAGCTATGCTTTTATTATAGCAATCATGGATGATTGATTTGCTTGTGTTTATGTAGAAACTTTAAGTATTTTAATAATTATAATAATGATAAGAGTCTGGATGGGGTGCTTCTAATAATATCAAGTATGTAGTGTTATTAAATGTTTCACCATTAAAATTATTATTTTGACTATTTTTTTTTTTAAAAAAAATGTTATTTCATCGACCACTCACTTAATTTTTTTAAAAAAATTATCATTCTAATAATATAAATTTTAATTTAAAAATTAAAAATTTAATAGCACTAATAACTAATAACTTGGTATTGCGAGAAACATTACAGCCTAATTTAATAATAATAATAATTTATAATTCAAAAAAGGAAAAGAACGTTGCAAAGCCATCGTAATTCGTAGTTGGGCTACAAGAACAACTGGACCAAATAGACCCCAAATCGTGGTTGTTGGGCTCCGTATATGGGCCGACGCTTTCTTTGCTTTATATGCCCAGTTTATTGGCGTGCCAAGCCGTAGCTTCTGGCGAAACCCCCCGATTTTCCCATCTCTCCGGCGCCGCGACAAGGAGGTACGCAAACCACCTCTGGTAGATCTGCTCCTCTTCTTCTCTCTCTGTCTCTATGCTCTCTTTTTCTGAAATTTTGATGATTTGATTCGATGTAATAGCTAGGGCTAGGGCTTGATCGCTGGATCTGCAAACCCTAATTTAATGGAGCCTAGGTTTGTGATCTTCGATGTTCTATGTTTCAATTCGCGTGTGGATGGTCTTTTGCAGGAAGAAAGACCCAAAATTTGGAGTCTTTTTCTGATCCTTTTCTTCTCCTAACTTGGGTTTTTTTTTTTAAGACGTTTTGCAGATTATTGACTCGAAAACAGCTAGAGATTTTTTTTTTAAAAAAAGAGGGGGGTGGGGCTTTTGGGGAAGCTATTGATGACTCAATCGGTTTACTCGTAACTTGTAGTATTTAAGTTTGTCGCCGTAGCTGACCACTTGGGGCTTTGTGCATCCGGTTTTGAGGTCTGATTGAAGTGTGCTTTCTGAGTAGAGCTGCTTTGAACAATCACACCGGTTTTTCAGCTGGAAGCAAAAGCCTCTATTGTGAGCTTCTTCTAGTTTCCACTTCCTAGGGCGTATAACTTGTTTCTGCTCTCGAATTTGTTGCTGAAGCTGGGACAAATAAGCAAATTATAACCTAAGCTCCCCTCGCCCTTTTCCTTCTTTTACCATAGGTTCCGTAGGGATGTTCTGACATTACCACTTCAATCGTTTAGGGTTTGCGGAAGTTATATTATCTGCTTCCTTTCCCTTCAACAATGGCTGAGCACTTGGCTTCGATCTTTGGCACGGAGAAGGACAGGGTCAACTGCCCCTTCTACTTCAAGATTGGCGCTTGCCGCCATGGGGACCGGTGCTCCCGCCTCCACAACCGCCCAACTATATCCCCGACTCTCCTCCTCTCCAATATGTACCAACGCCCCGACATGATCACCCCAGGTGTTGATGCCCAGGGCCAACCGATTGAAGCCCGCAAGCTCCAAGAACATTTTGAGGACTTCTATGAGGACATTTTTGAGGAACTAAACAAATTCGGTGAGATCGAGAGCCTTAATATCTGCGATAACCTTGCCGACCATATGATCGGCAACGTGTACGTCCAGTTCAGGGAGGAAGACCAAGCAGCTGCAGCCATGAGGGCCCTACAGGGCCGGTTTTACTCAGGCCGACCCATTATCGTCGACTTCTCTCCTGTCACCGACTTCCGGGAGGCCACATGCCGGCAGTATGAGGAGAACAGCTGCAATCGGGGTGGGTATTGCAACTTTATGCACGTGAAGCAGATCGGTAGGGAGTTGAGGAGGAAGTTATTCGGACGGTACAGGAGGTCTAGGAGAAGCAGGAGCAGGAGTCGTAGTGGGAGCCCGCATCATCGAAGGGAGAACCGCGATCATGATCGGGGGAGTGGGCGGAAGAGTGGAGACAGGCATGGGAAGTATGATGGAGATGGCGGAAGAAGGAGACATGGGAGCCCTAGAAGGGCAAGGAGCCCGGTTAGAGAGAGTAGTGAGGAGCGGAGAGCTCGGATAGAACAGTGGAATCGTGAGAGAGAGGAGAAGCAGCCATGATTTGTGAGTGAGGTTAGATTATTTTAATTTGTTGTTTCCATTTGTAGAAGACGCGGGCCAGAATTATGTTTGGCTTCTTTCTGTTGTGTTGTGTTGTGGAAACTCCATGGTCGGGACATTTTAATTTGTGCCCTGCACCTCTGAAGTAGTCTTTCTTGTCCATTTGGTGGATAACTACTTGAAACTGTGGTTTACCTGCTCTTGTTTTAGTTCTGCTGTCGGTCATGTACTACAGAACCAGTTTCTTTATGCTCATGTGCTCTAATTGTATTTGGTCTCTTACCATATATTCCCTATGACTTCTTGTCTGATCGTTCTTTATTTATCCTGTCTGTTGTACACTTGAGTAAATTCAATGCTGATTGATGGAGATTGTAGAAGATTTTGTTTTACCTTGCATCTTGTGACTAACAGTGTGGCAAAATGACCTTGGATGCTTGGAGTTTCTAGCCAGTCAAATAAATTGTGTTCTACAGTTGATTTCAGTTTCGTGTGCTTTCCCTATTCTCAGTGCAATCCATTCTTTAATTTCATCTACTTCCCTCAAATTCTTAGTTGCTGAAGCAAAGCTTGTGCTCGGTGTAGCTGATATATGGTAAAGATATATTTAGATTAGAACTCTTCAGACTTCTAACGGTCTCAGCAGAGTTTGCTTGGGTTGATGGTGGTTTCATCATTCACTTACATATAATCCAATAAATTTTCTAAAGAGTCTGTTTGTGGGAACTTGTTTAGGCTCTTCAGAATTTGCGAATTTCAGATTTTGAGCCTTTTTGGTATTTCCTAGCATAATTAGTCATGGGTTATTTTTGGGTCTTCTTTTGAAATTGTTTGTAGAGGCTGCTCTTTTATACTGTTTAGCCCCAGGAGTACTCTATTGTATAAACAACTACATAAGGAACTTAGCAAGTCTTATATATTTATATATATACTAATCCCGCACTGGCAGGTAGCAGCAGCCAGGAAGAAACATCAGTCTAAAGATGCTCCACATAATTGCTAGATAAGTTCCTGCCCTTGGGAGCTTAGTTTTCTAACTCTCATAGAAGAGAGGAAGGAGACTTGGTGGGTTCTGACCTGAGAAGAATGCCAGCATCTCATAAACGAATTACAAGGTAGAGAGAGAGAGAGAGAGAGAGAGAGAGAGAGAGAGAGCAGCCTTGTATGTTAGCCTCCTCTACCCAACAAAAACACCACAACTTGAGTTGGATATCTGTTTCTTGGGAAATGGTAAGAACTAATACTCCTATGTGATAGAACGAGGCGTTCCCATCCGCCACTGCTACCAGAGGATGCAACTACGCTTTCCAACATAGTACCAATTTAAACACCATTATAACTAGATAACTAACAAAGCTTAAATTATAAGTAACCGACTACAAAAAGGGCAAATATAATAATAACAACATCCCCTCGAAGTTTAGATAGGTAACAACAACAAAAAAGAAAAAGCAAACAAGAATTTCGAACCTCCTGAAATCCTTTAAAAGACTCTTCGTATCACCAGAACTCAGATAATCATCAAAATGAATTGTAAGTATAAGAAGAAAAATGATTCAGACCAGATGCCATATAAGCCTACACCTTAGCTTCGTTAGCTTCCTTGTATTCAGCTTCGGGAGTCCCTTCTCCTCCAACAGTACCACCGCTACCGCCACCGCCGCCCTGGTTCATATGCTGCCCAATCTTGGATACAGCCTTATTTGCAGAATCAATCTTCTCCTTGATTTTATCCACATCATCTTGACCGATTGCAGCCCTCAAATCAGCGATAGCCGACTCAATCTCTTTAACAAGTTCCAAAGGGATCTTCTCCTTGTACTCTCCCAGGCTCTTCTCTATGCTATAAATAGTGGTATCAGCACTATTCCTGATGTCGATCAGCGCCTTCCTCTCCTGATCCTTCTGCGCATGCAGATCTGCCTCCTTCACCATCTTCTCAATCTCCTCCTC
Organism: Tillandsia leiboldiana; assembly: GCA_029204045.2. NCBI lineage: Eukaryota > Viridiplantae > Streptophyta > Magnoliopsida > Poales > Bromeliaceae > Tillandsia > Tillandsia leiboldiana. Next base: position 45,896,286 of record CM055070.1, read on the forward strand.
CGATAAACCACCCGAAGATCTTATAGTGATCTCTTGCTCTTTCCCTGTTGCTTTATCCTTCGCCGACACCTTAACCATCCCATTAGCATCAATATCGAAAGTCACTTCAATTTGAGGCATACCTCTTGGGGCAGGAGGAATGCCTTCGAGCTGGAATTCACCGAGGAGCTTATTATCCGTCGCCATCTCCCTCTCGCCTTGAAGAACCCTAACTCCGACTTGGGTCTGGTTATCAGCGGCTGTCGAAAACACCTGGCTCTTCTTAGTCGGGATGGTGGTATTCCGATTAATGAGCCTGGTGAATATCCCTCCAAGAGTTTCAATTCCCAGAGATAGTGGTGTAACATCGAGCAGGAGTAGCTCCTTAACATCACCCCTCAAAATGCCGCCTTGTATGGCAGCTCCCATCGCAACCGCTTCATCAGGGTTCAAACCCTTGCTGGGGGCTTTCCTGAAAATTTCCTGAACAATTTCTTGAACCTTTGGAACCCTAGTCATCCCACCAACTAGTAGAACTTCATCGACTTCTTTCGCGGAGATGCCTGCGTCCTTCAAGCAATTCTCACAGGGGATGCGTGTTCTCTCAATCAAATGGCCGACTAGAGCTTCAAACTTTGAACGAGTCAATGTGACATTGAAGTGCTTCGCACCAGAAGCGTCGGCAGTAATGAACGGCAGGTTTATTTCTGTTTGAGTGGTTGATGAGAGCTCCACCTTTGCCTTCTCAGCCGCTTCTCTCAGCCTTTGCAAGGCCAATTTGTCTTTGGATAGGTCAATGTTATCCGTCCTCTTGAATTCACTAACCAAGTAGTCAAGCAATGCTCCATCAAAGTCCTCGCCACCAAGGAATGTATCACCGTTGGTGGCTTTGACCTGAAAACAATATCAAATCATGCTTAAGAATGGAAATGTAACAATAATAAATTGTAGAACTAATCGAGAAGGAAAACATTACCTCAAAAACTCCATTAGAGATCTCCAGAATCGACACGTCAAAAGTACCACCGCCCAAATCAAAAACTGCAATTAAGCCCTCCTTGTTGTTCATTCCATATGAAAGGGCAGCAGCAGTGGGCTCATTGATAATCCTTAGTACTTCTAATCCAGCGATTCTCCCAGCATCCTTTGTAGCTTGCCGCTGAGCATCATTAAAATAAGCTGGGACAGTAATAACGGCCTTTGAGACAGATTTACCTAAGTACGCCTCTGCTGTTTCCTTCATCTTGGTGAGGACGAATGCACCAATCTGACTGGGTGAGTACTGCTGCCCATTCATCTCCACCCAAGCATCTCCATTTGGGGCCTTCACAATTTTATAGGGCACCATTTTTAGTTCCTTCTGAGTTTGTGGGTCATCAAACCTTCTTCCGATCAAGCGCTTGGTGCCGAATAAAGTGTTTGTTGGGTTCGTCACAGCTTGGCGCTTCGCAGGGGTACCCACTAGGAGTTCACCCTTTGGATTAATAGCAACGACCGAAGGTGTCGTCCTCGCACCTTCTGCGTTCTCGATCACCTTGGGGGTCTGTCCGGAAGAATCCAAGGTTTTTCATCAATTTGTGAAAGGAGGAATACAAATTAATTAATATAGAGATTAATCCTCTGGAACCTATAGAATTGAGATTTAGAAAAAAATAAATCACACAAGACATTAATTTCCCCCTTTCAACAATAAATAATACTCGTGCATTTTTCTTAAGAACCTTACACTGATTAGAAAAGAACAAACAAAGAAAATTTATCCCAACATTCGGATGCAAACGTGAGTAGGAAAAGTATATCACACCTTGCCTTCCGTGACTGAAACACAAGAGTTTGTAGTTCCCAAATCGATCCCGATAACATCAGCTCCAGCAGGTTTTGAGCTACAAATGAATGCTCAATGGAATGAAGTAAGAGAGTGGGAAAGGTGAGAAAGATGTGGGAGCTCATAATAGAGGATAACATAAATACCTGAAAGATCTTGCTATAGCTCCCCATCTGGGGGCAAAAGGAGAGGAACCATTGAACAGTTTGAGCTGGCCGGATGCCTGATTGAAGATGACAAAATAGCGCAGGTGAGCAGAGTAATACCTCAGATTGTCTAAACAAACCTACAAATGACCTTTGCAAACAAAATGGAGCACCAATTCTTTTCTATTCGCCTTAGCATAATGGTTGAGCTTTCACAATCCAATAATCAATACAATGTTAGAAATAAACTTAATGACCTCCCGTCTTTCTGATTCTATATGTGTTCTACCGCAAAAACTACGAGAACGTTTTGACAAGGGGGAACGGAGAAAAAATAGAACTTGGATCACCCGATAAAATCATAATAACCTACAGCAAATAGTAAACCATCCATAGTAGAGATAATCACACCACACCACACCACAATATAGACAACTAGAAAAAAACAAATCATTGAGAAGTATGCTCAAAAGCTTTCCCCAGTCGTTCAGATTGAATACAACGAAGATCAAGTGAAAGGAAATAGAGAGTGAGAGAGAGAGACCTGAGAAAGGGCGGAGGAGACGCCGGAGGCCAAGGACCTGGACCTGCTCAGCCGCGAGATGAGCACGGAGCCGATCGCCATCGGAGTTAGCTGCTAGGAAAGTGATCGAGCACTCAAGCCGCCGCAAGCAATATCTTAGGGTTTCGTAGAGGAAGAGAAGGAGAGGAGACCTACAATAATACCAAAAACCCTAGATAGATAAAAACCCTCTTCTGGGGTTTGGCTTGGAGAAGGGGAAAGCCCCTCTCTTGTTGACTGTTTTATTCAACAACGGTTCGCCAAGCCAGCCGCAGAAGCTTCTAGAGGCGGCGTGTGCGTTCCGTGCTCGTCCGTTCGCTATTTCAGAGATACAAGTATAAAATATAATAATAAAAAATAAAAAGTATAAAAATATTAATTATTTTAAATAATTTTTTTATTTTCAAATTTTATTATATAATAAGATAAGAGATGATGTATGGGGAGGGAGACATAGGAGGGTATTTAAAAAAAAAAATAAAATAATGGTCGAAAAAAATAAGAAAAATAATTTTTATTTATTCTAATTATACAAAAATAAAATATTTTTATAATTTTTAATATATTTGAGAGATATTCTCTTATCCTCGAATAACTCCGATACAAATAGGCCCCTCTCATTGGTGATTGGACTTTGGAGTCGTATAGTCGTGGGACAACCAAATAAATAAGTTCGTGCCAGTTTTGTGCTGGGGCTTGGCTAAAAATGACAACCGGAAGGGAAGTCAGAATTATTGACCAGGCTAGATCAACCAAAAGAAGTTGAAATCTCGAGCGTGGGTTTGATTGTTTTGAGTCTCCACTTTTTTGGGTCTGGTTGTATAGGAATCCACCAACCTGCCACAATTTGGGCTGAATAGAGCGGATTAGGCTAGGTTTGCTCTAGTTTGGTCGTGTTGCAAAAGTTGATTTCTCATTCCAATTGATGCATGTATAGGAATTACCATGTACCAATTTAACTTGCAAATACCAGTATTATACGTGCTGCAGAGAGTAAATCTTAGCGGTAGCAAATATTAGCACCACAGGCATTACATTTTCATGATAAAAGTGTAGTTGTTTCACACTTCCAAGTTGGCGGTACACTTGATAAACCTGGACAGAACAATAAATCAAATTGTATCTATACGGTACACTTGATAAACCTGGACAGAACAATAAATCAAATTGTATCTATACGGTACACTTGATAAACCTGGACAGAACAATAAATCAAATTGTATCTATAACGTAGAGAAGGTAAAAACACCAAGTTCATCATCTTGTTGTAGCAATAATCCTCACTTCAAAGATTTGACTTTAATGCCATTGATGGAATCTTCAAAGGAACAGAGACTTCACCTAGTAAGGATAGTCAATCGGTCTTCTCAACCTGAGCTCCAATCTCCTGCAGGTAGTGCTCGGCATCCAGAGCAGCCATGCACCCTGCAATGTATGGCATGTCATCAGCTCAGAAGCACTTACTCGTGAGCAGACCATATATTGAGTACATCTTACTGTTTGTCAATAAATTACAAAATCAACTTCTGCAGTTGAGCCAAAACCTGTAAATGTGCACTATTCCATGCATGATTATACTCAAAATTTGCAATAAAATGGAGAGGCAAGTTATCTGAGGGAAAAAAAATGATTGGTTCTAATGTTGCAAGAGGAATCTCACTTAATGGTAAGAAAATGGAATAGCCAACAACCACAAAGAATGATGGAAGATCCACATAGAAAGACCTCAAATACTAAATCAATGGCTTCAGGGAAAGGAAGCATACATACAGTCACAGCATAGGTAAATTATAGAAGGAGACGGAGGTTGTAGAGAAATATACTGAACTAGAGATGATACAATCCTGTTGACGAATTAGAGGAACAATCGACAATATGTCAACTAAGATGCAAATAAATCATAGTTGTGATCATAGCAAGAGGAAAAAAATTATCATTTAAGTGATAACTCATATGGTGTACTCTTTCCAAAAAATCTTCTTTAAGAAATATTTTAAGCAATGCTAAATCGCCAGCAAGGCATTTGCTTTTAGTTCCTTTATACTTGTTAGCTATTAGATGCTAAATCTCTTAAAAAGTTGCCCGATCCTAACTTTATGTTTTCCACAAAGTAAGGTACAGCTATAAAATGCTACCTTTTCGTTATTCAACAGATCTAAAGCAATTTCGCCTTCACAAATCTTAACCATGGGATACCTACATAGTTCTTTGAAATAAGAAGTATGGTAGCGATTCCATCTTTCTTCTATTCTCATCATGGCAGAAATTCAATGATCTAGAATATAGATTGATTGTAGTCTCAAATAGCACCATTCTATTAGTGTGGATACTCCAAGATGTGGTCTCAAACAGTGCAAACATTTAGTCAAGTGAAGGTGGCACACCGCACATGCATGCTCAAACCATAGTATTGGAGCACATACTCTGCCATCCTGAATGCTCAAGTGCGAAAGCACGCATAAAATTTACGGTAAGAAGTAAGAACATGAAAACATATTTTTGACACCAATATTAATTGGGTATGTATGAACGCGAAGTTATATGAATACAACCAAAACCTGGAGGTCCTGGAGCTAAAATGGTAAAGTGATAGCTCAAAAGGATTGTTAAAAGAAATAACCAGTTTAGAGCCAGTATCAGTGATTCTTATGACAGAGGAAGCGGGAAGCAACTTTGTTCTTCGGATCTACCTTTCAATTTCAATCATATGGGTCGTAACATAGCACCATTGCAGGTAATGAAGCCGCGTATCATCAGAAAGAAGGATTTCGGTGTGATTTTTACCTGATCCGGCGGCGGTGATGGCCTGGCGATACTTTTTGTCCTGGACATCACCCGCGGCAAACACCCCTCTGACGCTGGTATGGGTGGACCCTGGCTTCGTGACCACGTACCCTTCGGCGTCGAGCTCCAGCTGCCCTCCGAGGAACTTGGTCGCCGGCTCATGCCCGATCGCGAAGAAGAGCCCCGAAACCTTGAGATCGGATATTCCCCCCGTCACGACGTTCCTGATCTTAACCCCCGCCAGGGGCCCGCTCTCACCCGCCCCGTAGGCCTCCGACACCTCTGAGCTCCACAGGACCTCGATCTTAGGGTTTCCGAGCGCCCGGGCCTGCATGATCTTGGAGGCGCGGAAGGCGTCGCGGCGGTGCACGATGTAGACCCTAGAGCCGTACTTGGTGAGGAAGTTGGCCTCCTCCATGGCGGAGTCCCCGCCTCCGACGACGGCGATGGGGCGGTTGCGGAAGATCGGGGCGGCGCCGTCACACACGGCGCAGGCGGAGATGCCGCGGTTCCAGTAGCGGTCGGAGCCGGGGAAGCGGAGGCGGCGGGCGACGGCGCCGGTGGCGACGACGACGGCGTCGGCCTCGACGGCGGTGGAGTCCGAGAGGACGCGGAAGGGGCGGGAGGCGAAGTCGATGGAGGTGACGGTCTCGGTGAGGATGCGGGTGCCAAAGCGGAGGGACTGGGTGCGGCACCGGTCCATGAGCTCGATCCCGAGGATCCCCTCGGGGAAGCCGGGGAAGTTCTCGACGTCGGTGGTGGTGGTCAGCTGGCCCCCCGGGGCGACGTCGTTGGCCATCCACCCCTCGAAGAGCACGGGCTTCAGCTCCGCACGCGCAGCGTAGATCGCGGCCGTGTGGCCCGCTGGCCCGCTGCCGATGATGCAGAGCCTGGTGCGGAGGGGCGCCGCGGGGGCGGAGGCCACGCCGTCGTTCGAGTCCATGGAGACGGAGGGGGAGGAAGAGGAGGACGGGGACGACGACGAGGAGACGAAATGCGCGGTCTGAGGATTAGAACGAGGGGCGGCGGAGGTTCCGGGTCGGGCGTATCTTCTTCTTCCGAGGAGGAGAATGCCGAGGAGCTTGGAGAGCGGGGGCATGGATCGGACGAATCCAACGAAGCGTCTTATCAAGGACGATGCTGGCGCTTTTCGGGGAAAATTCGGGCGCCTCTTTTGGCGCCGCGGTGGGAACGGCTTCATCGCCAGTGAGGCGGGTTTTGTCAGTCAGCGGGCTTGTGGGTTTTGGGTTCGGACTTTGTGCGTGTGGCTCAGGGCGACCCACAAATCCTCCTGCCTGTTGGACCCAGATGCTCATGCGAGTTCATATTTTGTTCAAACTATACCATTTGCGAGGAATTCTATTTATTTATGTATTTATTTATACAGATGCTTATTGAGTCATTAGTGCTATTAAATTTTTAATTTTTAAACTAAAAAAAAAATATACTGTTGATTAAATTTAGTAGTGTTCAGTCAAATAATATAATTTAAAAAATAGAAACAGCTAAAAAAATAAATTTAATTATAAAAAATTTAATAGCACTAATTAGTAATATATATATATATATATATATATATATATATATATATATATATATATATATATATATATATATATATTTCCCATTTTTTCCTACCACGACTTTGACTATATAACATACTTGGCTTTTTTTCTATAAGGATTTAGACTATATAGCATCCTTGGCATAGCATCTGTACAGAACGTTGGGTGAAAATAGAATCCATTTTTGATAACGCAGATCAAGAGGATACTTGAGATGAGAAGAAGGTTGTCCATAGGGTGCAAATGAAATTTTCGGAGCGCAAGCTAGGTATAGGATACATTTCCATGAATAACCACAAAGCAGAGAATATCTGTCAAAAGGGAATTCATTTAGTTGTTTGATAAATCTTCCGGGACTTGCCCGGTGGGCATTAGGTTAATAATTAGGAGAAGAATTTGGTTATGTATGTTAAAAAAAAACTCCACTTAATTAAACTGGCTTACTTGTAGTGTTCATAGTAATGTCTTTGGTATCTTACTTATGTATTTAAGTCAATGGACTAAACATGAGTTAATGATAAATACTCTGTGAGAGAATACCTTGTAAAAGGTTGCGCAAGAGAGATTAGATGCTACTCATCCATCTTATCATTTTATTCTAAAACATCAAAACCAAGATTAATTGTGTCAGTAGCACCTTATATTTCGTCCATGTTAACTTTGGACTTTTCTATCTAAGTTTCTTTATTCACCACAATTTCTATTAAACACAACTGCAGATCCCCAAGAGGAAAATTAAAAAGAAGATTTACAACTAAAAGAAACAAATCAGAGCCAAACAAAAATAAGTATTCCGTATACCACGAGCAACCCATTATATATATCAAACAAAAATGTTCCCATCTTCTGATGAAACCGTAGTTCTCTTAATGAACTCCAAGCAATCGGCGATGGCCTCGGCGTAGAATGAATTGGATCTCCTGCAAGATGGCAAATTATAATATTCCTGCTGCAGTCCCGCCGACACCAGACCCCTTCTGCTTCTTCTGGTGTTGCTGCGGCAGCTGCAGTTCCTTGAACAGCTTCCCATCAATCCTTTGCTAACCAGACACCGACGCAACAGACAGAACAGAGAAAGGAGCTTGGCACGCAGTCGGAATACTCTAATCCGGCGGCGCCATCTTCTCCTTACTCCGCTGCAGCTTTGATCAGCCATACTTCAAATTCCGTTCCTTCGGGCTCTGTCCCCCGCTCCTTCTTCTTCTTCTTCTTCTTACTCGTTCAATAAGTCGTCAATTACTATGCAGGAAAGAGAGAGAGAGTCAAGACGGTTACAGCTCTTCTTTTTTTTTTTGTTTTTTAGGACATCTGAAAATTGGAGGTGCAGTGCAGGAACACGAAAACAACGGTAGTTCCCAACGACTGACCAGAGTTTTTTATATATGGCAGGATTAGCTTAATGAATAATTATTGATAAAAAAGTATACATCTACATCTAACATTTTTTTTTTCTTTTTTTTTGCTGCAGCAGCATTCTGCGTCATTTATGTAATAAGAATTTAGAAAAGAAACATTAATTGACTTTCAACTACTTATCCCGGCGAGTTCTTTTTTTATATGCTGTATTTCGATTTTGATTTACAATTTGGTTGCTCAAAATTGTGCTTTGCCCTTTTGTGGTACGTTAGAATCAAGTGTTAAGGATGAGCATGCACTCGACAATCACATAACTCAAGCTACACGATATAGAAACAGTTAGAAATTTAATTGCAATATTATGAGCATTTTCCCATCCTTTTTGGCTTCTTTTTAGCATGCCTAATGAAAAGTCAAAATAGTGTGTATAGATGCAAAGTGTGATTTCTTTGCTGTTATTATCTGATTTAGAACTAAGCAGGAGGATATAATTGATTAGCCTAAATTTAGTACCCTGAAATCCCAGAAAGATCTGCTAATCAAAATCCGTTTTTCGTGCTATAACAATGACCAATCCGCCGTCATTGCACAGTTAGTTCAGAAATTCTAAATTTAAAAACTAATTATTTAATCATTTCAATTAATTTTTTTTTTTAAAAAATAAATAAATAAAATGACAGCATTAAACACTTGAGATGCACCACGCCATTGGTAAGAGAATCGTCTGTGTGTACATGAGCATAGGAAACTCATGGGCGAGTCGTCCCAGTACAAAGCACGACAAACTAGTGGGTGATCCTAGATTGCTAATTGCGACACATGCACCTAGTAGAACCTGTGGAAGAGGAGTGTAATATACGTACGTACTATATAGTATTTACTACAAACTAATTATATTGTGTCATGGATTATCAAAAGTCTAATAAAAAAAAGTTGTAAATTTTATGCGTAATAAATGCGACTAAAAAAGATTTTCTCCGGGGTCGGCAGCAGGTGCTCCTTAAAAAAATTAGACCTGTATTTTACTATTAGTAAACGAACGAATAAACATCAAGATGACATCCTTCTTTTTTGTACGCGGATGGCTCTAGAGTGTTACAGCTGCCACCGTCTTTTTCGGCCTCTCCTACCTTTGATCGTACGGTCGGCTCATTCTAATCTTATTTATAATCAGGTAAGTTTGCTATGAACTAAAACAGATCAATCAGTAAGGGTCACCAGAAAATAAGGTCCAACGGACAGAAAACACGTGTGTGTACTTAAGGGTTAATTGCATATGTACGAGATGATTTTGTATGCAATATTTAAGTTTTTTTCTGAAAAAGAAAGGCACAAAGAAGCATACTACAAGTACCTGCACAACCAAAGTAATCAAGTCCACGCACTAGATATCAACTAATGACTATACATAAACTAGACATTTATGTTAGGTTTAATCATCTTTATGATCTACCGTCCAAGATTACAGGAATCATGAGCCAACAAATATTCTGATAAGAGACCGCAACCAACTCTAGAGTCCACAACTGAGCCAAGGGAGAAAGGCACTCAACCTTCCAACTTCTGATGGATGTTGATAGCCATCCAGCAATCCTGCTAAACATAAATTTCAGTTCCTGCTTGTCCATGCTCTCGCGCTGCATCGAACAATGAAACAGTAAGAACTACTGCATATTGAAATAGATTTACAAGTATTATATTTGTCAGACATATAGAAGCTCAGGGTGGCCATAGTATAAAATCGTCCAAATCCAGCTTGTTGAATCACCTAAGCAGGACAACGTTTGGCATTTCTAAAGACATCCAATCAAGATTCCCTGAGGAGTTTGGACACATTAAGCAACGTACTGTTCGTTGAAATATCATCTAATAAGATAAGTCTGTCAGACAGTGCACTCATGTACGTGAGCATGCATGTTTAATATGCAGCATGCGTCCGTGTGCAAACTTTCTTTATTAAAACATCCCTATGAATTGGTCAGGTTATACAGGCTTATATCGAGACTGGTGAAATGACAATTCAGTTGTAGAAGAAAGGTTATACATACCTCACTGCAAGTATAAAGAGTTGTCGGATGCAATTCATTCTAATGGATACATAAATACAACCATCAAATCCGGTTTTAAATAAAAAATGGATATATTGAAAAAAAAAAAATGAAAAAAAAAAAGAAGAAGAGAAGGCAATTGTGACATCTTGAATTGGAGTGTGGCTACACTAGATATAAGAAGACCAGGTCCTGTCACTATCTTGTACATATATTCAATCGATCTTATATTTTCTGAGGACCATATTGCCAACTGATAGAATGACGCTCACGAGTAGGACAACAGTCATGAATGCAACTGCAAGAGAGAATGAATATGTCAGAAAGATCTAACCATAAAATGTGCATACAGAAGCGACCAGATATAGCAAGATCAGATGTATCTTATATTTTCTCTCAAGAGTTTGACCCAAGTTATTTTCCCTAGACATTTTATCAGTAATAGCAAACATAGTTCTTGCTATGAGAGCATACATGAGCTAGTCCTGTCGACCAATCAAAGTCCTTGTTAATCTTAACATTGCGTGCCCACAAGCTTATATTAGCTGCACATCACATCTGACACGGCAGAAAGCTCAATTTGTGTAGAAGTTCAAGTATGAACGATCAACCACCTTTCACAAAAGTGGCATGTCAAATTTGATATCGCCAATGCATTTAGTTTTGCATGCGAGTGAACCACATGCAGCATGACCAGTCAATCTAAAAGAGACAATACTGTTGAGGTTTAAAGGAGGAAGACATTGATTAAAATACTGGTCTTGACTTTGAGGATGCAGACTTAATAATCAAAATTTTCAAGTCAAATATAAAAATTGGGTCAATCTTTAGAGATAAATTTTGCAATATATTTCAACATGATTCATCACGGTTTGGCAGGACTTCAGTAGCTCAAATCTGACCCTTGATGAGATGGACATAGCAAGACATAACCCACACAAAATTATCAATATCACCTAATCAACAAAATATATAAACAAGAAATGAGTGGCATACCAGTTATGGCACCCAAAAATAGAAAAGCTAGACGATATCTTAGTATCCATGGAAGATCGGTTTCAACAGAGCAGTGATGTTGATATTCCCAACCTCTTTGGTTAGTTATGTGCTTATTCCCCAGTTGCAACTCAGAAAGAAAGAAATCTACTCCAGCAACAGACTCCCCATTCAAATCCCTCAGTTCAATTTTAAGCCTTTGTGGAATTGAATTCCAATCTACTTGAATTGCCCCAAAATTTGGTTGACCTGAGAGAGAAATCATGAGAACTTGTAATACTTGCCTGATTCAGGAAACTCACAAAATAGAAGGAAATCAAATGGCATAGTTCATGAAAAGCCATAGTTTCTTTTCTTGGTTTTCAAAGTCTTATGCAGAAAGTTAAAGAGTATTGCTTAATTCGCAAAATTGACGGTGGATACTATTTCAGAGTGTTGAACATAAAATAAAATAATAGAAACACCATTCTTTGAAAGCTTAAGCTTTTGGAGAATAATGACTATTTCACATAATTTAACACAAAAAATTGTCCTTCGTATGTATATAATTATATATATGTCAATGTCATAATAAATTAATTATATATATAGTAATATCACAATAAATAATTGTCAGCAAAAGAACACCAGGCTAGTGAAAATAACACAGCTAGCTATAGATGCTGAGAATATAGACTCAGCCACCTCAATGTAGGGGAAGAAAGATTACAAAAAAGCAGGACACTGGACATGCTCTCTACTGCACACACCTAGCTTCCAAAGACAAGATATGCACCAATAATATATCATAAAAATCACTGTGTAAACAAATAGCCTACCATATGTGCATGATCGGTATCGGCAGTAGGGGCCAAAAACTCGCATCGGACTCGGGACAAGCCATGCTATAACTCTCAAAATAAAAGCTAATGATGATGGCACAGCTTTCTCCACAGCTTGAGTAAGTCCACTCGAGGTTATGTCATATAGAGGATACTGACATCCACAATCATAACGTGTAATTTCCCCAAAGTGAACGTCTCCACTTATAAAGAATATTCCATTTCTCTGCACGTTCAATGAGTTCATTTCAGAGTCACCGAGACGATAGTTCTAAAAAAATTTAAATTTTTAGCATCATTTTGGCTTATGAGCCTAAGCATGAAAGAGCGATAAAATGGTAAAAGGATCCAATTCCATAATGTGTTGTTATGCAAAGATCGTGTTTAAAAAAAACTGTGCAGTCCCAAAGAGAAAGAAGTCCTTATGATAGAGACCAAAAGTGCACTATATTGAAATTAAATAAGGAACTCAATGTTAGGCCTCAGAACAATGGAAAACCAACCTTACTATTATCTATCAGTTTGTATAGCCGCTCCCTCTCCTTTGGAAAGCGTCCCCATGCCTCCATGGAGAACAATGGAGCAGTAGTTGCAGAAAGATTTGATATCACCTGAGTAAATAAGAAATACACAGTAAATGAACAACTGCTAAGTCAAACGAAGCTTTGCTTTTATAAGCAGTACGAAGAAAAAGGAGCTAACTTGGAGAAACAGATCAACATCTAAGTACAAAGCCAGGTTACATCAGAAGCAATTACGTATCAGTTTCATGCTCCACATGACTGGCCACCTTTTCTTCTATAATTTGTTCTCTACTTATAACATTGTAATATGCGGCCATAAATTCACACTTAATAATTTCTAGAAGACAGGTACCTGAATAGACGATGCGATAATAGTAATCTCAGATCCAGGACCATTCAGCTCCCTTTCTAACCACTGCCATTGAGAATTCCCCAATATACTCCCATCACTGAATAGCGGGTCTCTGTGATATCTGGTGTCCAAAAGAATAACCTGCACTAACACTTCTAGATAATGCTAGAAAGTTTGGTTGTATTTTGGACAACTCAGTAAAGAATGAAATAGCTCACAGAAGCTAACTACACCAAAAAGGCCAAGTTACTTGATTTCATGACTATGCACAGATATATACCAAGAGAATATGAACATAATTTAGTCTTAAATGTATCTGGGATGAATTTTGTAGAAAATTTAAGCCTATGTCAGAAGAAATTTTAAAGATGCACAAAAGAACTTAATAAAACAACAATATAATGGCAGAGGTGGAAAAAACAGTAGTTTACCTTTATTTGCTTCCCTTTGGGACCAAAAAGATATGAGGTGGACACACCAGCTTGTTTTCGCCTAAACAGTATAACAGCAAATAAAGCAGCATTACCCTTTTGATAATGAATGACGAAATAGATGCATTATGCTCTACATGTTGCTTTTACAACAAATTGGTACTTCACCAGTACCCCATCATAATCACAGCTGGGTTGGCGAAAGGCCGCAAGGCGGATTCATGTTAGATTCTGATTCAAGTCAATAACTCATCGGATACAATTGGCAAATCCGAATTCACCACCAATATGGATTTTAAAATATCTGCATTGATTATAGTCAAATCTATCCAGATATATAACTCACAACAGATCTAATTAAGTCAAATTTTCAGAACCAAACTGCTAAATTAGTTGCCCGTTGATTACTTAGCATACGAGAATCTCCATATTTAGAAATCACTAACTAGTAACTACATAAGTATAGGGTATCAACAGAAAAACCCTACCGCAACATGCATTAACAGCAATTAACAGCTCCGTACTAGGCCTTTCAAAATATAACTGAATGTTAACCTAAGACTTGTGCATAGACTACCCCCAGGTTCTCAAGATCACAAACATGCAGGAGAAGAAAATTTTGGAAAGGAAAGTTTTCTCTCAATCAATAGAAAACAGAATGTTTAATATATACATTTAAAAATATTTATTTTTCTCCGAAAAGGCCATCTAGTGGTGGCAAACTTGAAAAACAGGGAGTGAATTTTACTGGCAGTTTAGGTATGCATACTTCGACATTCAGAAAACAAGGCAGATATGACCCCTTTTTTTTTTTTTTTTTACATAATCACAGATGAAATCAAATCAACAGCCATAGTTCTCAGATAACATACCGAGGACTATCTTCAGGTTCATCTAAGAAATCCAAGAGAAGCCTTTGGCTGGTATTCTTTCCAGTAAATTCTTTCCCTGCATCATTTAATCCATAATCATGGTCATCCCATGTGCCAATAACCTGCACGGTTCATATGATTGGTAAACTACAAAATGGAGCCATGAATAGAAAAGAATATGCCTTTTTCTTCTTTTTTTTTTTCTTTTTTTCAAAATGCGGAATGACTCTGAAGTCAATACATACAAGATATCCGTTACTAAAGCCATGCAAGGACATGTTCCACATAGTATCACTCCGAATTGCCCACTGACTAAACAAAATGAGGGACCGGAATTGACTGTGTCGCATAAGATTTGTTTATAATTAGGAAAGGAAGGTTGCAGCAACATTGAGATATGTGGGAGGATGGAGTACCTGAGCCTTCTCCCTCAGCTTGGCATATCCTGGACTGCTCTTTGCCGTCTTATATCTCCGCTGCAATTCCTCCTCCGTTGATGGGAAGAATCTGGGCACATTCTTCCACGGTCCGATCGTCCTCTCTTTGCCGAATATCCTAAAAGGCCGTTTGTTGTCTCCGTACACGTTGTCCCCCAACCAGATGAACAGCTGAGGGTCAAATTTATTGATCGCATCCCAAATAGGCTGCATGAGGAGGGATCCGTCAAGAAACATCATCAGTAGATGTCCTCCTGCTTTTGTTTTCCCTTAAAACATGCATGGGCGTGTAACAATTACATACATCCTAGAAAAGCAGCTTTTGTGGGATTGACCAAAAAAAAAAAAAAAAAAAAAAAAAAAAAAAAAAGGAAAAGGGAGGGATGAAGTGGTTGCCTGAGGGGCGCTCTGGTTGGCACAGGAGCCAAAGGCGATCCGGGAGACGATAGGAGAAGATTGGGCGGCGTCGACAACTGCGAGCAGTGGGAGGGCGATTAGGAGGAGGACCCGGCAGCTTCGCAGAGCCAGCGCCATGTGTGTAGTGGCCGAGCCCTCTGCCTGCTCTACGCGCGTCGTTAAAGCGAGCAAACGGAAAGGACGAGAGGAGGAGGAGGAGGAGGAGGATAGTAGTTGACTCTAGAGCGTTCGAATCCGATTGGAAATTGGGCACAAGTGCCGGAAGACTCCAGATGCCAAACGCAGGCCTGAAGGACGAGGCCCAAAACGACCCAGTCATTGGAGGAGGCCCAAATCTCTGAACCAGCCGCTCAGTGGGGCCAATCGCTCTATCGCCATACTCATCTACTATGTACTTCACTAGATAGTGTGATCTATCTCCATCTCTGACAATGGATATTAACTAGAGGGTACATAACACGACAGGGAAGAACCGACCTCGAAGCGAAAGGAAGTGGAGGGGGGAGGGACGGAGGGCGAGCGGAGAGGGAGGGAGAGAGAGACTTGGGGATGGAGGGCAAAAGAGCGGACGCGTCGGCTTCGCTGCTGCATGAGCATGAGCATGAGCATGAGCATGCGGAGCCGGAGTCTTCGGTAAGGGGAAGGGGAAGGGGAAGGGGAAGGGGAAGGGTAGTGGTCGGGGGATCTGGAGGTGGTGCCACGTGGGCTCAGACGCTGGGGAACATCGTGGTCTCCATTGTGGGAACTGGCGTGCTGGGCCTTCCCTACGCCTTTCGCATCGCTGGATGGCTCGCAGGCTCCCTCGGCGTCGCCGCTGCTGGCTTCGCCACCTTCTACTGCATGCTTCTTCTCGTCGGTCCTCTCTCCCCTTCCTTTTTTTTTTTTTTCTTTTTTTTTTTAATTTTTTTTTTTTTTTTTCATCTTCCTCATTTCTTTCCTTTTCTATTCATTCTTCATCGCAATCAGAAAATTACTGTTTAAAAAATTATAAAAGAAATTATCGATCCTTCATTTGGATTCGCAGTGACCTATGAACCATATTTCCATCTATGATGCCCAAATAAAAGATTAATGCTTTTCTCTATTGTACGGGGAAGGGAATTTTAACCTGAAAGTTAGCAGAGGAAAGCTTAACAAAGATTTATTACTATTACTTCTTTTATGTTTTATCTTTTCTTCTCTTTTTTTTTAGAAAAAAATTAGAAACTTTAATTGTGAAGCCTCGGAGAACTCCTTGATCCTGGAGTTTGTGACGTTCGCATGTGTCCTCGCATGCACTCTTTTCTTTCGGACATAGTGGCGGCAGTGAGTGAGTACACTGGTTCCTCTACTGTGTTGGCAGGGTAAGGCTTATTGTGAAAGGTTACTTTATGGCAGCCTTCTCTTTTGGAGATCTGATCCCACAAATTGCCTGTACTTTTATCACATTGATAAAAGTACTGGTATAATTAATGCTTGTTGCAAAGTGCCTGATATGTGTAGCTATCAATATTCCAATTCCTGAATCAGAAAAAAGGAGAAAAAAGTGCATACAGTATTGTTGCAGAAATGGGAAATGGGGCAAAAAGATCCAACCAGAAATAACAGCAGCATTCGGAGTTCCTTCCTTATCTAGCTGTATTTGGAAACTGAGATTGCTGGCTTTTACCAAAATGTTTATAGAACTTTTAGTTGCGGATGAATTGTCCTACGAAATATCTCAACATTTTAGTGAATGTTATTATCAAAGCCATTTTTTGTATAGGTAGAATTTGGTCAAATCTAGTTATTATATAGTGACCGGGTTCAAATGAATTTCTTTGTTGACAATGAAATCAGCTATGTTAATAATGCCACCACAACTACATTTATAGGTTTAGGGTTTCTATAGCCGGACCGTTTAGCAACGAAATAAACTTTCAATATAACTTTTAGGAAATTATTGGGTTTTAAACTTATAGAAACATATATAACTTGCTTTTAAACTTATAGAAACGTATATAACTTATATCACGGATCCTCGTCGAGTATCTGTGGTAGAACAATCATCATTGAGAGGACATCAAGATACCTGGATAATTGGAAAAGGAACTGCTATAAAATCAATGTCGAATTAATTGTTGTTGTCTCTTAAGTTTTTCCATGAAGGTTAAGGAGCTTACCTCTTATAATAATGAAAGAAATGACTAAAATTGTATTTTTAGGATTGATTGCCTGTCTAGAAAATCAAAACCAACAGGACTTCATTAGTGATGTAAAAATGTGAACTACTGCATTCCATCTTAGAATCAAGGTGTTATTTGTTGACGGTCTTTCTTTTTCTAAAAAATTGCAGGTGCAATGCAGAGATAAGTTAGAGGAGGAACAAGTAGATAACTCAACCCATAGGTATACTTATGGCGACTTGGGTGGAAAAGCCTTTGGGCCTGTAGGACGCTATCTTACCGAACTCCTAATCCTTGTCGCCCAAGCTGGAGGTTCTGTTGCTTACCTAGTTTTCATTAGCCATAATCTCTCTTCTATCTTCTCGACTAGAACTAAGTATCACGGGATCTCACCCTCTGTCTTTATTTTTTCCCTCCTCCTCCCTGTCGAGATTGCACTTTCATTTGTTAGATCTCTCTCTTCTCTTGCTCCTTTCAGCATGTTTGCTGATGTATGCAATGTTCTTGCCATGGCTATTGTTATCAAAGAGGATCTCCAGCATTTTGACCGATCCTTTAAATCTAGGAATGCCTTTAATGGTATTTGGGGCATACCGTTTGCTGGTGGCGTGGCAGTTTTTTGTTTTGAGGGATTCAGCATGACTCTGGCATTGGAGGCATCTATGGCTGAAAGGCGAAAATTCCACCGGGTCCTTTCTCAAGCATTTCTTGGCATCACTTTTACTTACATTTGTTTTGGTATTTTCGGCTATTTGGCCTATGGCGATGAGACAAGAGATATCATAACGCTCAATCTTCCAAACAACTGGTCAGCTGCTGCCGTCAAGGTTAGTATAGTACTATTGTCTAAGTGTATAAGACACTGTATTTTTGCCAATTTTTTATTTGGTTTCTAATAGGAGTAGATGTGTTCGAGGTTTTGGAGTTATTAATCATGATTATGGGTATAAAGAGCACGTATAAATTCCGTGTGTGTGTGTCAACAACACCAAGGACTATGTCCTATGAAGATAAATGCATGTAATTGCTCAAATAATATTCCAAAGCTGTAGTTCCAAAAATTACTGCCTGTTTCTGCATTGAAGCCTGATGCACGGGACAATAGCAAATACACATATGTAGGACTCTTTCTGGAATTAGAGTGGATTTTTTCCCTTCAGTTTGTACATTTAATATCAATGCCAAAGTTGAAAATGTGTTCAGAGGAGCAGTTGAAAATGTGTTTGGAGGAGCCTGTCTATATCTGAATTCTTAGTGTGTCGTATAATCAAATGAATTATCCAATTTCATGGAAGTAAGCTTAGGCTAGGTAGACAATTGGTGCATTCTGCATGTACGATACTAGAAGCCCATTTGGCTCTCTTATAGAGTGTATTCATGCTTGATGAAGTGTTATTTGGTAGTAATATTGGGAGAGGCACAGTATTAAATTCCGCTTGCAGTGTTAGAAGCATCAAATTATAGCTTTTGATTTTAAGGCTTATTAGAGTCTCATTTCCTTCATTTCCTGCATTGGAAGCTATTGATTTTTCTCTTTGCCAAACACTACTATAGACGACAGTTGTTGAAAGTAGAAACAAAAGGTGGGACATGCAGGCCCTAAACTCTGCTCGAAAATAAGAAAGATGAAAAAAAGTAGAATTGTGATGACAAGCTGTTTTTTTTTTCTCAGGTAAGTAAAACAGCGACTGCTTTTTTAGATTACTTTGACGATAATTGCTTGACTGGTTTTGTGTGTTTCTTAATAATGATTGATGTGCATTAATTTTTTTAATTTTTTTTTAGAGAGAAATGTAGTATGCTACCCGCTTCGTTTATAGAAATAAACTTAACTAGAAATGTGAAGAAACTAGGCTTCGAACTCGGGATCTCGGATACCAACCACCAAGCCCTTTACCACTCGCGCTAGGGACGGTCGGTCATTAAAATTGAAAACAATGTAATTTGATTGATGCGGGTTGAGACTGAAAAACAATTTTACTTAATTGGCATCTCCACCGGGCGTCTTTTAGCATTCTAGGCATCTTTTTCAAAATTTCCCAGCATTCACATGTTTTCATAGGAATGACAAATATACGGGTATACGGCAATCATTAGTTCTAAACTGGTTGTGTTTGCTTTTGTTTTTAACCTATGTGCTGCAATTAATAGTAGACAATTGTTGGTATTTTATATGGTGTTGTAGCAATCAGCTTGTTCTAAGAAGTTTGATTGGTGGAGATGGCATCATTCTCCTATTTGCTTGTATATTTTCATCATACTAATTGCACGATTTCAGCAAGTTCCTTGTCAACAATATGCTAATGGTAGATTTTGTTGACTGCAATTTTTGGAGACGTACTGGTATTTAGAAAAATGTCACACTATTACCTTGTGATGTTTGCTTACATCTGGCGTTCACAAACTGGAAATTAGTAATATTGTTTTAGTATGGGGCAACTTTGTGACAAACAGGTTGGACTTTCTATAGCACTAATATTCACTTTTCCGATCATGATGCACCCAATTCATGAAATCGCGGAGGCAAAGCTAATGTCAAGTGGATGGTTCCAGAAGCTGTGTCACAATATACAAGTTGCAGACTGGTTGGGGTTGCATGGGAGCCGCATTCTCGTGGTAGCTGTGCTGGCAGTGTTAGCATCCTTCATCCCAGGTTTTGGGGCTTTTATCTCGTTCGTAGGGAGCACTGTTTGTGCACTTCTGTCATTTGTCCTCCCAGCTGCGTTTCACCTCTTCATCATGGGCCACGCAATAGGCTTTTGGCGGAGGGCGCTTGATTACGGCATATTAATCGCTGGGTTGGTCTTTGCTGGGTATGGAACATACGATGCTGTCGCAGGCCATTCCAGCATATGATGCCGTCGTCGCAGGTTTTTGCACCAAATCTTTGCGTGCCTTTACTTGTGAGGTGCCCGTTGTGATACTGTTCCATGGCAACTTCAATAGAGGCTACAGAAGAACTATAGTAACTTTGGTTCCATTGGTTTCATAGAGAGACGGTATTTATTTTGTTTATTTTCATTGGTTGACTGGCCTGCGACAATGGCGGCCTTTAATTGCATTTTTTTACTTTATTTCGTTGATCTATTTCTGTTGTTTAAGTGAACTTTTTATTAACCTTTTGGGACAAAATAATGCACTCTGTCGCCATAGCTAATTTTTTTACATTTAGATTTGTTTTCTTTCCAACTTTGTTGTTGTCGTTTTTTTGATGTGGGAATAAAATATGTGTCGACTTTTGTGATGAAAGAAAGGTTTTTATTGTTGAGAAAGGGATTCCTTAAAAAGACTACAATAACAATTTCTTTCATACAACCACGTTCAAGGGTTGAACTAGCACATGCTTATAATTTGTTGTATATAAATAATTTTAAATATTTAAAATCGAAAATAAAAGAATTTGGTTCAAATTTAACCAGGATCGGACCGGATTTGGACCGGTATTGAATCGGAATTGGGCCGTACTTGGACTGCAATCTAAACATGAAGGAATCTCGGTCCGAGCAGATATATGGGCTTCATTAAGTCCTTGGGAGTGAGGAGATGGGGGTCCACTTACTCTGCCAAAGACTCAAAGTTCATTACTGGAGCCCACTTACTTAAAATAAAAAATACTAAATTGAATTATCGGCCTAAATTTCGTTAGAAAATATGTATATTTAAATTTATATGATTGCTGATATATATTCAATATTTTTATATATTTTTTGAATTTAAATAAATTTAAATTTTAAGTATGTGTTTTAAAATAAATGTATCAAAATTTTAATTTGCATTTAATTCGAAAATTAAAATTTAATTTTCTTCTGATATATTAATTTTAATTTTTTTTAATTCGAATTTTAAAATTTATATTTTAAAATTTGAATTAAAAATTTAAATTTGATTTATACAACAGAATCATTTTGGATTAAGTGGGCCATTATTGAAATATATTTCCCTAAAAGCCGTATTAGACTCTTAATTTTCAAATTAAAATTTTAATTTGAAAAATTCAAATTTTCAAATTTTAATTTTTAAATTTAAAATTACAAACTTTAAATTTTTAAATATAAATTATAAATATTAAATTCGAATATTTTACATTTTCTAGTAATTTTTTGAGCAACTATGATGCATAGATTTATATAAGGGTTTTAGGGTTTAGAGTTTAAGATTTAGGATATCAAAATTGAATTAAAAAAAAAAAATAGGATGAAAATTAAGTTCTCAATTCTAAATTATATGGGAATTCAAATTTTGATACAATTTATTTTATTTGAACGATTATTTTATTTAATTTTATCATTTGAGTCCTAATAATTTGGACTCTAAATTTCTAAAGATTAATAAATTTTAAAGACTTGTATTCAATTAATGTTTTATTTTTAAAATTGTAAATCCTTAATTTTTCTGTAGATAGTTACAATTTTAAAATGTTTAATTATTTTTAACAATAATTGCCTTTTAATACTTTGAATATATATATAGTCATAATTTTACCCGATAACCTAATAATCCAAAAACAGCCCAAATTATCGGATCCGATAACAACTCCTTCACCCGAAACGGCTCGGCTCGGCTCGTTAAATGTCGGCCCATCCAAAATATCTTGGCCCGGCATTGATGACGTCTGGGCTAGGCCCAGCTTAGCCCGTCCAGCCTTTGCAAGGCCAGCCCCAGCCCTAGGCCTGACCCAGTCAACCCATTTCGATCAAGCCCAGCCCGCCTCGGTGGAGGCCGGTTTCCGACCGGCCTGAATGACGACTGGGCTTGGCCCAGCTTATCCAGTGCGGCCTGGCCCGGCGCGTAGTGGCCCTACCCGGCGCGGCCCGGCCCGGAACGGCGCGGCCTGGCCCGGCCCGGGCCGGCCCGGAACGGCGCGCTGCCGCGTGGCGCCCGCGTGGCTGCCGCGTGGCGCCCGCGTGGCGCCCGCGTGGCGCCCGCGTGGCTGCCGCGTGGCTGCCGCGTGGCGCCCGCGTGGCGCCCGCGTGGCGCCCGCGTGGCTGCCGCGTGGCTGCCGCGTGGCTGCCGCGTGGCTGCCGCGTGGCGCCCGCGTGGCGCCCGCGTGGCGCCCGCGTGGCGCCCGCGTGGCGCCCGCGTGGCTGCCGCGTGGCGCCCGCGTGGCTGCCGCGTGGCGCCCGCGTGGCGCCGGCGTGGCGCCCGCGTGGCGCCCGCGTGCCTCCCGCGGGGCGCCCGCGTGGCTGCCGCGTGGCGCCCGCGTGGCGCCCGCGTGCCTCCCGCGGGGCGCCCGCGTGGCTGCCGCGTGGCGCCCGCGGGGGCGCCACGCGGGCGCCACGCGGTGGCTCGGCGGGCCGAGCCGGGCCGGGCCGCGCCGGGTCAGGCCCGACCGGGCCGGGCCGGGACGGGCCTGGCCGGGACGGGCCTGGCCGGGCCGGGACGGGCCTGGCCGGGACGGGACGGGCCGGGCCGGTCCGGGCCTGGCCGGGACGGGACGGGCCGGGCCGGTCCGGGCCGGTCCGGGCCGGGCTCTGGACCGCGCCGGGCCGGGCCGCGCTCTAGGCCGGGCCGGGCCGGGCCGCGATCTAGGCCGGGCCGGGCCGGGCCGGGCCGGGCCGGGCATTCGCTGGGTGGGGCCGCGACGCGCCGGGCCAGGCCGCACTGGATAAGCTGGGCCAAGCCCAGTCGTTATTCAGGCCGGACTGAAACCGGCCTCCACCGAGGCGGGCTCTGGGCCGGGCCGGGCCGGGCATTCGCTTGGTGGGGCCGCGAAGCGCCGGGCCAGGCCGCACTGGATAAGCTGGGCCAAGCCCAGTCGTTATTCAGGCCGGACTGAAACCGGCCTCCACCGAGGCGGGCTGGGCTTGACCGAAATGGGTTGACCGGGTCAGGCCAAGGGCTGGGCTGGCCTTGCAAAGGCTGGACGGGCTAAGCTGGACCAAGCCCAGACGTCATCCATGCCGGGCCAAGATTTTCTGGATGGGCCGACGTATAACGAGCCGAGCCGAGCCGTTTCGGGTGAAGGAGTTGTTATCGGATCCGATAATTTGAGCTGTTTTTGGATTATTGGGTTATCGGGTAAAATTAGGACTATATATATATTCTAAGTATTAAAAGGTAATTATTGTTAAAAATAATTAAACATTTTAAAATTGTAACTATCTACAGAAAAAGTAAGGATTTACAATTTTAAAAATAAAACATTAATTGAATAAAAGTTTTTAAAATTTATTAATCTTTAGAAAATTAGAGTCCAAATTATTAGGACTCAAATGATAAAATTAAATAAAATAATCGTTCAAATAAAATAAATTTTATCAAAATTTGAATTCCCATATAATTTAGAATTGAGAACTTAATTTTCATCCAATTTTTTTTTTTAATTCAATTTTGATATCCTAAATCTTAAACTCTAAACCCTAAAACCCTTATATAAATCTATGCATCATAGTTGCTCAAAAAATTACTAGAAAATGTAAAATATTCGAATTTAATATTTATAATTTATATTTAAAAATTTAAAGTTTGTAATTTTAAATTTAAAAATTAAAATTTGAATATTTGAATTTTTCAAATTAAA
Source organism: Tillandsia leiboldiana (assembly GCA_029204045.2). Lineage (NCBI taxonomy): Eukaryota > Viridiplantae > Streptophyta > Magnoliopsida > Poales > Bromeliaceae > Tillandsia > Tillandsia leiboldiana. The sequence continues at coordinate 45,920,065 of CM055070.1, forward strand.
ATTTTAATTTGAAAATTAAGAGTCTAATACGGCTTTTATGGAAATATATTTCAATAATGGCCCACTTAATCCAAATTGATTATGTTGTATAAATCAAATTTAAATTTTTAATTCAAAATTTAAAATATAAATTTTAAAATTAAAATTAAAATATTAAAATATTTAAATTTTAAAATTTAACATTGAGAGTTTGAATATTTAAAATTTTAAATTTAAGATTAAGGGAACACTTAATCCATGATGGATTGGGTGTATAAATGAAATTGGTTTTAACTGGCACGGACCAGGGCCCAGGGCCCAGCATAGTTCATTGAATCTGGGCCTACTACTTCCCTTTAAGAGATAATTGCCCAGTAAAGGCCTACTTAATTCAAAATGCATCCGTTGTATAAATAAAAATACCCTGCCAACTTAAGGGAGGAACTTTCCTTTTTAAGTAAAGTGGAAAATAATAGATCTTTAAAAATATAAAAAAATTATAAATTTTTTCTAACTATTAAAAAGTTATTATGTTTTAAAAAAATCAAAAATTTAAAATTATTATTTATTTATATTCAAAAAATTAAAATTTAAAATTTAAAATTTTTAGAGTCACATGAAATTCTAAATAAAATAAAATAATAGTCTAAATAAATTACAAAAGTAAATAAATAAATAAATAAATAAAAATAAATTTATTGAGTAAAAAAAAATGAAAAATAGATATATCAAATCAACAATTGTTCAAATTCAAAATTAAATTTATATTTTATTTTTGATTCATAAATTTTAAAATAATTTTTAATTTAATTTTATCCCACAAAATAAATATTTTAATGGGAATTGAGGGACATAATGAAGGAAGGTGAGCTCACCTGGGGGTGAGCATACTCATATAAATGTTAAACTAGTTAAAGACCCGCGCTTCGCGGCGGGCGAATAAATTTACACTAAATTAATATTAATAACTAATAAATAATAAGCAATAAATAAAAAGATATTTATAAAGATAAAGAAATGTTATATATTATAAGCAAAAAGGAGTACAAAAGTACAATTACTACATATATTAATTGTTCATTAACTAATAACATCATTTCAACATTTCAAGTACCTGGATTAAAGAAAGTACAATGACTACATATAGTAATTATTCATTAACAAAAGATTAATTATTTCTTGCTAGTTGATGGCACGTCATCTTCTGCGTGCCTGCAATGTCAACATATGGAAAGTTAAGTAAAAATAAAAGATTTCACGATGAAAAGATAAGTAAAAGGGAGGTTCGCTGAACAAAATTACCTAAAACGTTTTTTGCCTGAAGCTAATTCAGCAACATTTGTAGACAAACTGATAAAAGCCAACATAGTACATTAGTAATTGGAACATGGTATTTCATTCATGGAAGATCATGTAGAAAGAAAAAGAAATTAGCTATACCTAGAACGTGACATTGCCGAGGGAGATATTTCTCCAAATATGTCATTCTGAGTATGTGCGGAAGGAGTTAGAACTATCTGTTCTTCGATTTCAGGTTGATCTTTTTGGTATGACTGGTTTTGGTTTTTTGTTGGAACTTTGGAGGAGAAACACTTACTGACCTTAAATGATCTAATGCCCATGCCTAACTTGTAAGTATCGATCGTAACTTGAAAAATATGCTTCTCGCCGATTAAATTTTTAATAGCTAAAGGGAGAGTAAATCGGTCAGACTCATCAGCAGTAGCAAGCTTTTGGGCAGGTATATGGATTAGATCCTGCGCAACTCTCCCAAATATAGTGAAGTCGGCATCACCAGTCTCATCGCCAACAGTTGCATCCAATTTGTACCTGTTATTTTTAAATTTCAGTGTAATATGTGAAATACAAGAGTTTCAAAATATGAGATTAAAATAAGTAATTTTATCCAATCAACTCACCATGGCATAGGGGGTTCATCATTTTTTCCACAATGCTCACAGCAAAATTCTTCTCCATAACTTTTAATTGCTGCTCTGCATCCACGACAGGCTTTATACCACCAACCATATGAGCAGTCTATTGATTTCAATGTCACATCGCATGTAAACTTTGTATTCTGGAGGAGTATAAAAAATATATTTTCAAGTTGTGACGAAATTCTAAATAATAATGTAGTAGTCAGAAAAGATTTGTAACCTGAATTTTGGATTGCTCTAGACTCATCAGGTCGCATATTTTTTTTCTATTAAGCTGCATTTCTTCTAAAGGACTAATAGTCGGTTGTTGTGTGTTTGCAGGTCGATTAATACGATCAATTGGTTGCTGGATTCTGGTAATGAGTTTTGTCGATTAGAAACTATTTACCTGAGTATAATTGAATGTAAATTACAAAGATTATTCATACCTGTGCTGAAAATCGAGAACTTCCGGAATCTGTAATTCAATGTATAACTTCGAGGCGGAAGATGTAGAGAGGTATATTTGATCTGGAAATTGTAGTTTGTAATTTTGTTCTTTTTCATTAGTCAGGAAAATAATAGAATATGAACATTTTAGAAACTTCAGAGTATAGTAGTACCCTGATATGTTCGAACAGTCATAGCAGCGAGGACGACGACGACAGGACCGTTGGCATCTATTTCGAATATCAAACTTTCATCGATCTCAACAGCAAAATTATCCCATAATGTGATAGACAACTTGTTTTTCCTATATAAGAATAAAAGAAAGGAAATAAATGATAGCAAAGAGTAATAAGAGAAATAAATTATTTGTTTAATCATTACGTACTGTAAGTCTTCTATCTCCATTTTTCTAATTGGTGTTTGTGCTTGTCCGACGTATGTGTATCCAATAGAACCGAAAGAAACAATACGACCAAGTACATCTGGTAGAAGTGAAATGCTTAATTTCTTAATGTACAGGGTCAAAACATAACAGGAAACAAAAAATGATGAACAAATAATATCACCTGAGAGACAGCTGTCGTTATTTCTCCTATTGCGAATGTAGTCAAAAGTAACAAATTTGAAGCTGTATAAAGGCATTGAGTCAATGTCCTCCGTGATTTGAACTACTTTCGTCCACTTACCAATCATGACCATATATTCTTCGTCGACAACCTTGAATTTTTTACTCGGGATAACAGTAAAGTTTTCAATGAAGTATACACTTCCTTCTTGTAATGATTGCCTAAATTGTATAGCATCTTGTTTGCGTATGGTTGCTTGAACTGAATCTCCCTGAACGGAAACGGAAGAAATATATTCCAGGAAATAACCATAATATGAAAGAACAATTTCAAAGTATTACAATACTTCACTTTTTCATCAATAAGAAGGCAGTCCAAACTCAGGATTTGTTCGCGCATAGTTGGTATTTTTGCATCCCACATTCTTCCGATCCTTACTTTAATTTTACGACACCGTTGTTTTAGGGATAGCTGAGATAAAAAAATGTAGTCCATAGGAATCCTGCTATCTTGATTTCTAGCACAAGACAATAAGAAAAGAAATGTCAATTTAAACCATACTTGAGTGTATTAGAAAAAGAGGGGAAGAAAATTGATGGCACACATTGTAGTGTTATGAAGTACTTCTAGCAAATAGGGAAGGCAACATTAACTAAACCATTATCCGATGGCAAGTCTTCGAAAATTTCACGGTACACAATGTTCCTGGTACATCCTTTAGGTTCATTTTCGTTGTTCTCAATCAAAATTCGTAGACCTTCTCGTGAAGTAACACGCGAAACAGCGACGTAAAGTTGGCCATGTGAGAAAACCGGACGCGGCAAGTAAATACCTACCCGTTGTAATGTCTGTCCCTGACTTTTGTTTATCGTCATTGCATAACATAAACGAATTGGAAATTGTCTCCTTTTAAATGTAAATGTGTAGTGGCCCAAATTCCCATGCAGCGTTCTTCCGATGAATCCACTGTTAGAGCACCTAGCGTTGGTGTATCTGGCCCATGGTGCGTCAATGGGATGCCACAGATGGACCCTGTGTGTTATTATTAGCTGTGTAGGCCTTCGGCTGAGTTTGCCGAAATTTCGAAAAAGAATTAGGCCCAACAGAGGTCGGAAATGGATTCAGCACGGAAAAACGCTTGAAAACGGCTATTTGCTTATTTATTTCTGAGTCCGGATGCCCAAAAACGGACTCCCGGAAGTTTTCAGTGGAAAATGGTGCATGGGAGGGGCCGTAGACCGCCGGGATGCCACGTGGCGGCCTGTCATTGGCCGGTTCAGGATGCGCGGTCCACAGAGCTGCGCGGCGGGGTGCACAGACCCGGCGCATGGACACGTGGCACCGACTGATTGGCGGGCGCAAGGCGCGCGGTCTACCGGGTGAGCGCGGCGGTGCATGGACCAATGCGGGGCCACGTGGCAGCCTCCGGTTGGTCGGTGCATGCGGCGCGGTCCACTGAATTCCTGTTGAATGCGTGGACCGGGTGTAGGGGACGCGTGTCGCCCTCTGGTTCGCGGGCGCACCGTGCGCGGCGCACGGAGTCGGGGTCGGTGCCTCGGGGCGCGTGCCCACGTCGGGGCCATGCCGCGCGCCCGGCGCGGCCGCCGACCGGTCAGCGGGTCAACCGGGGTGGACACGTGTCGCCCGCTGATTGGCGGGCGCCAACCGCCTCACTGTGCGGGGGCGGGCCACGTGGCAGCCAGCGGGTGGGCCGAACAGCTGTTTGCTGTTCGGCGGGCCACGTGGCGGCTCCTGGTGGATTCGGGCGTGAACAGTGTTGGGCCCGGCCCAACACTGTAGCCGCCCGAATGTTCCGGGCGCCCGAAATTTTGGGCCCAAAGCCCATTGACTTGTTTTTCCGGGCTGTTTCGGGTGAGGCCTATAAAAAGGCCTCAAGGGGCCTCGTTTTGAAGCTTTTCCCGAAAGCTTTTCACTTGGAGCCCTTCACCAAAGTTGTTTCTCTCCCTCTTGTGCATCTTTTGGCGGAAGCTCAGGATTTTTGGAGGCCGCGACGACGGCGACTTCTGCATCGGGGTGCGGAGCGACGATCTACTGTTGGAGGCCCATTTCCGTCGCAGTTTAGTCCGGGAGGTCTACCGGGCTACCCCGACATTATTTTTGGACGATTTCTGCGGTGACGGTTTCGTAAGAGGTAAATCTACATTTTTCCTGTTGGACACTTTTTCTGGATCCGAGCTTTTCTTGGGGTTCTGGGTACATTTTTAACCCCCTTTGCGACTGTTGGTTGATTTGGACAGCACCTACTTGTCGGATTTTTATCTCCTCATCCGGACATCGGAATTCGACGTTTCAGGACTCTATCGACATCTACTCTTCGCGAGGATCGCCGTCATATTTTTATTGGAATTTTTGGAGGAAGTTTTTCAGGTGAAAATTTCGTGTTAGTGGGACTGTTCACCACAGATTTTGGGGAATGTGGAATTTGTGTGAATTAAAGTGTAATTTTGGTGTATGTTTGTACCCAGGAGTTTGTGAGCACTTCTACCGTGATGTTGGCTTGGTGGGATTTGTGATTTGACAGTTGTGGGCTTTCTCAGCTGTGCCATTTTGGACAGTTAGCACTTTCAGGTGGGTGACCTTGCTTCCAAGAACTCTGGACTGTGTACTAATTCTAGGTGTGTAGGATCATGCATGTTAGAAATTGGAGTATTAGCATGTGAAAAACTGTATGTTGTATCTTGTATATCAGTTGTTGAATCTTTTGCTTCCGGCACTATGTTAAGTAATGAAATCTTGGAATTTGACCTAGCACCCCTGTCATATGTATCATGTTCAGCCAGTCTGTAGAAAAACTCCAACTTGGGCTAGGTTTTTATTGCTCTAGACATTCCACATCACAATACTTTATTTCACCTTGGACTTAGCTTTTCCTCGCCCAAGTTGTGGGCCGAGAGGTCGGTCGGATTGTGGGATGCATTTGCACTCGTGTCTGGGGACCGAGTGGAGTTGATAGCAGTCTGTAGATTTGATTTCTTTGGGAGAGTGATAGTGATGGTAGATCTGGGTTCTTGGAAACTGTCAGAGAGACAGTGGGTTTCAGCTGTGTAGATTCCAGCTAGTGGGTGAGACAGTGATTTGTTTGGTAGTCGATCTTATTGATCGAAGATTGGATCATAGCCTGCATGAGCCACATTTGAGCTTTACAGTGATACTATACAGTGATACTTATGGGTTACTTTGACTCGAGCGGGTCGCTCCCCTCGAGGGCCACTCCGGAGTAGGCGAGACCGGGTTGTGTACCGGTGTGAGTTTGAGATGTTCCTTAGCGACTTGTCGTCGCGGTGGTCCCTCTGGCTGTGCTTTCGTTGGCAACCACGGACGCCCTACGTAAGTCCGCTCCTCCGGGACGTAACGGCAGTAGGTTGGCGCAGGTTTGACTGGACCCGTTGTGGCAGTCAGTTTTGATTGGGTGATCAGGGATGAGAGTTAGTTGTGGCATTATGTTCTTTCTGTTCCACTGTTGAGCATCTAGATAGAGGCATAGTAGCTGTAGAGTTACCTTTCCTAGCTCTCCTTATAGCACTGCATATGTTACTTTTGCCTCTGGTAGACTTAGTGGGCAGACCGTCGGGCTTGTTGGCGGCACCCACTGAGAACTACTGTGGGATGTAGTTCTCACACCCGTCGTGGTGTTTTCTCCCCAGGGACTTCTGCTCCAGTTCCTGCAGCTCCTGTTGCTGATCCAGCTCCTTCTGACCGAGGTAAGGGCGTCGCGAGATAGATCCCCTCCTGTCGTCTTCCGTGTGTGAGTAGATGTACCCCAGTTCCATTTTGGTGTGTGTTATGTCGAGTGACTTTTGTAGTGAGGTTTTGAGTTGTACCTTCCTTTCCTGCTTTTATGAGAGACTCCTGTTTTCTGGTGAGGATGGTCTGTATATTTAAAAGTTGTAGTCTTATTTTATGTATTTCTTTCCAGCTTTTCTCTTTTAGCTCTGATATCTGCTAGTGTAGATGTTTCTTTGCAGGTTAGTCGCTACGCCTATACGGGGCTTCCCGTACGGGCGGCGGATCTGTTGGCGAGCCGGGGCGCAGTATCGCCCCGGGGCGTGACAGATTAGAGTGGTATCAGAGCCTAGGATGTAGGTCTTGGAGGACTTAGGAACCCTAGGCTTGTGGTTGGACCCTAGGATGACTCGCGTGAGAGCCGTGACTTTAGCGAGAGTCCTGATTGGATTTCTAACTCTCCCGAGCGGTTCGGGGTGAGCGATCGACATGTCTTCCTTCGGTGGCAACTATGTTGGCTGCAGACAACATAGTACTTCGGAAAGGTGGACATGCCTTCTGACTTTCGCTAGATTGGGTCGAGAGATGATTTGGGTTCTGATTGTTTGCCTTGTCCCTCAGGTGGGGATGCCTCCTCGACGCTCGATGGTGACGCGTTCGCAGCCTTCGTCCTCTGGAGCCCGAGCAGGAGGACTCGGAGCAGGGACAGCAGAGCGAGGTTTGGAGCTCCGTGCCCAGGTGGCACAGTTGACTGAGGCGTCTCGACGCCAGGAGGAGGCTGTGAGTCGGTTGACGCTCTTGTTGGAGCAGAGAGCGCAGCCGGCGGTTGGTACCCCCTGAGAGTTCTCCGGTGCCTTCTTCCCCTGTGGTGGCACCCCCGGTTGTGCAGCCTGCACCAGCAGTTCCGGCTGAGCCTGTTTCCAGTAGGCCACCGTCTGGGACGACGGGATCTTTGACTTTGGCAGAGCAGCAGGTTTTGGTGGGTCTTTTGTTGAGGTTTCGCAAGTTTGATCCACCCCGCTTTTCGGGCATGAGTGCTGAGCCGTGGGCGGCTGAGTCTTGGGTTACAGCTATGGAGCGCCATTTCGAGAGCCTTTTTATTGATGAGAGGTTTCGAGTTCTGTTGGCTACTCATTTTCTGGAGAGCAACGCCGAGGCATGGTGGCGGCGTGTGCGACCCGCAGGTCCGCCTGGGACCCAGTTTATCTCTTGGGCAGAGTTTCGCGGTATGCTTCTTGGGGCCTTCTTTCCCGAGAGTGTTCGACAGAGCTTGGAGGAGCAGCTGAGGAATCTCCGCCAGGGAGATAGGCCCGTACATGCGTACATAGCCGATTTCAATCGGCTGTTGGCTAGTATGCCCCCACGTGGCCAGAGATGAGACCCACCGGATCTACATGTTCGAGAGAGGGTTGCGTCGGGACATTTATCAGTTGGTCCGCTCCCTCAGATTACAGACTTTAGAGGCCTCGATGGAGCAGGCACTTTATGTGGAGGGTGGTGAGGCCGTGATGGCAGAGGTGACTCCAGCCCCCGTTGTGACTCCTGGGGCGAAGCGCCCCGCGCAGTTTGAGGAGGGGCAGTCGAGTAGGCAGGGACCCCCGAGACCACCCCGTTTCCACTCGCAGGGACGGGGGGATCAGGGGCGGCAGAGATCTGGGGGATCTCGTCAGTTCCAGCACGCCACCAGCGACCGCCACTCGACAGCAGCCTCTACGCAAATCAGTCATCGTCTTCCGCAGCAGCAGCAGACTTCGATGCAGGAGCCGCGCCCCGACCGTTGTATCTCTGTGGAGGACCCGCACTCACCAGCCCGTGCCCGCAGGGTCTGGACCGCTGCTTCGTTGCGGGCAGACCGGTCACTTCGCGAAGGGCGTGCCTCCAGGGCAGGTTACCCAGCTCCTTCATCAGCTTTG
>CM055071.1:7980-31409 GCA_029204045.2 Tillandsia leiboldiana
CGGGTCCCACTAGTTTCCTTACTAAGTTCAGGACCGATCCGACCGTCGGATCCGAAATCGGTCTATACCATTTTCACTCGATTCGATGAGACGGCGCACTCTGGAGACCTCAAGATTTCCGAGATCAAACTCGATCGGTGAGGCGGACTTTATGCTCTTGGGGAATCGTGCCCTTTGCACACCGGGTACAAACAGACCACTAATGTTAACCTTTGTTTCCTCGCAAGCACATTCACCCTGGAATTTCACTTTTTTTACAAACTCGAATTTCTCGAGTATTACAACATGACTCGACCTTGGTCGGGCGACAGGCCGTTGAGGCAAAAGACAGCAAAACAAGACAACCCCTTTTTTCAGTGGAGCCCGGCTCACTTAATACACATCAATCAAACCTTCCCGTACTACCCTATATTGATATCCCACCTTTGGCACCCCCGGGGGTACAAAGGTGCTCAGCGAGGGGTTACGTTTTGAGCGACGACATCCATCGGAAAATAGGCCTCCGGCCCATGCCCGACACGCATACCGGCTCAACCCGGCGCATAAGTGGCCATTGTTAGCGGAAGGCCTATGCCCCTTTGGATGCGTAGCACAAGCGAACCCACGTGTGCCAATCGATGCCAATTTACAAGCAAATGCCCAACCCAAAAAGGGAAAATCCTATGTCGATGACGTGTCCGACAATATTTTACAGACTCGATGCATTATTGACGAAGTCAGGCCCATTGATTCCTCGACACCCTCGTCCAGGTCTTCAGTTGTACCTCCTGCGCGGTTGGATCATCCCGACGTTTCCACCTGGGTCTTCCGGCCGGCACTCCTGGATCTTGTTGTCTTCATGCCGAAGGGCGCTTTCTGGTTCCCAGCTGGCTTCAGCGCTTGGTAGTTTCTTCCACTTGACGAGGAACTCCTTCTCCGCTGCTCCATTGGAAGCTTCCGCACTCGGTCCGCCAAAATTTCTTCGACTCGCCTCTCGACAGAGGAGATTGTGGGGGGGAGGCGAGTGGAGATGTTTCTTGAGGTGTCCCTCGCGGTCGGCATGATAGGGCTTGAAACAGCTCGTATGGAAGACCGGGTGGATTTTAAGCCACGCCGGGAGCTGCACACGGTAGGAGACCTTTCCCACCTTGCCCGTGATGAGGAAGGGACCTTCGTATTTTCGGACGAGCCCTTTGTGAACCTTCCGGAACACCTTCAGGATGCTGGTTGGAGCTTTTCAGCACCTCGTCGCCAATGCAATAGTCTCGAGCCGCCTGTCCTTGTCGGCCCACTTCTTCATGGTTCTCGCCGCCTTCTCGAAGTAGGCTCGGGAAATTTCAGCATTACAATGCCACTGTCACGCCCCGGGGGTTTGTTTTAGCGAAAACGATTCATAAAAGTCGAATATTTGATGTGTAATTTTTTTTTTTGTTTAAAAGAGAACCTCTCTTCCCCGGCACGTGCCCAGACCCGCCACACATGCAGGATCACTCTGCAAACGGACGGAGTCTCCCCTGTATGTGCACGGCGTAGCGTTCAGTACATGTTCCAACATACACAGCCAATCAATCACAACAATTAACCAGCATTCTAAACTAATAACAGAAGAACCTATGGCCGGTCAATTTGGGAAGGATAAATCCACAGTTTTTGAAAGAGCGCCTACCCGCGCTTACGTTTTGAAAGCTAGTTTCGAATTAGCATAAATCCACAAGGTTCGAAAGCGGTGCCCACCCGACACCAAGTTTTGAAATCCCTTTCGCAATCCATAAATCCACAGGGTTTTGAAACCAGTGCCCACACGACACTTAGATTTTAAAAACGGTTTTCGCAATCTTTTCTTTGGCTTCTGCCTTTTTGATTTTTAAATGGCCGATAGGAATAAAAGGAAAAATATTCCACCAGGGCACTAAATGTAACCCGTACCGACATCCATGCCGACCCACGAGGGTATCGCGAACCACTCACATAACTACAAAGTAATGAAAAGCGAGAATAAAAGAATAAACACAGTCCAGGGTCCCCAGCGACCCAGCTGCTCCTGTCCCGTCCTCACCACCGCCTACCTCTCTCCCCGTCTGGACCCTGTCACGAAGTGGGATGTCAGTGACGCAGAAAAAGTAAAGCATGAGAATATAGTAAAACAAACCGTGAAGACAACTGGAGCAACCACCCTCTCAAAGAGAAAGGCAACCTGTACACCTGTATCCTGTAATACCCGGACACGTCGGACAACTAAACCGACGGCCCGTACCGTACCTGCAGAAACCCGACCACGTCGGACAACTAAACCGACGGGTCGCATCGCACGCACCTCGGCGCCTCAAACCCCACAACTAATAAGGGGCCCCACTACGTCACCTCGTGGGTATGCTCGCACCTCGGCGCCTCAAACCCCACAACTAATAAGGGGCCCCACTACGTCACCTCGTGGGTATGCTCGCACCTCGGCGCCTCAAACCCCACAACTAATAAGGGGCCCCACTACGTCACCTCGTGGGTATACACGGGTCATAGACCACTTTTTCGGAAAAGCGCACCCTTTGCGGTGGCCAAACCGCGGGTGCGCGTGCTGCAGCCTCGAGCAAAGTAACCATAACCGTTATCATGTCAGCATCATAATGTATAAACAAGAGTAAACTGTAACCGCTATCATGTATAAACAAGAGTAAACTATAACCGCTATCATGTATAAACAAGAGTAAACTGTAACCGCTATCATGTATAAACAAGAGTAAACTATAACCGCTATCATGTATAATCCAAAGAAGAACGGTAACACATGTGCTCAAAAGTACCCCGCTAACATGTAATAACGAAAGTAAAATGACTGCCAAAGACCGACGCTAGACACCAAGGCAAAAGAACCCACTAACATGCATAAGCTATCACCCATCAATATTAAACCCCAGTACACTTAGAGTTGACCCCGTCCAACATGATAGAGTTAGATGCTAGGACAAAGAAAATAACAACCCACCTGAAACGTGAAGAAAGTGTGTGGGAACTTCAGTTAAGATGCTCCCACCTTGAGCCCGAAAAGAACTACAGTAAGAAGTATCGTTAATAACATCGTCGGGGTCAAAACACTCAAAAACGGGGCGGAACGGGCCAAAAACGGAGCTTCTGGGCTCTTTGGCAGAAGGCTGGTGCACGGTCCAGGCGTGGACCGGGTCTGCGGCCAAGGGTGGCGGCCCTCACAGACCGGGCGCACACTGTGCGGTGAACCGCCCCATCCTGGGCCGGGCCGCGCACGGGCAAAAAGGCGCGCGCCGGGTTCATCACTTCCCGGTCGCGGCGCAGCACCGGGCGCACACTGTGCGGTGAACCGCGCTTGCGGGCTGGGCCGCGCACGCAACCGTGCACCGGGTCTGCGCCCCCAGGCCGCGGGGCGTGCGCCGGGTGCACGCCCAGCGTGTGGACTGCGCACTTGCGGCCCGGTCTGGCGCACGCAGCTGTGCGCCGGGTTCACGCCCGCAGGTGGCCGATCCGTGCGCCGGGTGCACGATCGGCCGGTGGACCGCGGCTGAGGGAGCCGTACGGGATGAACAGTAAGTTTCCCGTTTTCGCGTTTTCTCTCCGTTTTCGCTCCCGTGCGATACCGGCGACGACCCCGCGAACATTGTAACGGCGGCGGCGGCCTCCCGTCTAACAACGGCGGCGGCGGCCTCCCGTTCGACACCACGCCTCGCACGCAACACAACAAGAAGGAAAACCCTAAATCGAAAAAGATAACCGGGAAGGCCCGAACCGTTTACCTTGTTTTCGCCGGTGAGGGAGAAAGGAAGAGGATCGTCCCGCTCTCTTTCGTCGGGTTCCGCAGGGCGTGCGATCGTCCTTCCTTCTCCTCGTCTCCGTCTCGGTTCCTTACGCCCTCGGTTGAAAAGAGAGGAAATATGAATCGGGGTTTTCCCCTTCCCTTTCTTAAGGGGGCCGCCTTAAACCCTAGCCGTCAAGAGAGAAACCAAGGAGGGAAAAACCCTACGACCCCCCGATTGTAAAGAAACCCTAAAATTGCCAAAATAAAAACCGACGGCTAAGATTGTCTCGAAAAGCGTGTCAAACGCTCGCACGGATCCCGGAGCACACAGAAAGGGGCCCAAACTTCAAAAATTTATTCTGGGAGATCCGGGAGTCGGAATTCGAATCCGATCGCGTCTTCGTTCACCGTTTTGCGAGCTCTAGCACCAAAAATTATCCGCAAGTCCCGATGATCAGCCCAAAATTCTCGAATTTCTGCCCCACCTTAGTCAACTAAAAAAAATTAAATTAGGACCCTAAACGAAAAACCGAAAGGTCGAGGTACCACCCAAAAGATAAAATAACCCACTGACATAAAAAAATGAAAAGTCCGATCGCCTCGAAATGTGTACCAGCCACCTAGCACGGATTCCGATGCACCACTCAAAGCAAACGCTTTGACCCCCATTCCGGGAGATCCGTAAGTCGGAATCCGAATCCGTTCGCTTTGCCGCCCTCCGTTCTTCGAGCTCAAACGCAGAAAAATACTAGCGGCCCCGGTCAGTCCATTGCCGAAAGCGGTGAAAAGTTTTCCTACCAGTCCTGTCAAAATAAAAGGGGGTATACAGGGTAAGGGAACGCCAGGACTCTACATCACTCACCACAAAAAAAAAGTTTCGTCCTCGAAACTTAATCCTGGTCCGCAACGCATAAAACTGAGTAGCACTCCTCATCTTTAACTCCTGTTCCTAAGTCGCTTCACGTTCTTCTTGGTTGCTCCACAGCACCTTCCCATAGGGGGTCGCCCGGTTGCACAATCCTTTTTGTCCCTCTCGTGCTAAGGTCCGCACCGGTGTTCCGTCGAAGCTCAGGTCCTCTCTAAGCTCAAAGGCAGTGACCATCCGTCACCCAAAAATCAAGTAAGCAAGGTTCAGAGCACATCTTCGAGAGTCGGCTCATTCGCTCCGGCTGTCCGCGGTCTGGGGGTGAAACGCCGTGCTGAAGTGTGATTTAGTCTCTAGAGCTCGTTGCAGACTTGCCAAAGGTTCGACACCAGCCGAGTGTCTCTAGTCCACCAAAATTTCTGCTTGAGGTCCTCGTACATCTTCGTATCACCTGGATGCGCCGCAGAGGAAGCGCCGTGCGCCTCTGACGGTAATTCCTTCTTCAATACTAGCAGTTCGGGCACGCAAGTCCACCCTCGAAACGTATTGCGTTGTTCGCAAACCGCCGAAAAGTCGCTTGCGTGGTCCGGGGGGGGCCTTGTCTCGAAAAAACTGTATCCGTGCGCCCATCTTCTGACCTTCTAGGGTTTCTCTAAAAGGGTTGGCTTGACCCTCAAGGACAAAAGTCGCGCGACAGCACCGGTCCTGCTGAGTACTCGCGCTCATTCGGTTCCCCCCCCCCCCCCCGATTTGACCCTTCCTGCTTAAAACATCCGCTACTACACTTGCTTTTCCCGGGGTGGTACTGAATGGACAAGCCGAGTCCTTCAGTAACTCCAACCAATGTTTCTGCCGCAAAATTCAAATCCTTCTATGTGAACAAAACTTAAGACTCTGGCGGTCCGAAAACACATCACGATGAACTCCAAAAGGTGGTGTCTCCAAAGCTTTAAAACGAAAACGACTGTTGCCAGTTCCGGATCGTATGTCGAGCAGTTCCGCTCACCTTCTCTGTGATTCCCGTTGCTGGCACAATGTGCCCCAAAAAGTCCACTTCGCGAAGTCAGAACTCACATTCTTAGATTTAGCAAACAGCTTCTGGTCCCTGAGATTCCGGAGAAAAGTTCGTAAGTGCTCCTCGCAGTTGATTGGAGAGGTCATCAATCCCGGACTTGTTCTTCACTGTAACATTGTTTATCTCCCTATAGTCGATGCGTAGGCGTAGACTTCCGTTCTTCTTTTGCACGAAACGCACGGGTGCGCCCCAAGGTGACACACTCGGCCTGATGAACCCTTTATTCAGAAAAACTCCTTGTTGTGCCTTAGATTCCCTCAGTTCCGCGAAAGCCATTCCGCAAGGCGCCTAAATGATAGGTTGCGTGTCTGGTAGGAGCTCGAAAGATAGGATGACCTCTCGCCCGGGGGTATTCCCGACAATTCAGTCAGGAGGATGGCAGAAGAAACCCCTACCACGGGGGTGTCAGTGAACGACGTAAAGGGTCGAGTCGCTAGGCTCGCTGAAACCAAGTAGCTATACAACCGCCGGATACCTCGTCAACCAGTCCCTGCCCAGCACCTCGTCGTATTCCTGCCTCCCGACTCGAAATTCCCAGTCACGACGACACTGGTCCGCACGCCACCCCAGCCGGCGCTGAGCAGTCCGCAACAAAGTCTCGCGATGCGTCGGGGTGCCCCAGTCATACCGCCCAACCTATACCAATGGTCCCTTAAAAGTCCAAAACATCCAACCCGACGATGAGGAAAACAAGCCACACAACGCCCTCACAAGGCTCCGAGGGGTGCCAACCAAACAGGCTGGGTTACTAACTACCATAACTTCCCCTCCAAAAAAAAAAAAATAATGAACTCACCTGTCACCGACACAGACCGCTCCCTTCCGTCCCCAACACGGGACACTTCCACCCGTCACCAACACGGGCCACAAGCTCGGAGCATATCCACCAACCCGGACCACCCGCTCCGACTATCCATCCTACCGAGGCGACGGTCAAGACTAACGTAGGTTTCAGCTCTAAGACCTACCACAAGGTCTACCCCACAGAAAGGGCTGCGTACAGGGCCTCCTAGCCGAAGGTGACCAGTACCAAAACTCCGAGTAGTCGCCAGATCCCCCCCTTGACTCACACCAGCCCCAAAAGATCACAATCCACAACGCTCCCAACCAAGCCTCAAGGCTATGCGTTAGTCATGGGAAGCTGGCGACAAAACCCACAAGGTAGGGTCCTACTTCCGTCCCGGCGCCGACGGGGTGCGACGCTCCAACCTGCCACTAGCTCTCGGTCCCAAACCGTTGCCCCACCCAGCACCGGGCATCTAATCGAGCGGTAAACTTCTAGACCAACAGCGACACTCCCAACTAGAAGAAAATCTAAGCTCTAGGTCCGTTCAGCAAAGACCTCCAGGTACTGAAGACTATCCATCTGAAATCTAAGGGTCGGAAGAAGACAAGCAACGAAAACAGCGAGAAGAACCGTGTCAAAAGTTGCCTAGGTTCACTAAACACACTCGAGGGATCACACCCAACCCACCAGCAGGACAACCGAACCGACGCACTTGTGCAAAAAAAACGGGAACCCAACCCAAAGCTTTACCACCACAAACCCACC
Source organism: Tillandsia leiboldiana (assembly GCA_029204045.2). NCBI lineage: Eukaryota > Viridiplantae > Streptophyta > Magnoliopsida > Poales > Bromeliaceae > Tillandsia > Tillandsia leiboldiana. The sequence continues at coordinate 15,212 of CM055071.1, forward strand.
AAAAGGAGCCACCCGTGAACCCATCACGACGATCTCTACAATCGTCGCAGTGTCTACGGTGAAAGGCCGAACCATGGGTAATAATTATAGGGGAAGAATCCTCACTCCCTCCCGTACCTTGCCCATGGTGCAAAAGGGATCGACCGACTACCCGCTGTAACTTAACACCAGAAAACCCAGAAGGTACATGTTTGGTCAAACGGCTATCCAGTACTCATGACCGACAGACGGCTGACAAACCAACAACCCCCGGTGGGTTGTGCTACCACCCGAGCGATATCGGGAAAAGAAACCCATAGTCCCCGCACTCTCGCATCTGTTGCCGCAGGAGCTAGTTTTCCGCGGCCGTCGACGTCGTCGTATCTGCCTCCGCGTCCCCGGCCGATGATCTGGTACGGGCCATATCTGTACACACACAACAAGAGTCAGCTCTAGACTTCACTTACAAAACAACGAACCACCTAGCGAGAGAAAAGGACTCGGACTCTTCCCCCCCCTCGATCACTCGCGTTCTACCTTCCTATGCCCTACCCATTTCATTCACCTGTAGGCAAGTGAGGTATCCCCACGGATGTCGGCACAAATTATTGTGATTGAAAGAACTCTCTGATACCATTTAATCTGTCACGCCCCGGGGGTTTGTTTTAGCGGAAACGATTCATAAAAGTCGAATATTTGATGTGTAATTTTTTTTTGTTTAAAAGAGAACCTCTCTTCCCCGGCACGTGCCCAGACCCGCCACACATGCAGGATCACTCTGCAAACGGACGGAGTCTCCCCTGTATGTGCACGGCGTAGCGTTCAGTACATGTTCCAACATACACAGCCAATCAATCACAACAATTAACCAGCATTCTAAACTAATAACAGAAGAACCTATGGCCGGTCAATTTGGGAAGGATAAATCCACAGTTTTGAAAGAGCGCCTACCCGGCGCTTACGTTTTGAAAGCTAGTTTCGAAATTAGCATAAATCCACAAGGTTCGAAAGCGGTGCCCACCCGACACCAAGTTTTGAAATCCCTTTCGCAATCCATAAATCCACAGGGTTTTGAAACCAGTGCCCACACGACACTTAGATTTTAAAAACGGTTTTCGCAATCTTTTCTTTGGCTTCTGCCTTTTTGATTTTTAAATGGCCGATAGGAATAAAAGGGAAAAATATTCCACCAGGGGCACTAAATGTAACCCGTACCGACATCCATGCCGACCCCACGAGGGTATCGCGAACCACTCACATAACTACAAAGTAATGAAAAGCGAGAATAAAAGAATAAACACAGTCCAGGGTCCCCAGCGACCCAGCTGCTCCTGTCCCGTCCTCACCACCCGCCTACCTCTCTCCCCGTCTGGACCCTGTCACGAAGTGGGATGTCAGTGACGCAGAAAAAGTAAAGCATGAGAATATAGTAAAACAAACCGTGAAGACAACTGGAGCAACCACCCTCTCAAAGAGGAAAGGCAACCTGTACACCTGTATCCTGTAATACCCGGACACGTCGGACAACTAAACCGACGGCCCGTACCGTACCTGCAGAAACCCGACCACGTCGGACAACTAAACCGACGGGTCGCATCGCACGCACCTCGGCGCCTCAAACCCCACAACTAATAAGGGGCCCCACTACGTCACCTCGTGGGTATGCTCGCACCTCGGCGCCTCAAACCCCACAACTAATAAGGGGCCCCACTACGTCACCTCGTGGGTATGCTCGCACCTCGGCGCCTCAAACCCCACAACTAATAAGGGGCCCCACTACGTCACCTCGTGGGTATACACGGTCATAGACCACTTTTCCGGAAAAGCGCACCCTTTGCGGTGGCCAAACCGCGGGTGCGCGTGCTGCAGCCTCGAGCAAAGTAACCATAACCGTTATCATGTCAACATCATAATGTATAAACAAGAGTAAACTGTAACCGCTATCATGTATAAACAAGAGTAAACTATAACCGCTATCATGTATAAACAAGAGTAAACTGTAACCGCTATCATGTATAAACAAGAGTAAACTATAACCGCTATCATGTATAATCCAAAGAAGAACGGTAACACATGTGCTCAAAAAGTACCCCGCTAACATGTATAACGAAAGTAAAATGACTGCCAAAGACCGACGCTAGACACCAAGGCAAAAGAACCCACTAACATGCATAAGCTATCACCCATCAATATTAAACCCCAGTACACTTAGAGTTGACCCCGTCCAACATGATAGAGTTAGATGCTAGGACAAAGAAAATAACAACCCACCTGAAACGTGAAGAAAGTGTGTGGGAACTTCAGTTAAGATGCTCCCACCTTGAGCCCGAAAAGAACTACAGTAAGAAGTATCGTTAATAACAATCGTCGGGGTCAAAACACTCAAAAACGGGGCGGAACGGGCCAAAAACGGAGCTTCTGGGCTCTTTGGCAGAAGGCTGGGTGCACGGTCCAGGCGTGGACCGGGTCTGCGGCCAAGGGTGGCGGCCCTCACAGACCGGGCGCACACTGTGCGGTGAACCGCCCCATCCTGGCCGGGCCGCGCACGGGCAAAAAGGCGCGCGCCGGGGTTCATCACTTCCCGGTCGCGGCGCAGCACCGGGCGCACACTGTGCGGTGAACCGCGCTTGCGGGCTGGGCCGGCGCACGCAACCGTGCACCGGGTCTGCGCCCCCAGGCCGCGGGGCGTGCGCCGGGTGCACGCCCAGCGTGTGGACTGCGCACTTGCGGCCCGGTCTGGCGCACGCAGCTGGTGCGCCGGGTTCACGCCCGCAGGTGGCCGATCCGTGCGCCGGGTGCACGATCGGCCGGTGGACCGCGGCTGAGGGAGCCGTACGGGATGAACAGTAAGTTTCCCGTTTTCGCGTTTTCTCTCCGTTTTCGCTCCCGTGCGATACCGGCGACGACCCCGCGAACATTGTAACGGCGGCGGCGGCCTCCCGTCTAACAACGGCGGCGGCGGCCTCCCGTTCGACACCACGCCTCGCACGCAACACAACAAGAAGGAAAACCCTAAATCGAAAAAGATAACCGGGAAGGCCCGAACCGTTTACCTTGTTTCGCCGGTGAGGGAGAAAGGAAGAGGATCGTCCCGCTCTCTTTCGTCGGGTTCCGCAGGGCGTGCGATCGTCCTTCCTTCTCCTCGTCTCCGTCTCGGTTCCTTACGCCCTCGGTTGAAAAGAGAGGAAATATGAATCGGGGTTTTTCCCCTTCCCTTTCTTAAGGGGGCCGCCTTAAACCCTAGCCGTCAAGAGAGAAACCAAGGAGGGAAAAACCCTACGACCCCCCGATTGTAAAGAAACCCTAAAATTGCCAAAATAAAAACCGACGGCTAAGATTGTCTCGAAAAGCGTGTCAAACGCTCGCACGGATCCCGGAGCACACAGAAAGGGGCCCAAACTTCAAAAATTTATTCTGGGAGATCCGGGAGTCGGAATTCGAATCCGATCGCGTCTTCGTTCACCGTTTGCGAGCTCTAGCACCAAAAATTATCCGCAAGTCCCAATGATCAGCCCAAAAATTCTCGAATTTCTGCCCCACCTTAGTCAACTAAAAAAAAATATTAAATTAGGACCCTAAACGAAAAACCGAAAGGTCGAGGTACCACCCAAAAGATAAAATAACCCACTGACATAAAAAAATGAAAAGTCCGATCGCCTCGAAATGTGTACCAGCCACCTAGCACGGATTCCGATGCACCACTCAAAGCAAACGCTTTGACCCCCATTCCGGGAGATCCGTAAGTCGGAATCCGAATCTGTTCGCTTTGCCGCCCTCCGTTCTTCGAGCTCAAACGCAGAAAAATACTAGCGGCCCCGGTCAGTCCATTGCCGAAAGCGGTGAAAAGTTTTCCTACCAGTCCTGTCAAAATAAAAAGGGGGTATACAGGGTAAGGGAACGCCAGGACTCTACAGCCACTCCTTGGCAACGTGGTATGCGGAGGGGCTGCTGCCGGTATACCCGATGACCAGCGTGTGAGGTGTCGACGGCTGCTGTCCAGTGATGATCTCGAAGGGGTTTTTGTTTGTTGCAGAGCTCCGCTGCAAGTTGTACAAAAACTGGGCTACGTCCAGAAGCTTCACCCAGTCTCGTTGATTGGCACTGACAAAGTGCCGAAGGTATTGCTCTAGTAGAGCGTTTATTCTTTCAGTCTGGCTGTCCGTCTGAGGGTGCATACTCGTGGAGAAGTATAGTTTGGATCCCAATAACTTGAAGAGTTCCGTCCACAAGCGTCCCAGGAAGCGAGGATCTCTGTCGCTGGCGATGTTCTGCGAGATTCCCCAGAACTTCACTACATGCTTCAGGAATAGTTGGGCCGCCTCCTCGGCAGTGCAGTGCAAGGGTGCGGGGATGAAAGTAGCATACTTCGAAAATCGGTCCACCACCACTAGTACGGAACCGATCCCCCCCACTTTTGGTAGACTGGCAATGAAGTCGAGTGAGACGCTCTCCCAAGGCCGCTCCGGCACAGGTAGCGGTTCCAATAGCCCGCATGGCTTATCACGCTCCACCTTATCCTGTTGACATGTGAGGCAAGTGCGCACATAATCCTCGACACCCTCCCCCATTTTCGGCCAATAGTAAGCCCTCTCCATGAGGGCCAGGGTTCGTTGTACGCCTGGGTGGCCTGCCCACAGAGTGTCATGGCACTCGCGGAGCAGCTCTTTCCTCAGATTGTCCGCCCGAGGGACGTACACCCGATCTCCCTTAGTTTTGATGAGGCCATCCTGGACCCAGAATCTTCGTGCCTCCCCATCGTCTATCAGTTGCTTCAAGGTCACCGCCAAGGGATCTTTCTTCAATCCTCCGCGGATCCGCTCTTGCAACGTTGCCTGTACTTGGCTTGCCCATCTCATTCGAAATCGCCTTGAGAGTGGTAAGTTCAGCTCTACGACTCAGAGCGTCGGCCACTTGGTTGCATCGGCTCGGCTTGTATTGCAATACCATATCGAACTCTGCTAGGAAGTCTTGCCATCGCGCTTGCTTTGGGGTGAGCACCTTCTGAGTTTGGAAATAACTCAGAGCAACATTGTCCGTTCGGACCACAAATCGCGAGCCCAGGAGATAATGCCTCCACACCCGGAGATAGTGCACCATTGCCGTCATCTCCTTTTCGTGGACTGCATATCACCGTTCCGTGTCGTTCAGCTTTCGGCTCTCGAATGCCACAGGATGGCCTTCTTGGACAAGTACACCTCCGATGGCGAAATCCGAGGCGTAAGTGTGGACTTCGAACGGGAGTGAATGGTCAGGTAGACTAAGTACGGGCCCCTCCATCACAGCTGCCTTCAAATCGTCGAAGGCTCTTTGGCAATCCTCCGACCACTTCCAAGGTCGGTCCTTACGAAGCAAGCCCGTTAGCGGCACCGCCCTCCGCGAGTAACTAACGATGAACCGCCTATAATAGTTGACAAGCCCAAGGAACGACCGCAGTTCAGTCACTTTGGTAGGCGCTCTCCATTCCTTGATGGCACGAATTTTCTCCTCGTCCATACTTATGCAACCATCGCCCTCTCGATGGCCCAAAAACATAATCTCTTGTTGAGCAAAATAGCACTCCTCCTTCTTCACAAAAAGAGAGTGCTCCTTCAAGGTTTCGAAAATAGTTCGAAGGTGCTCCACATGTTCCTCCATTGTCTGGCTGTAGACGACGATGTCATCCAGGTATATCACCACGAACTTATCCAGATAGTCGTGGAACAGTTGGTTCATCAGGGTGCAGAAGGTGGCTGGAGCATTCGTTAGGCCAAACGGCATCACTAAGAATTCGAATGCCCCGTACCTCATAACGCACGTTGTCTTCGCCTCATCCCCCTTTGCAATCCGAACCTGCCAGTAACCAGACCGCAAATCGAGCTTGGAGAGGTACCGCGTCTTCCCCAACTGATCAAACAAGTCCGCGATGAGTGGGATCGGGTACTTGTTCACACCTTATTCAGAGCCCGGTAATCCACGCATAATCGCAAGCTTCCATCCTGTTTCTTCTGGAAGAGTACCGGGGCCCCAAATAGTGCTTTCGAGCTGCGGAGGAGTCCACCTGCGAGCTACTTGTCAAGTTGCTTCCGAAGTTCCGCCAACTCCGGAGGGGACATACGGTAGGGAGAGCGAGCTGGAGGCCTCGCGCCTGGCTCAAGCTCAATCCGATGGTCCACCGCACGTTTGGGAGGTAGAGATTTCAGCAATTTCGGGGGCATAACATCTTTGAATTCCTTCAGAAGCTTCGCCACTTGCAGTGACCATGATGTTTCGCCCTCCTCTATGGTCTCCAGCTTCATAGCCGCTACGAATGTCAAGTCACCTTTCCTCACACCCCTCTTCAACTGGAGTGCTGAGATCTGCTTGGCGTCCACCGTCTTCCGCTTTATCGGAACAACACATGGAGAGTCGCTCCCCATTAAACATAGGGCGTCCAGGAAGGGCATTGTCACACCTCTAGACGTTTGCAAAAACTCCATGCCCAGAATAACTTGGAAGTCGTCCAGTGGCACTGACATAAGGTTGGTCCACCCTGACCACGACCCAATCTCTATAAACACCTCCTTCGCAACGCCCGCTATTGGTTGGGCTTTTGAGTTCACCGCCTTCATGCGGCTTCCATCCCTGCTTAGGGTAAGCCCGATCCGCTCGGCTTCACCTGTCGCAATGAAGTTGTGGGTGGCCCCCGTGTCCACCATGGCCCTAGTCACTTTGCCATTGAGCTTAATGTCCACGTACATCAGCTCGCTTGTTCTGCTCTCTTTTGGGACGAAGGCCTTTACTTTCAGCATGCGGGTTTTGCCTTTCTCCCCCACTTGACCCTTGAGGGCATTAAGCAATCGAAGCGCCCCCATTCGGATGCCGTCTGTCTCCTCCGCCTCTTCTGGCTCTTCGTCGAAGTCAGAATCCCTCGCCTGCACTGCATTGAGAGACTTCCTCTGAGGGCATGCCTTGACGAAGTGAGGACCCCCACAAAGAAAACAACCTTCTTCATCGAAGTCGGTCTCCTCCGCGGGCGCCGCTCCTTTTCCCTTCGCTTTATAGGTTTTGGAGGCATTGCTCGTGGGTTTCTTCTTTGGGTGCTCGGTTGACGAATAGTCCGTCAGTCGCTCCGCCGCCCCCTGGGCCGCAGCCAAGTCTTGGATATTCTGTCGGCGGAGTTCCGCCTGAGCCCACGGCTTCAACCCTTCCAGGAAATGGAAGAGCTTGTCTTTCTCCGACTCCGACATGTCACGAATGTCGAGCATCAGGGCGGAGAACTGCTTCGCGTACACTCGAATCGACCTTGATTGTGTGAGTCTTCGCAAGGCCCGCCGCGCGATGAATTCGACATTCTCCGGCAGGAACTGGACCTTCAGGTCTCTCTTTAGATCCTCCCAAGTAGCGATGGTGCATCGCCCGCTTGGATGTCCTCGTAGCGGGTCCTCCACCAAAGCTTGGCGTCCCCGTCGAGGTACATCGTTGCGAACGTTACCTTCATCTCTTCACTTTCCAGATGGACGGCACGAAAGTATTGCTCCATGTCGAAGAGAAAGTTCTCGAGTTCCTTCGCATCACAAGCTCCACGGAAGAAGCGCGGTTCTGGCACACGAACCCGCCCCGTAGGCCCATCGCCATGGGTTGCGGTTGGAGCGTTGCCCACTGCCCTCATCAGCACGCTGACCCGTGTGAATAATTCGGTGGATTGCTCCTTTAGGTGCATGACCGCGTCAATCGTGTTCTCCTGCAGTTGGTCCAATTGCTCGACGACTTGGGACAGCGTCTTCTCGATCGCAACGATTCGATCCTCGTGCGCAAACATCCTCGCCACCCGTTCATCAGTCTAAGCAACCTGCAGTTCCAAATCGGCTAGTCCCTCCCGGTTACTCCGATGCCTTTCGGATTCACCTTGGTCTTCGTTGTCCACCGCCGCGGCTCGTTCCACCGTCGCTGTTTGTTGGGTTGCCGTGCTCGTCTCCGCAACATGGAATTTGCCTCGCGCCATGCCGTCTTAGTCGAATCCCGGGCACTGATACCACTTGTCACGGGGTTAGAATCGCTTGACGAAACCCGTGCGGCGCTCGTCCGTCACCTGCACGAATGAGCCAGCCAAAACCGTCCCGAGGTACAACTCCGCAAATTATATCGAGCGAGAATCGAGAGAAAGGCAACCAATGGTCCTGTAAGTAAGCACAAACAACTGATATTTTATTGATTAGCGAAAGTGGATTACAATGAAAGAGGGACACGACTCGACTTGGTCGGGCACAGGCCGTTGAGGCAAAATGAACACCAAAGACACCCTATTTTTCAGGCGGAGCGAGCTCACTTAATACACATCAATCAAACCTTCTCGTACTACCCTATATTCCCCACCTCGTTGGCACCCCGGGGGTACAAAGGTGCTCACCGAGAAGTACGTTTTTGAGCGGCGCACATCCATAGAAAAATAGGCCTCCGGCCCATGCCCGACACGCATCTGGCTCAACCCGGCGCAAAAGTGGACATTGTCAGCGGAAGGCCTATGCCCGTTTGGATGCATAGCACAAGCGAACCCACGGGTGCCAATCGGATGCCAATTTACAAACAAGTGCCCAACCCAAAAAGGAAAAATCCTATGTCGATGACGTGTCCGACAACATTTACAGACTCGATGCATTATTGATGAAGTCAGGCCCATTGATGGTTGGAAGAGGGGCCTGACAGGCCGCTCGGGCGCTCAAACAACAACGTATTTGTGAGCAGATTCGCACCCGCGAGTCTGTTTTGGGCGAGCGGAGGGTTCCTCCTACTACCCGAGCGGAGCATCCCCCCCCCCCCCCCCCCCCCCCCCCCCCCCCCCCCCCCGTGGCACCCCGGGGGTACGAAGGTGCTCACCGAGGGGTATGTTTTCAAGCAGCCTGTCACGGGGCCAGCTTTTTTGCCTTAAAATTATCCCGTGCGGCGCTCAAATGTCGCACACCCGAGCCAGCCTTCCCGAGTCCCTTGCCACGGACACACCCTCGAACTTAAACAGCGGGATCACAACTCAAGCATTAACCAAGCATGCTCCTCCACGAGCCTGACTGCCCGGCGCCGCGCCTTACGTCGAACCCCTTGTCGAACTCCGCGAGTTCTGAACAAACAACCCCGCCACCGAGATTGGCCTTCAAGCCGAGTATATTCTGCCTAGCCGGACAAACTCTCCTCGAGAGTGCTACTTAACCGAATGCCCCTATGCCTCAGAAGTAAGCATCCAGGACAATAAAAGTTCACACAACTTAGTCCATTTGAATGGGCCCGAGCGGGCCGCCCTTGCGCGTTCCGCTCGTCTGCTTAACCGAGCGACCCGTCCCACGCGTCTCGCCCGTCCGCCAGCCCATTGCCCTGCCAAGGCGTCGCGCGCCCCGCAATTTCCACTACGGGATCCATAGTCGAGTCGGGCATGTCCCATTCTGCCGGCCAACTAGTTCCGTCATCGCTCCCGATTCGGACCAAGGTCCGCTTCCCGAATACCCCTCACTACTTGTTCCTGCGTGTGTACCCTTCGCAAGGGTTTGTCAACCTAGCAACATTCTCCCCGCATCGCCAACACCCTGGCACCTCCATTGCACGACCATGCTCGGCCGCCAACACACTCGGCCCAGCATCCAAGGTTTGCTTGACGGATGTCGCCCATAATCAAATCGGCCTCGCTCCGCTTCGCTAGCCATTCGGCACCTCTATTGCACGACCATGCCTGGCCGCCAACACACTCGGTCCTCTCCATGGCTCACTTTACGAAAACTAGCATCGATTGCCTCCTCTCACTTTTTGGGCCTCGCGCCGCATGAATCCCCGCTCGGCATCGCTGCCTTTGCGAGCCTTGTCCATTACGGCGGACCGACCATTCCTTCGCCCCGCAAACTTCGTAGGCCTCGTGCCTCACGAATCCCCGCTTGGCACCCACATGCCTCGCAAGCCTTGTCCATTGAGACGGACCAACCTTCGCAAGACTGTCCCTCATCCGCTCATTCGCTCCACTACAGAGATCCGAAACGGCATAAGGTAGTGCAAGCGAACCGAGAGGAAAAACCTCTTGGCTAACCCCGCTCCGTAATGCCGTCGACCTCGTGTCTTTGGCATTACCCTAAGCCCGTGTGCTCAACGACCATCAAATCCCGCTCACACGAACTTAGGCTTGGCGACTCCGCTCGCCAAGGGATGGCCTATGTCCTATAGGCCAACGGGAGAGTCGGGGCCACTTCGTAAGTGTTCAACCCCTCCTCTATATAACCCACGAGGCATCCACCCCTTTGGCACCCCGGGGGTACAAAGGTGCTCACCGAGGGGTACGTTTTGAAACCCCGCATGCGGCACCATTTTCCTGGTCATGGCATGGGCCATTGCTAGGGAATTGCCTCCGTTGGTTCGCCCGCGGCTCAACCCTGACGGATTGTCTCAACTTCACAAACCCGTAACTCTGTCAACCCAAATGCCTACCAAATGTCTTCCAAAAGTGGCCCCCAAGGATGTCACGGTCGAACCAACACGATCGACACGTGACAAGCCGCTCGGGCGGTCAAAAACCAAGGAGTTTGTGGGCAGATTCGCCCCCGCGGGGCTGTTTTGGGCGAGCGGCGGCTTCCTACTACCCGAGCAGAGCATCCCCCGGCCCCGTAGCACCCCGGGGGTACGAAGGAGCTCACCGAGGGGTACGTTTTTGAGTGGCCGCAAGGGCGGTTAAAAACCAAGGTATTTGCGGGCAGATTCGCCCCCGCGGTGCTGTTTTCGGCGAGCGGCGGCTTCCTCCTACTCCCGAGCGGAGCATCCCCCCCCCCCCCCCGTAGCACCTCGGGGGTACGAAGGTGCTCACCGAGGGATACGTTTTCGAGCGGCAGCTCGGGTGCTAAAAAATCATGGCATTTGCCGGCAGATTCGGCCCCGCGGGGCTGTTTTGGTCGAGCGGCAACTTCCTCCTACTACCCGAGCGGAGCATCCTGTCACGTGTTTATCGTGTTGGTTCGACCGTGACATCCTTGGGGGCCACTTTTGGAGGACATTTGGTAGGCATTTGGGTTGACACAGTTACGGGTTTGCTAAGTTAGGACAATCCGTCAGGGTTGAGCCGTGGGCGAACCAACGGGGGCAATTCCCTAGCAATGGCCCATGCCATGACCATGAAAATGGTGCCGCATGCGGGGTTTCAAAACGTACCCCTCGGTGAGCACCTTTGTACCCCCAGGGTGCCAAAGGGGTGGATGCCTCGTGGGTTATATAGAGGAGGGGTTGGACACTTCCGAAGTGGCCCCGACTCCCCCGTTGGCCTATAGGACATAGGCCATCCCTTGGCGAGCGGAGTCGCCAAGCCTAAGTTCATGTGAGCGAGATTGGATGGTCGTTGAGCACACGGGCTTAGGGTAATGCCAAAGACACAAGGTCGACGGCATTACGGAGCGGGGTAGGCCCAGAGGTTTTTCCTCTCGGTTCGCTTGCACTACCTTATGCCGTTTCGGATCTCTGTAGTGGAGCGAACGAGCGGATGAGGGACAGTCTTGCGAAGGTTGGTCCGCCTCAAGGGACAAGGCTTGCGAAGGCATGCGGGTGCCGAGCGGGGATTCGTGAGGCGCGAGGCCTACGAATTTTGCGAGGCGAAGGAATGGTCGGTACGCCGTAATGGACAAGGCTCGCAAAGGCAGCGGTGCCGAGCGGGGATTCGTGCGGCGCGGCCCACGAAGTAAGAGGAGACAATCGATGCTGGTTTTCGTAAAGTGAGCCATGGAGAGGACCGAGGGTGTTGGCGGCCAAGCATGGTCGTGCAATGGAGGTGCCGAATGGCTAGCGAAGCGGAGCGAGGCAGATTCGATTGTGGGCGACATCCGTCAAGCAACCTTGGATGCTGGGCCGAGTGTGTTGGCGGCCAAGCATGGTCGTGCAATGGAGGTGCCAGCGGGTTGGCGACGCAGGGAGAATGTCGCTAGGTTGGCAAACCCTTGCGAAGGGAACACACGCAGGAACAAGTAGTGTGGGGCATTCGGGAAGCGGACCTTGGACCGAATCGGGAGCGATAACGGAACTAGGTGGCCGGCGGAACGGGTCATGCCCGACCTGACTATGGATCCTGTCGTGGGAATTGCGGGGCGTGCGGCGCCTTGGCAAGGCAATGGGTTGGCGAACGGGCGAGATGCGTGGGACGGGTCGCTCGATTAAGCAGACGAGCGGAACGCGCAAGGGCGGCTCGCTCGGGCCCATTCTAATGGACTAAGTTGTGAGAACTTGTATTGTCCTGGATGTTTGCTTCGGAGGTAAAGGGACATTCGGTTGAGTAGCACTCTCGAGGAGAGTTTGTCCGGCTAGGCGGAATATACTCGGCTTGAAGGCCAACCTCGGTGGCGGGGTTGTTTGTTCGGAACTCGCGGAGTTCGACAAGGGATTCGACGTAAGGCGCAGCGCCGGGCAATCAGGCTCGTGGAGGAGCATGCTTGGTTAATGCTTGAGTTGTGATCCTGCTGTTCAAGGCCGAGGGCGTGTCCATGGCAAGGGGACTCGGGAAGGCTGGCTCAGGTGTGCGACACTTGAGCGCCGCACGGGGTAATTTTAAGGCGAAAGAGCTGACCCCGTGACAAGTGGTATCAGAGCTAAGTTGAGCTCATGGGTTGAAGATTTGGCCGAAAGGTGCGACCTTCGCGGTGAAGTTGGTGTGAGGGGAGTCACTCCAACGAAGGTATTAGGCGTCGGCGAGACACTGTGGCGGTATTACGCTTGTGGGAGATGCGGAGTCAGAGTGTGGCGGACACTAGTACAGTACTTGTGGAATTAGGCGCGTGCCTAAGGAACCTGAGCTCGTGAAGTGTGTTCGCGTCTTGGGAAAAAAGGGGAACACATCGCGCGGCAATGTGTTTCCGGGGTTGTGGTCTTGCAGCGAATGAAGCTCTAGAAGGGTTACTTCGTTGTGACTGAGTTTAAATATCTCGGTACAAGAAGATCGATAGGGAGGTCGATTACTCTCCGAGTGTGTACCCATGAATTGGATAGAGTTATCTCAGTGCAAGAAAAAGATCACAATTGGACCTTTACTCTTCGAGTAAGGAGACAAGTCTGTATCTGGGCAGGGCGGTGACAACGTTGATTGTTCAGTGCAGCATCCACGTGTACAATGGACGGACGACGTGGATCCCGCTGATGGGTGTAGTCAAGGTTGTGGTAGAACCGAAACTCGCACAGCGGAAGTGGGCATTGCGAATGCCTGGATTTGGTCTGAGTTCGCTCGGCGGTGCTTGCGACTCAGGGTGGGGGAGCACATTTGAGCAGAATGTGTCCCGATGTTTGGTGACTCGATAAAGGGATCTTGTCTAAGGGACGTGGCGGATAAAACACACATGACAGAAGAGTTCACTTCGTGGAGCACAAGTTGGAACCAAGACTGATCGGCGTCCGTGGCAGTAACAACTAAGCTTTGGGCTAGGTGTGTGAAGTGGGCAAGGGTTGCTGGATGGTTTGGTGTTTCTCACTTGGGGCGAGAAGGCCGATTGGGGAGATCGGTTGCTCTCGATGGGTGTGGCCACAGGTTGGACCGAATGACTATTCGAGTGGATCAAACGATGAGATTGGACTTTGTTCAGAGGAAAAAGGTCAGGAGCTATGTCCGGGAGAAGCAGTGACAGTGCTAAGGTCTCGAGATAGCGGGCACGTATCCGTGCGACGGATCGGTGTGGGCTCTGCTGGCAGATTGCAAAGGTTGTGCAAGAACCTGAGCTTTTGGAGCGGAGAGACTGGACTCGAGTGTAGACGAGGAGACAAGTCATGACACTCGGGTGGGCCGTGGCCCAGGATCGCCTAGTGACAGGTTGCTGGGAGGGGGAAAGACTCAGTTGTCAACTCAAAGGGTCGAGGTATCACAATTTGTGAAGGGGTGGACGTTGGGATGGCGACATCCCCGTTATCAGCAAGTTGTGAGAAAGACTAGCAGATGGGGTTAAGCTTGGGTTCCCGTTCAGCGGCTATTGCGAAGGTGATTGATGGAGGTACGGAGGTCGGCAATTTCGAGCAATGGAAACGAGGGTGTCGTTAGTCTCGAACTTGGCCGAGGACTTGGTAGGGAACCGAAGTCGGAGTACTGAAGCCACAAGGTGCTAAGCAGCAATGAGTAGCGAAAGTGCAAAGCATGTCAGGAGGCATAACAAGAGGTCATGTTGGAGCAAGTAGATGTGCGAAGTAGCCGAGGACCAAGCTTGTCTCGACGAAAGACTCGAAAACTCGTTGAGACCATGCTGATGACTTGACGTTATGTGATTGCGGGGGCATTTGTGAGGCAAAAGTTGTGTGCGGGTATGGCACGAGAAGGGCAGAAGTACTCATGGATATTGGAAGGGGCTGGATGCGATCTGGCCCGACCTCAGTTTGTGTCTAGGGTGTTCCAAGGTGGGGAACCCTAGGTTACTATGGTGACATTGGAGGTGGAGAAGCGAAGCCGAGCTCCGAGCTGATTCGCTGTTGGACACTCCAAGACGTTGGGACATTTGGAGTTTGACATCGGAGGGAGCGAGGGAGGGCCACTCTACTGATTTTTCTAAGGAACCTATGTGCGCGCTTGGATGGGTGTATTCGCGGAGTAATACCAAGTGCACTGGTTAGTCCGGTAGCATTCTAGGGAAGAGATCGCTAGCTGGAAGGGATTCCTGCGAGGGAGGACAAGGTTGGCTACTAGCTGCAGAGACTTGGTTAAGTAGGGGCGAAAGGGACAGAAGGGCCGAGTACACCTCGAGAAGGACCGAGTTGCAGTGGAGTGCCAGTGCCATCTGGGTTGTCGTGAGCAGAGACAAGGTTCACATTCTAGTTCCGTGGAGGAGTTTTGTGTGCGAGGGAGCATCCGGAGCTGGGAGCTTCAACTCAGGGGACAGAATGGTTTTTTACAGTGTATGGGTCAGCGTGGCATGCAATGACAATGCCGAGGGTGGCTCTGATCTAGAATTGGTCAAGAGGACCAAGGAGCTTCAGCAACCACGTTTGAGTAGTGGAATACTCAGGGCGGGTCAGGGTGGCATGCGATGCCAAGGCGATGGCGACTTTGATCGGAGTAGTGGTTGGCAGCTACCACCAAGCAGGAAGCACGGAAGCGTCACGTTGGGTACGGACATGCTCAAGGGTGGGTAAGGGTGGCATGCGATGCCAAGGCCGAGGGCGGCTCTGATTGGGTAGTGGTTGGCAGCTATCAACGAAGCTCGGAACGGTATGGACATCGACGAGGACGTCGATCTTGGTTGGGGGAGTCTGTCACGTGTCGATCGGGTTGTTCGACCGTGACATCCTTGGGGCCACTTTTTGGAGGACATTGGTAGGCATTTGGGTTGACGAGGTTCGGGTTTGCGAAGTGGCAATCCGTCAGGTTGAGCCGTGGGCGGAAACAACGGGGGCAATTCACCTAGCAATGGGCCCATGCCATGACCATGAAAATGGTGCGCATGCGGGTTTCAAAACGTACCCCTCGGTGATACCTTTGTACCCCTGGGGTGCCAAAGGGTTGGATGCCTCGTGGGTTATAAGAGGAGGGGTTGGACACTTTGCGAAGTGGCCCGACTCCCCGTTGGCCTATAGGGACATAGGCCATCCCTTGGCGAGCGGAGTCGCCAAGCCTAAGTTCGTTGGAGCGGGATTGGATGGTCGTTGAGCACACGGGCTTGGGTTATGCCAAAGACACGAGGTCGACGGCATTACGGAGCGGGTAGGCCCAGAGGTTTTTCCTCTCGGTTCGCTTGCACTACCTTATGCCGTTTCGGATCTCTGTAGTGGAGACGAACGAGGATGGATGAGGGACAGTCTTGCGAAGGTTGGTCCGCCTCAAGGGACAGGCTGCGAAGGCAGCGGGGGCCGAGCGGGGACTTGTGAGGCGCGAGGCCTACGAATTTTGCGAGGCGAAGGAATGGTCGGTCCGCCGGAATGGACAAGGCGCCAAAGGCAGCGGTGCCGAGCGGATTCGTGCGCGCGGCCCGAAGTAAGAGGAGACAATCGATGCTGGTTTTCGTAAGTGAGCCATGGAGAGGAACCGAGGGGGTTGGCGGCCAGCATGGTCGTGCAATGGAGGTGCCGATGGCTAGCGAAGCGGAGCGAGGCAGATTCGATTGTGGCGACATCCGTCAACAACTTGGATGCTGGGTCGATGTGTTGGCGGCCAAGATGGTTCGTGTGCAATGAGGTGCCGAGGGGGTTGGCGACGCGGAGAATGTCGCTATGTTGGCAAACCCTTGCGAAGTGAACACACCCGGAACAAGTAGTGTGGGGCATTCGGGAAGCGGACCTTGGACCGAAC